>JAUNZM010000223.1:1200000-1606307 GCA_033459285.1 Clamator glandarius
TCTTATGTCTGCTCTTCACCTAGTGCTAGTTGTACTCTGGATATTATTGACATCAACCACACAACTGAAAAACTAACAGTACACCGGGGAGCTCCTAATCAAAGTCAGCAAACCTCAAAACTGCTGACGGCTTGCAAGAAGTATGGTGCAAATACAGATGCTATTCACTGACCTAATGGATCTATGGGAAATACTGGAAAGTTTCTGATCTTTGCTGATGTTCAGCATTTTTTCCCATATAGCAAATTGCCTGGAGTAGAATATAAAAGAAGCTCCTCCTTCTAGCAAGCTTGCTGATAGTCCTCATCTCAGCCACCTAGCTATTGGAAACAATATACTTGTGCTCTGATTCTGCACAGAGAGGCTATACACAAACTGCCTTAGACAATTTCAGCATGTAGAAGGCCCTCAATACAGAGATCAGTAAATGTTGACTGCAGCACTATATTATTGCAGGTGAGAAGGGCATTTTGTACCAGTGTTGTGAATCACTTAATTTTCTTGCATTTGATGTTATTAAAACCAAGCTGACTGTACTTCTCACCTGCACTCAAAAGACCTTTGGACTTTCTCACTGCTGTTTATTTTTTATGTAAGCTAATGAGTACAGTCTCAAAAGGAGTTATGTAATCACACCTTCTTTATTAGTCCCCCTCCCCAAAATATACCAAGACTGTTTCAAGTAAACTGTTACAGTTCTTAATTGCAGAAACTGTATATAAGTATATTTATTTATTAATACATATTTACACACACATATCTAAAAAAAAGAACTGTCATGTGACTGTTGCCCTAAGACACTGACTCATCAGCCTGAATTCCCTTCTGTTCACATGTTCTCACAACAGCATCTAATTACATCCCATGATGCTTTCAGTAGATAAATTATTTTTCATGTGCGTGATCAGTTTTTCTTAAAATGTGAATAATGTTCATTATTAAAATTGAAATTTTTCTCACAGGCGTTAACACAATGATTTTTGCAGACTATCATAAGATACAGAGGGAGGGAATCTTTTAAAATAGAGTATTCATACTAGATGTACAAACATGGCCAAAGCTGGCAAATATTATCTAGTTCACCTTTTTCCATTACCTTTTCCTCTTATTTTACAAAATCTAATCAATTGGGAACTTTTATGGGATATTTCAGAACTCTAACAGAAAGTCATTCCACTTAAAGTTTTTAGTTGTGTCTAGGTATAAAATCCTTATTCAAAAGGGATAAAATGAAGTTAAAATCACAAAACCAAAACAAAAATCCCCAAACCAAACAAAAGCCAGAATTGCAAAAGAAGTGACATATTTGGCTTGGAAGGTTCCAGATAGAGACAAAAAGTGACAAAAGGCAAGCCAGCCCACTGGCAGAAGCTATAACTTCATTTTCTTTTAAAACAAGGAAACTCCAATACATGTAGCCAAGGAATCACTGGAGATGTAAGGCCTGAGGAAAAGGATGGAAATTGCCAAGGAAGGAAGCAGTTTAAAGACCTTTTCTTGCGTGGTTAATGAGCAGCTGCTAAAAGAAAATAATCAGTATCTGTACTCCAGCAACAATGAAGTTCTCCAATAAGAAGCAGGTAGAAAGAGAATCTTGGAAAGACCTCAATAAAGGCCAAATTACTATGAATATGCTTTTCAAGGAATTATAAATTTACCATACTAATTAGACCATTAACTAATCTATTTTCCAGCTTTCCTTAAAGAGGATGCCAATGTACTGGGCAAGGACAGCTGAAGCAACCAGAATGCCAGATAGTTCCTTGAGCACAGGACCATGCAAATTAAACACTTTCTAAGTGCTTATTTCATATTTTGAGAAGAGGAATTGGTAACAACCACAGGTTGTTAGATGTGCTTTGACTGACATCACAGGTGCCCAGGGAATGAGAGCTGGAATTCCAGTCTCTATTCAGTCACAAGGTCAACTCACCCTATTGTCACATCTTGGCTTAATCTCTGAAGCAGGGATAGTGATCGGACCTGTAATGCTGTGATAAAAGGAGGGAGAAAAGTGGAACGGAGAGAACAGAAGGAACTTGGGGATGCTGGAGAATGAAAAGCTGGACAGGAGGTGGCTATGTGTGTTTGTGACCCAGAAGGCCAACCACATCCTGGGCTGCATCAAAACAAGTGTGGGCAGCAGGGCGAGGGAGGGGATTCTGCACTTCTGCATATGCAGTGCATCCAGCTCTGGAACCTCCAGCACTGGAAAGACATGGACCTGTTGGAGTGAATCCAGAGGAGGGCTACAAAGATAATCAGAGGGCTGGAACACCTCTTCTTCGAAGGCTTGAGACAGTTTGGGTTGTTCAGCCTAGATAGATGGCTCCAGAGAGACCTTATAGCAGCCTTCCAGTACTTAAAGGGGGCCATCAAGAAAGCTGGAGAGGGACTTTTTACAAGTGCGTGTAGTAATAGGATGAGAGGTAATGGCTTTAAAGTGAAAGAAGGTGGGTTTGGTTTGGATATAAGGAAAGAAATCTTTACTACAAGAGTGGCAAGGCACTGGAACAGGTTACCCAAAGAAGCTGTGGAAGCCTCTTCCCTGGAGGTGTTCAAGGCCAGGTTGGATGGGGCTTTAAACAACCTGTTCTAGCAGAAAGTGTCCATAGCAAGGGGGTTGGAACTCAGTGATCTTTGAGGTCCCTTCCAACTCAACCCATTGTATGATTCTATGAATTTACAAAATAAGCAGAGACAAAAACTGTATTTAAAAACTAGAACAAATCAATATTTGTTCTGATGTGAGTGAACCAATAAAATTTGTTTGACATGCAGGATATCGAGTTGGGATAACAGAGGCAAAGCTTTTAGTATATTACATATGCTAATCTTAACAAATCAAATAGTTAAGGAAGTAAGTCTTGAAGAGTAGAAGCAACTAGGATCACACCAGGAGCATATGTAAAGATATATATAGACATGATACACATTTACTTAAAATTATGATACTAGTTGTGAAGTCTGCTCTCACCTTGAACGTATGGTCCTGTTTCAGGGTGTTCTCGGACTCGAAGTGTGTAAGGTTTCTTTCTGTCTGACTGTTTTAACAGATCTCGGACATGCTCATTATAAATCTCAAGAAAACTGAAAATAAAAAAAAAAAATCATTTTTAAATGCCCATGATTAAAAAAAAAGAGAGTGAGAGAAAGCAATCTAACTACCTGAATCTTGTAGAGATCACTCATGATAAAGTTAATAAACTAATTTTCATTATCTCTGTTACTGCCCCTTCTCATGCAGTGCACACAGACAGAATTTATAGTAGTAAATTTCCAAAAAGCAAGAGGCATTCGGTATTTTATTTAAAAATTCATAAAATATGCTTTTTTAATATTAGTCGGTTCAAATCCCCCAATTTCCAAACATAATGCTTCATTGGATCAATGCGAACAATGAATAAGAATCAAATGTAGCATTACTTTAAGAGTTACATAAACAGGAAGTAATTTTTTAATGGACTCCTATTTCAGCTGTCTACACAAAAATGAAGAGACATCATCCAAAGAACTATAACTGAGGGAGAAAAATAAAACCAACGCTTTCTCATTTTTCCTCTGAGTTCTCTTCCTTGTTCCAAAACAATTATAATCTGAGAAAACAGGAACAAAATAAACTAGTCTTTGTTTTGTTTGATTACAAGAAAGCATTCATAGCATTGCCCAAAACGGTCACACTTACCTAACCTTTACTCTACAAGATGATGTCTGGTCTGAGTAATCATCTTTCCTTGAGAAGAGGCCCTGCACAAACCAGAAGTTTATCTGAATTTTAAATCCATCAAGAAAATCTAACTGCACAAATGTAAGTGAAATAAAAAATAAGTACCTCACATATACGAGGTGTCAGCCCAATGGATGCCTTCAAATAATTAAAAAAAATATATATTAAACCATATACTTGGTACCACTCTTGCAAAACTCTCTTTTAAATAAAAGGCAAGTTATAAGAAAGGACAGCAGCTCAGAATAGCATGGCAATGCTCTACTACTGCAGCAGAAGCATCTTGCCTGTGAAACACTGCAACGATTCATGTGCTGTGTAACATCAGCTGTCTTAGCTTCAGTGCAAATACCAGTTATAGCAAAAGCCATTTCAGAGCAACTTACACAGCATCAATGAGAAGTTTAGAGGTTTGAGTTAAATCCAAGAGCTGCTTGCTGTAAAGATACTGGATATGCCCGTGCCAGAGGTGTTGCAGTCTAGATGAAGCTAGGCCAACACTGAAAACTCCTTTGGTCACAAATATTTTGTTTTCTCCTTATATTGCTTTTATTTCTTTATGCTATGGCATCACAGAGCTTGGAACAGCTTTATGTTCTAGATTTATAAGTCTGGTCTCTCAGAGAGAACAGGATATGGGCTGCTAACAGTACCCAAAAGAAGGCGATTTAAACTATGCCTAGTCTGCACAGCACTGAAGTAATGGTGTGTTTCTGTGTGAACTGTTTCTTCTGACATTAGTGCTCACATTTCAGTGATCGCACATGCAAAGCATCCCGAGAAAGACTCTTAGGCTTAGGTGGAATCTTCTTGCTGAACAGCATGAAAGGCTTGCAGAAAGCACACTTGAAAAGTTGAGGGCAGAAAGTCTGGGTTCATCAAGTGGACAACTGTGGATAAAAGTTCAGTTCATATGAACCACTTGTTTATTCTTAGTTTTGAGCACTGCTTCACAGTCAAGACACATTATTAAAGATCCCATCAAAACAGGATTCCACTGGAGAAACAAATAACTTTATAAGCCAGAAATTTCTCAGAAACACTACAACAGGAATTTCCCTGGAAAGAAAGAATTATAATTTCAAGATGTGGCCACTGTGAATTGCTGAGTTATTTTCAAAGTGACATCATATGAATATTCTGGTTTGTTGCACCAATATAAACAATTCTTCAGGCTTTTGTGGAGTTAAGTTTGATTTAGAATAAAATTAATAGAGAATCAGGTTATGATTCAACAAAATCCTGTCACCAATGTCTGTGGAGAAAATAAAGCTTCAAAAATCCAAACTCCCGTCAAAAGCACGAACCATGCTAGAATGGTCTTTTCCTTATCTTCAGGGTTTGAGTAAGTCTTACCTTTATTTCACCTTAAAAACTAAACCCCACGGGTGTAGAAAACAGTGGTCTACTCATGCAATTTGGTTTTGGTTTTTTGGTTGTTTTTTTAAGGGCATGTTTCACCAACAGCCAACAAAAATATTTCAGGTCAGGTTGGATGGGACTCTGAGCAGGCTTACCTAGCTGATGTCCCTGCTCAGTGGGGGAAGCTGGAGTAGATGACTTTCATGGTCCTTTCCAATCCAAACTATTCTATGATAGTATTTATGGATTGAGATTAAACTGCCTTGTGTTGCAGCAGAACACAGAAAATCCTCAACTAATGCCATTGATCTCAGTACTAAGGTTAAAATGCACTTTAAGTGGCTCCTAGCAGACAAGAATCTTAAAATGTAACACCTTCTGCAGATACCAATTCAAATGCATTTCAAAACTGGAAGTAAAGCAAATATTAAATTTCCACAAGCCAAGGGATAACTTCTGCAACTGATAAATGTCTCAAGTAGATAATAAAGCCAGTTAAAAATTATTCCTGTGAAATTTATCCAGTCTTATTTGTGAAAGTAATTTAATTTCAGCATGGCTCAGACTGCTAAAAAATTCTGAGAATGAATACTTTCTATTACCTTGAGCTATGAATTTCTAAAATCCACAACTATCCAGGGTACAGATTTTTTTTTTACCTTTAGCATGATGATAAGTGTCATACATAGTAAAATGAAAGTTATCTAAAACAAACATTTAAACCACATTGTATTTTCTAGTATTCTTAGCTGATACTACAGTCTTTACCTAAATTTAAAGGCTTAGCTTTCATTTTATGTATATAGAAATACCAAATAAACCATGTATAAGCATTCATTCAGCTTAATAAGCACCATAAACACAGTTTAAAAATAAAGCGTTGTTTCTGCTGGTCATCCCACCCTCAGCCTTAAGGGTAGAATGAATGGTGTAACTCACAGGTGTTCCCATCATTGTATAAGTTTTCCCTGAGCCTGTCTGTCCATATGCAAAGAGGCAGATGTTGTAGCCTCTAGATGCGCCTGACAACACAGAAGTGCCAAGGTCCTGGAACACCTGCAAAGAACAGAAGAAACAAAACAGTCCATGAATAATACGTTTTCCTGTAAGCACCTGGCATTTCTTGTGGATCTTGCAGTTTTAATAACTCCATGGGAACAAGGACCTTCACAGTGCTTGTCTTTTCAATTTATCAGAGACAAAGCATCCAGCATTCACTTGTTAGATCTTCCTCCAGATGCTGGTATGCCAAGCACAGTGCTGACACCAAACAGCAGTTAAATTGTGCTTCCCTGCCATTGATCTCTTATTTTATACTTGGACTGTATGAGTTCTTTGGGATCTCCCCCATCCCAAGTTTTAACAGCATAAATCTGACAGAAAGGCATGATCAAGGCACAATGACATTAATAGGAGCATTAGACATCAGAATTACAAGTCAAACAAAAGCAAAGCCTACCCCATAGCCTGCAAACAGACCTCATCTAAGCAATACTTATTCTGACCCATCTGGTCAGTAAGTGACACTACCAATAGCTGACTGGTTCCTTTTCTGTTCTGTCACACGTACAGTGATGTGCCACCTTCTGCTCATTGTAACACAGAGCCAGGAGCTGTTACCATCAAATCAGTGTCAGCCTCTAGGGGCTTCCAAAGCTTGCACTGGTCCCACTGTGGCTGCAAAAGTTGGACCACCACAGCCAGACTACCTATACAGCAAGATCTGAATATTCCTTCTGCTTTTCCCATTTCTTTTTTGGAGATACAGTTGCCCCACAGCATGATCATGTTCTCAGCACATCAAAAGCCTTGCCATAGACTAGCTGAAAGGACTTGCTAGGAAGTGCATGGTGGATCAAAGTGTTCCAGTAGGGAGGCTGCTAACCCCTTAGTGCAGCTTTGGCCTTTCAAAAGAAACATGACAAATATTAATGGTTTGGCTATTCACACAGAAAACTAGCTAGTATATACAGAAAGATGCACATGATTTCAGTATTTTACTGCTACAGAATCTTACCCACTGCCAGGTCATTTGCTTCTCCAAAGGACAGATAAGTACACTAAAACTGATACAAAAATCAATAGTAAAACATTTCATACACATTACCACTTTACCTGAACTGTCCAGAGAAGAGACTAAAAATCCTCTCCCAAGACTTACTTGCAGATCATACTTCAACTTGAACTGAGATAGGATGCTAATTGCTAGCTGAAGAATCAATTATACTCTCATTCAGCAGAACTTAGCTATCCCTGCCCATGTATTTGGAAGGGTATGCAGCAAGTCAGAGCATCCGCTTTATTAGGATTATCAGATCAAGAAACTTTTCCATTCAAAAAGCAGTAGTGAGAGTCATAAACAAAAAACACATAGACATAAATATAACAGACCAGGGATAATAGAGAGTGACAAACTCTACAGTCTCTCCAGAACAGGTCATTACAAAACTGAAGGACAGTTTTGGAGAAGGGCAAGATAGGTGGGATAGGTTGTCCACTGGGAACAACAAATCAGTGGGAATGAGATTAAGTTGGGAAGCCAAAGTGCAGGAAGCCATTGGGTTGGATTGATACAGAGGACAGAGAACAGGGATGAGTGTGAAATACAGATGTTAGAGTCTAGAGGGTAGGATTTTGGGGCCAAACTGAATGGGAATGATGTCAAGTAGTATAAAGAAAAGGACTAAAAAATAACAAGACGCATTATCTTGAAATAATGGGACCAAAATCAGTCTGTGCCCACTTCCCTTCCAAGTATTAATATTGAATAAATTCAGAAATTTTGCATGACTTGTGGTACACAGAAGTGACCTAAAATCAGCTTGTGTACTCCATATAGTTTAGAAACCTCTACTTTCCATGGCAGAAGCTCTTACAACAAGGATAAATGCAGCCTAGAGAAGTATCTTGATTCTATGACAGCATCCTCATTAAAAGCTATACTCCTTTCTGAAGGTTCATAATGGATCTAAGTATAATAAACCAAAATCTTCATAAAGTGGCAAGCCTTCAGGAAAGCAACACTAGCAAGGTCATCTGGACATTCAAGTTGGAATTTTAGAACAAATCCATTTTACTTCTATCTTTGTTGAAATTTTGTATGCCATTGTGAAACTCATTTAGTGTCTTAACCGTTCAATTTTCCTACACATAAAAGTAGGAATAATGCTATCCATTAGTAGAAATTATGGGATGTTCTCACTAGCGTTCATAAAACTCCTTGCAATCTTGGCTCCGGACGTTCTGACTGTGCAAATTACTGTTCTCCCTCTCTTTCCACATACGCTGGACTCTCTGAAAGAAGAACATCTAACTCTAAAGCCTCATTAAGCAAAGCTTTGTTACATTCACTCTATTAAATACACACAGCTACCCAGATGCTTCAATTCAAGTGTTTCAAAACAGTAAATTTTTAATTAGGTCTTGAGAGAAGACGTATTATTACAAACAAAACTGGATAACTCTGAAAACAACGCCATAACCCTATGATGATAATGAATGAAAATTTTCACAGAATCACAGAATAACCAGGTTGGAAGAGACCCACCAGATCATCGAGTCCAACTATTCCTATCAAACACTAAACCATGCCCCTCAGCACCTTGTCCACCCTCCAGGGAAGGTGAATCAACCACCAGGGAAGGTGACTCAACCACCTCCCTGGGCAGCCACTGCCAGTGCCCAATGACCCTTTCTGTGAAAAAGTTTTTCCTTATGTCCAGCCTAAATCTCCCCTGGGGGAGCTAGAGGCCATTCCCTCTCATCCTGTCCCCTGTCGCTTGGGAGAAGAGGCCAGCTCCCTCCTCTCTACAACCTCCACTCAGGCAGTTACAGAGAGCAATGAAGTCTCCCCTCAGCCTCCTCTTCTCCAGGCTAAACAACCCCAGCTCTCTCAGCCGTTCCTCATAAGGCCTGCTCTCCAGCCCCTTCATCATCTTCGCTGGTCTTCTCTGGACTCGCTCCAGAGCCACAACATCCTTCTTGTGGTGAGGGGTCCAAAACTGAACACAGGATTCAAGGAGTAGTCTCACTAGTGCTGAGTACAGAGGGAGAATAACCTCCCTGGACCTGCTGGTCACGCCGTTTCTGACACAAGCCAAGATGCCATTGGCCTTCTTGGCCACCTGGGCACACTGCTGGCTCACAGTCAGTCAGCTGTCAACCAACACCCCCAGGTCCCTCTCCTCCAGGCAGCTTTCCAGACAGACTTCTCCTAGTCTGTAGCACTGCATAGGGTTGTTGTGCCCCAAGTGCAGGACCTGGCATTTGGCCTTGTTAAACCTCATGCCATTGGACTCTGCCCAGCGCTCCAGCCTGTTCAGATCCCTTTGCAGAGCCTCCCTACCCTCCAGCAGATCCACACTTCCACCCAGCTTAGTGTCTTCTGCAAACTTGCTAAGGGTGCACTTGATGCCTTCATCTAGGTTGTTGATAAACACATTGAACAGGGCTGGACCCAGCACTGAGCCCTGGGGAACCCCACTTGTAACTGGGCTCCAGCTGGATTTAACTCCATTAAGCACCACTCTCTGGGCCCGGCCATCCAACCAGTTTTCCACCCAGGAGAATGTGCGCCTGTCCAGGACAGAGGCTGACAGTTTCCGTAGCACAATGCTGTGAGAAACTGTGTCAAAGGCTTTACTGAAGACCAGGAAGACCATATCCACAGCCTTTCCCTCATCCAGCAGCCGAGTCACTTGGTCATAGAAGGCAATCAGGTTAGTTTGGCAGGACCTGCCTTTTGTGAACCCATGTTGACTGGGCCTTATCATCTGGTTCTCTTGCAAATGCTTCATGATCACACTCAAGATCACCTGTTCCATGACTTCCCCTGGCACTGAGGTCAGGCTGACAGGCCTGTAGTTCCCTGGATCCTCCCTGCGACCCTTCTTGTAGACAGGCACATCAGCCAGCCTCCAGTCCAGTGGAACTTCCCCAGTCTTCCAGGACTGTTGGAAGATGATGGAAAGGGGTTTGGCCAGCACATCCGCCAGCTCCTTCAATACCCTCGGGTGAATCCCATCCAGCCCCATAAACTTGTGGGTTTCTAGTCGGGCTAGCAGGACTCTGACCACCTCCTCTTGGACCATGGGAGCCTCATGTTGCTCCTCTAGCTCTGGGGTTTGTACAGACGGAACAACTTTCTTTACAATTAAAGACTGAGGCAAAGAAGGCATTAAGTACCTCAGCCTTTTCCTCATCCCTTGTCACTGTTGTTCCTTCTGCGTCCAGTAGGGACTGTATGGTCTCCCTAGTCCTCCTTTTACTATTTATATATTTATAGATAGATTTTTTGTTATCTTTCACCAACTTTGCCAATCTAATTTCTAGTTGAGCCTTAGCCCTTCTCATTTGTATTCTACACTATCTCACTTCCCTCCTGTAGTCCACCCAAGAGGCCTGTCCCCTCTTCCAGAGCCCATAAACATTCCTCTTCTTCTTGATATCACTCAAGATCTCCCTGTTCAACCAAGCTGGTTTTTTCCCCTGCTGGCTTTTTTTCTGGAACATGGGGATGGCTTTCTCCTGAGCTGCTAGGATCTCCTTTCTGAAGAGCTCCCAGCCCTCATGGGCTCCCTTGCCCTTAAGTACTGTCTCCCATGAGACTTTGCCAACCAGGCTTCTGAAGAGTTCAAAGTCTGCCCTCTGGAAACTTAGTGCTACTGTCCTACTAACCACCCTCTTCGCTTCGCCTAGAACAGAAAACCCTATCATCTCATGATTGCTTAGTCCTAGCGTCCTCCTAGTGCCACATCCCCCACAAGGCCTTCTCTGTTCACAAACAGCAGGTCCAGGAGGGCGCCTTCCCTTGTCGGTTCATTCACCAGCTGTGCAAGGAAGTGTCTTCCACACACTCCAGGAACCCCCTAGACTGCTTCCTTTCTGCTCTATTGTACTTCCAGCAGATATCAGGAAGATTGAAGTCTCGCACAACAATGAGAGGCACTGATCTAGAGACTAACCCCAGCTGTTTATAGAAGAGCTTGTCAGCTGCTTCTCCTTGGCTGGGTGGCCTGCAACAGACTCCCATCACAACATCCACCTTCTTATGGGCTCCTCTAATTTTAACCCACAGGCACTCAATCTCCTCATCGCCACAATCCATCTCAACATTGTCCAAGTCCTCCTTTACAAAGAGGCCTACCCCACCTCCTCTCCTTCCCTTCCTATCCTGCCTGAAGAGTTTGTACCCCACCATATCTGTACTCCAGTTATATGAGTCATCCCATCACGTTTCCGTGATGGCAACAACATCGTAGGCTCCTTGCCCTACGACAGCTTCCAGCTCTTCCTTCTTATTACCCATGCTGTGTGCATTGGTGTAAATGCACTTCAGCTGAGCTGCCGAGCCTTCAGTCCTCTTAGAGGGAACAGAGTTCATTCCCAGTTGCCTGGTAACTGGAGTAGCTTGTACCAGCGTGCCTGTATCTCCCTTACCACCCCCAGGTGTGTTTTCCCCCACTTTCTGTGTGGTGATGTACTGGTGGTCCTCACCAACACACCCTCTCCGAATCACCAGTGCCCCAAGTCCAGGCTCACTCCTGTCTAGCCTGGTCTCAATCCCCTCTCCCTTCACATCTAGTTTAAAGCTCGGTTTATGAGCTTAGCTAGGTTTTTTAGCAAGGGCTTTAGTCCCTCTAGGAGACCCACGTGTCTCATCCTTAGCAACAAAGTCTGGGGGTATATAAGCTACCCCATGATCAAAGAAGCCGAAGCCCCTCTCCTTACACCGGGCTTGGAGCCAGGCAATAATCAAGTTCTTCTTCCTGACTTCCAGGCCCTCTCTATTTAGCCTTGGGATGAAGCAGAATACTATTTGTGCCCCACAGCCCTCCATCATTTTCCCAATGGCCCTGAAGTCTTTCTTGATGGCTTTGGTCTTTCTGCTTACTAAATCATCATTACCAGTTTGGACTACTATTAGAGGACAGTAGTCTGTCTTGTGGACCAGGGAAGGAAGTTTTCTAGCTACCTCCTTCACTGATGCCCCCGGTAAGCAGCAGACCTCTTTGTGGAGCGGGTCCGGTCTGCAAATGGGTCCCTCTGTTCCTTTTAGGAGGGAGTCCCCTACAACAATCACTCTCCTCTTCTTCTTAATGGAGGATGTTTTTATCTTTTTCTGAGGATGATGTGGCCTAGGGAAAGATTCTAGGCTGTGGGAGCCATCATCCTCAGGACTGGATTCCACCTGCAGCACATGGTACTTGTTCACCAGGGGCATCTTGGGTTTTGCTGTCTGGTTGAGGGGAGCAGGTTTCCTTCGTCTGGAAGGAACTTGCTGCCATTCCCCATCTCTTGTAACCCAACCTTGCAGTTTGCAGGTGGATGGTGTTTGGACATATCAGCTCCAGTAGGCTGCTGAGTTAGTGAGCTTTTAAAAAGTTATTAGCTGAAATCTTATTAAAATCTGATTTGTACCATTTTGCGCTTATTCTTTCGGGTAAAATACCTTCTCTCCTTTTGTGAAAATAAATTACAATTCATTTTATTGAATATAGACTGAATTTAGTCAGAAAAGTCTCTTTGTTTTAGTGTAGTGCTGAAAAAAAAATGGAGAAGGGAAGCACAGCAATGAATTTATGGCTTGTTTAAAAATAAAGGAGAAGAATTGAAATCAAAGCTTTTTCTGTGCTGATACCTGAGGCATTAGTCCAACTACTCATCAGCATCAACAGCTGTAAATTATACAAAAGTCACTATGATTACTCATTCTGGACATATGTACTAACATATTTCATGACATAATGGATCAAATCATGGGGTTTGACCATGAATTAAAAAAAAAGGGGGAGAGAAAGGATTCCTCTGGGATTATTCCAAGTCTCATTTTTGAAATGAAACTTCAGGAAGAAGAGTTTTTTCAAAGAACATGAGTTGGATAAGGCTTCAAGCAGAGAACATGTCATTTGGCCAAGATGGTTATGTCTTCCCTGGACGGCTGCTCTACATGACTGGCACTGTTCAGTTTGTTCCATGCAAGAATGCTTCTTTCAACAAAGCCTTAACTGGCTTTGCTATGCCTTGTTCTTGCACTTGCACAGCTGTATCTGGTCCATATCTCAAGGTGATCTGTGAAACATTCTACAGTTTATTATCTGTCAATTGTCCTAAAAGTGGGGGAAAAAATGCCTTTCTGAAGAAGCGGTGAGGGGGCATTAAGGCAATTGTTATAATTCAAAGTACTTTGCTGGCATGCTGACTATGAAGTGCTTAAGTTCTAGTACCTTTCTAATAAATCCTGAATTGTACAAGTCAGTCCTCATTACAGGACTTTCAAAAGAGGTGAAAGAAAGGGAAAGGTTTGGTGGAAAATGTAGTTAAAACGTCCTAGTCACTTAGTACAGGCATACCAAAATGCTGTCAAGCTTTGGCAATATCAACTGCCTTTACGTTAAGTCAAAACTATTTTAAAGGTAAAAAAGTTCTTAAAATATTTTATGTAACTCAAGTCCAGCACCTGAAGTCTAGAACTACAAGGTCAAATTTACAGTTGGCAGTCCTGCTCAAATGAATGTTTCTGCATGGCCTAAGTGTGCCTGCTTCCCATTGATTTATGTTGCTTTCCCTTTTCTCCTCCGATTCACACACTAGCTCTTTCAATTTGGCCACTCTGTATTATCTGTGAGAACCAACAGGATATTTTTAGTCAATTCTAATGCATGTTGTTTATACCTGGATTGTAAAACTTTGAAGACAGATACAGAAAATACTTTATATGAAGTCTCACTACAGTGTACATTTTCCAAATATTTATGTGAATGACAGATTCTGAGGCCAAATAAATCATAAATTTCATATAACCAAATAAATACCAAAAGAATTTCATATGACGTATAAGCAAAACATTAAAATGAGGGCAAAGGCAGGTTCTAATTGCTACTAGGTTGGGAAATTTAAAAAGAAAAGTAGTCATTTAGTCCAGACTAATTACCACTATGGAGTTATTATCACTATCTAAAATTATCCTACCTAATTAACACTACCTGAATTTAAAAGCTAGAAAGATTGAGAGTATATTTTCTCCGAAATCCAAATGTATTAGAGGCCAAATGAATATGCAAACAACCTCTAAAACTCTATTAGAAGTGAAATACATGGAATACAAACTGCAGTCAGGTTGTAAAACCACAATGTAAAACCACAATGTAAAACCACAGCAAAAACTTGCAGTTTGTATGAGATCACCTCTGATAAGAAACTCTGGCTTTAACCTCTCATTTCAAAGAAAATAAAAAACCAGAACAAAATGAGACACTTTTTGATTGCTTTCTCAAGAATACTTGAGAACTTTAACCTCTTCCTGCAGATTGTTTTTAAAATGATATATGAAGAATGTTAATTGGAAATACATCTTGCATTACTAAAAGGTATAAAAACTGTAGGACTCCAAAAGATTTTAAGGAAAGCATACCACCTGCCAAAGAAAAAGTGATAACCAAGTGACAGAATTTTTTTTCTCCCTGTTGAATGAACTTTCATATAATAAAAAAAGTTTCACAACACAAAAATATTTTAGCATATTCTATTTTTCCCAGATGACTGTATATTATGAAGACTTTCTTTCTTTTATATTCCTTGACTTCTTAGTTGCCATCAAATCAATGGCCTGCAGATAAACCCTGTAATCTATAACCTTTCTACATGCCACAGAAAAGAAAGAAATATGTTACTGGTCAGTTCTTCCTTTGATTCTAAGACAAAGTTGAAGATCACTAAACTCTCCTTCAATGCATATAATTCCAACTAACGCTACTGACCACTGTAATGTGATGCTAAGTTAACATCAGTTTTCTTTGACTTTCATTGATTTGCTATGCATTGAACAGATATGCAACTAGGACAGTCAATGACAGCTAATATATATTTTACACCGTAGCGGTAATGGGCTCTCTTTATTCTGTGATAACGTTCCTCTGACAGTAATAAATGGTTTCATTTCAAAGATAACAGAGCATTCTATCAGAACTAAAGTTTTGACCAGAAGTTTAATAATCGGGAAATTCATATAATCTTTCTTAATCCAGTCAGAACCTGAAATGCAGAAGGAAACAAAAACCAGTTGTTTTAAACTACAGTGAATTGTCTGTTAAGCTTTGGGGTTTAATAATTTGGGAAACTGAAAGTTTTCACAGGTCATTCAAACAAAGTCTCAGAGTAACATGAAAAAAAAATCCAGTAGACCTCCAAGGACAACAGGTTATGCCAAGTTTGCACATTTAAGGGAAAAATATTAATAAATAAGGGTTGGTTGGGTTTTTGTTTGTTTGTTTTTTTAACCCAAAGTAATTCCTGGTAAATAGAACTTGCTTAGGCTACAATGATCAGGCTACAACCAACTCCAACTGAAGCAGTGGAGAAGGGAAGAGAAAGTGGAAGGAGTAGAAGAGAGCGAGCTACTCCTTTTAGGAGCAACAAGTTAGCAGAATAGTTTATCAAATGTTATTTGTACAGAAGATGTTTTCTTATTTGCAAGTTTCTAAAATGGTCAATATTCAACGTCATCATTAGGGAACTGATTTGGATGCTTCAGAAATTTTAAGTGAGTCAAGGAAAAGAAAGACAAGAATAAAAACTTCTGCTAATTTTTTAAAAAAGGGTTTTGATTAATAAAACTACTACTTGTCCACATAGTCCACAAGCATCATTACTAGCAAACAACTCACTAAAGTCAAACCACTTGTGCTATAAAACATTAGGGTAAAGTTAGCATAAATAGCCTTCAAAATACCACCCAATTAGTGAAAGAGGAAAAGACTGAACTTAAGACATATGGCCAACAGCTGCTTTTCACCACAGACCCAGCAAATGACTTCATAAATGCTACAGAATCTCAACAGCTCAATTTCCATTAAAGATTTCCTATGCAAATAAGAAAACAGAGAAGCTCCTCATCAGTAGATAGAAAGCTTCAGAGCCTCAAGACAATTGCAGCAGATTCAGTTCTGAAAGTAATTTAGTCTAAAAAAGGCACTGTTATTTACTACAAAAACAAAATTGCTCTCAACGAATACGTCAGGACAGTTTAAGCAATGCATAAACGTAAGAGACTCATTCCTGCAGTATGTATTTACAACCATCTCTGCTACAATCTACAGATAGGCAGTATCTCATATTTGGTGAATCTTGCCTTCCTAGAGCTGTTACTGTTTGGGTTATGACCAAATTCTGTTTAATTAAATTGCTACTACATATCAGATGTAGCATCCAAGACTTGGATTTAAGGTGAAAAAATATTTCTTGAAATAGAATTATCCAGAACTAAACAATTCTTGTCAAAATAATGAAAGCCTTGGTTCCCAAACCTTCACAAACCCCCAAAGACTAATTTAAATTAAAAAGGCAGGAAGAGGATGCAAGGAAAGAGTATCTGAAAACAAATCCAGGGGTTTGTTCCAATAACGCAAGATCCACACATGTTTTCTCTTAAAGAATATTAAGCAAATGTCAATTGAAGGGCTTTTCTGTATATGGCCACAGAAAACACAAGCAAAGGGAAGTGCATTATGCTGATCAGCTGCACAGAACCCTCTACTGTGACATTAAGATTACTTCAGCAACATTACTTTTGGGTTTGAATGGGATAAAGAGGAAGGGGGAGAAAAAGGCACTGGTTAGTTAGTCTGGGAACGTTTCTTCATTTTTGTTAAGAGGCCACAGCTTCACAGCTAGATTACTTCTTTTCCTTCTCTCTATCCAGCCTTTTCAGGTTCTTTTCCCAGTCAAACTAGAAGCAGTGGAGTGAAAAGGGCAGTTTCTCTCCAGCTCAAGAAGCTCGGCCCCTGGCAGAGGCATTTGCACCAGAACTCGAGAGACAGTTCAGTTCTTGGCTCTGCCAACAGACTTCCTGTGTGTCCTTAAATCCCTTTGTACTTAACTCTTCCCATGAGAGACAATGGTTTCTTTGTTCATCTTATCAGCTGTAATTTTTTTTCCAGCGGAAAAGCAGTTTGCTCTGTGTGATAATGTACATACATGCTCCACAATTAATAGCATGGAAATTTGATCTTTATTTACAGTATTTGGGTGGAATTTTAAAATACTAGAAAACATCACAGATAACATGACAATTATACACTGTTCCTCTGAGAGGGGGAGGAGAGGGACAATATAAGAAAGGCTAACTTGATTGAGTGGTAACTTTATATTCCTGTCATTTTATCTCTGAATTATTATCATGAAAATACACTTTATCCACTCAAAAAATCAATCTCATTTTGAAAAAGCAAAAACATTCTGAGCTTACCACATCAATCTAATTTATAAGCATGCCGGAAAAAAAAAATCTAACTTCTAGGAGTGCTGAAAGTGCTCTGCCACCACTGACAACTCCATTCTTCTATTTTATTCTTTATTAAATTGCTGGTATTCTACTGTAAACATCAGTCATAAAGAACAGATACTCATTGCAAAAAATACCACCTGGTATTTTCATATACCTGTACAAAAAACATATTCTTCACAGATCCCTCCTTTCCTGCCCAACAAAGATTCCTATCATGTTACCATTGGATTATAGTAAAAAGAATTTGCATGCAATACCCATAAAACCTGTAACCCACAGCATGTGACACTGTATCAATTATCAATATCTGAATTAGCTCAGTCCAGCTATATTTGTCATAATAAAGCTTTCTACACAGAAGAAAACTGTCAATTTTTGGCTGTATTAATGACCACTTTAAGATTTACACATCTTGTCTTGTATTTTATGCAAGTTTCATTCTGGTATTTCATCTGCCCATTGAATCAACATAGGCCAATCCTATCCACCAAGGACTGAATGAAAATCCTTTCATTTAGTGAATTGTGAAGTAGATGTCAGACAGTAATTCCCTCCAGGAGAACAGCAAACATTTAAGGAGAAATAGTGAAATCATCCTCCATTTTTCCTCAAAAGCTAGTCTTTTCCAGCCACTATTTAAGAGGAACTGCACGAAAAAGACTGTATTTGGGAGATGTTCCTTTTTATGATCTAAATCTGGAGGTCACCTGACAGCAATCCAACTTCAGACCTGAATCTGCTTTTTGTACAGATATTCTGTAAAACAGAACTGTCACATTTCCCCCAAGAGCCCTGTTACATTTATGCAATACAGTCCTTACAGATACAGTTACTTGGACAAATCTAACTTCTCACAGATGTCAAAGGAAAATTCTGAGCAGTTGTATAATTCTGGATGTCCTGTCCAGGCTTCGGGAATACATCTTGCTTACTTCCCAGCTAAAGAATACTCCTTGTCTGCTTTTGAGCAACTCTTCCCTTAGTGTGAGAGCTTCTGTCATGACATGATTGCAATAAAAGATGGAGGGGGGAGAATAAGGAGGAAGTAAAACTGATCAGGTTTTACGAAAAAAACCCCAAACATATCAAAAGATTAGACACCCTCAAAAAAGAGAATTTTTTTTCTTATGCCTACCTTCTGCAAAAGAGTTACTTTTGCAGAAGGTAGGCATAAGAAAAAAAAGGGTTTTCAGTGAAGTTTTAATACTTCTGCAGAAGGCAATGAAAGACTACTCTGTAGCATCATTATATTATCTAGCTCTTTAAAAACACATTAAAACTTCACTGAAAACCCTTAGGGAGTCAAAGCAGGAAATTACAAGGAAATAGCTAGCCACGCCTAACCAGTAACACTTAGCAAGCAGATGAGCAAATAAGTGGTTTTGTATCTCTGTCCCAGGAACCTGGGACTGTGGTTTGAGTGCTACTCTATCCATGTGAGTGCTCCTTTGCCTGGTTGGATGTCAGAGAAACATTTCTGTGCTGTGCCTCTTCACCAGCAGAACGGTAACACACTTCCTTAGCCTTGTGCCAGCAATACACAGCAAAGTAAACTAAAACCTCCAGCTTGTCTAAAGATCTAGCTAACATTAGGAAGAAGCAGCACAATGTTTGCTACAGTCGTGCTGTTTTACTCCACCAGGACCAGAAAAATGTTTCAGACATCCCACTCCCCTGGCCCAGAAATTACTTCATGCCACAAAAATCATGTAATTTGATACTTCATACATTGCAATACCATCATTATCTGCATGTGAATGTCTAACAAAAGAGAAAGGAGCAGCCAAAAATACGCCAGTGATGAAAAGGCAGAACAATTTTACTGATGTCCTTTTAAAATGAGAAAAATAAACACTGAGAGAGTTTGGTTTGATTTTTTTTTTCTTGCTAGTTTGTTGTTCAGGGTTTTTTTAAACTACCATCTCACAATAGAAAGAGCAAGGAATAAATAATAGATTATAATGAAGTTATAAATATCCTGCTTTTTCTCACACCACTGCTAGCTTTTGGCTGAGGTCCCAGGTCATTAGCAGATGTCTGTGAGTCCATGTGAAAGGAAAGTAAAGAACAACACCACAAAATTACTAAGTTTTATTGTCTAAGGCAGCAGGGACAAATACCAGCTCTCAGCTGTGTCTCTGAAAATAACCACCCATTAATTCTGCGAGAAAACAGAGGACGGAAATGGAAAAAAAAAGATTGCTCCTTGACTTTTTTTACAAGAGGGCAGGAAAAAAAAGCAGCGATCCAAATTTTTCAGAAATTCAGTGAGCGCTAACAATCGTCTGTAATACTCATGCAACAGCATGATGATGTTATCAAGATTAGACTTCTAGTTCCCCTCCCGCCCATGAGATGGAAATGGGTATTCTCTTCTCATATATCACCTAATTAAATTTAATGATTTTGTTATCAGATCATCATCTCTTAAAATTACTACACTGGAAAACAATTCTTAAGCCTATAAAATATAAGTTCCTAGCAATCAGCTCATTTTTCCACCTTTGTACATGAGACAGCATTGCTAAAAAAAAAAAAAATTAAGCAAAACGGATAACATGATATTGAAAATACTAATTTATGTCAACAATTATTTTAAAATACCAGTAGAAATTCTACAAGGCACATTTGTAAAACTACCAGCAACACCTCAACTTCAACATTACTCAAAACTCATAGGCTTCACTTCATACTGCTGAAAGTAATATTTCCTGCTTTTGGCGTTGTTCCATCTGGGTGAACCTTGCAAGCACTCGAGAGTTCACCAGTGCTTGGTCTCAACCACAACTCCAATTTTAGCTCTTGACAATTACAACTATGATAGCTGTTGGAAAGACATTCAATAACTGTTTAAACAAAGTGTGCCTTGATTTTAATCTACATGAATAATAAAGCTAATAAAAAGCCAAATCTTGAAAAACTGAAAACCATATACTGATTTCAAAAGTTCCACTGAAAACTGACATATCAAAAAAATACTCCCTTTAGATTTTAAGAGACCTTAAAAGGCATAAAAATACTGCAATGAAAGTTACTTGAACGTAGTTTCATTTTTCACTGTCTAAACTTGCAACATTAAAAACTAAATAAAAAGCAACTATTATAAAATTTTTAACATTTTATACTCACTTGTATTATTAGCAGCATATGTAAAAAGGGGCTTCAGATTTCTTCCAGCAGTTTGTTTCCCTTTAAATGTATAGGTAAATGCAGCCTTAGCTGCCAGGGTTGGAATTAAAAAACCTACATTTTGTATGCAGCAACTTTCAACAGTTAACCAGATAAGGGAATAACTTATAATGTTCTCTTATTCTGGTGCACCAGCCCTCTCATCAAATTCAGCCAGTGAAAATCAAATCCTTTGACTCAAGTCGTTACAGAGATATTAAAGGAAGCACCAACTTTTAATCTGATTCAATCACACGAATCTTAAGTGTTAGCATTTTAAGACAGAAGTACAAATATATATAAGAAATTGTGACTCCGAAATTGGAGAAGGTTTAAAGGACACTTATTAGTCATACGCATAAAAAGTACATAAATAGTTTCCTGCCAGTTTCAGGTGACAGAATTGGGACTGTTTTAATCATTATAGGAATTTTTCTTTTGTTTTTTTTGCTTAAAGTAGACATAATGGTACATGCCTTCTGATAGGAGCAAGGCTTACTGCCAAAAGAACAGATGAGAAATAGATACCCCATCAATCCTACACACAGATCTCATCTCCATACACACAGATCTCATCTCACACTTATGAGAAAGGCCAACTACCTTCATGAAGCCTGATTCACAAATGAGGGATCTGCTATCACTATTCTCACAGGCAGAGACACATACAATAGTGATGCTTTCACTCAGCAAAACCCTTTACAGCAATGGGACCATTCACATCTGTGTTTTGAAAACACCTAGCCAAAATGCTCACAGTACCACATGTGCAACTGACTGATGTAAAGACAAAAAAAAAAACAACCAAAAAAACCTATACACTCATATGAAGTCAGACACCACTTCGATGTTTACGGAGAATATTGAGAACTAGCAGTCAAATCCCCAAGCAAATTTCTTGACTTTGTTGCAGCTCTTCAAAGACTCTTGCAGCATCTAAGTTTCATGGGGATTTTTTATTGCATAAAAAAAAATGCTGTCTATGGTATGAGTGTGTCCCTCTCTTTTTTTTTTATTTTTACATTGTTTAGAGATGTACAAGATCCCCAGGTAAAAAAGACCATTCTAAATCTATATGGTTTTAGCAGTTTGTGGAGAACCCAAAAACAGGGGGTAATTTAATGTCACTTACAAGTTCACTGAGAGACTTCTTGGCATCTTACTCTTATCAAAGTATATTAACAAAGTTTTCCAGGACTAGTGGCTGAGTAAATTGTTAATTCCACACTTTTGCCAGGCCAGTGGCCCCTGTTCATTTCTAGCTTGGAAATCCTAGTGAGCAGCATATCATCAGCCAAAGGTGCATGAAGAGTCACAGCTCACCTGACTAGAAATGTTACATTAAAAAGGCTGCAGGGACTATCAGTTTCTTCTCTTTTTGCTCCCTGGTGACAAAAACTACTTAGGCTGAACTTTACTACTTTATACCATCCTCCCTTCCCCACTCGATACCATATCAACCTCAAAACTCGCCACAGCATATTATGAAGACACCTCAGTGCTTCAAACTACACTGCTGAAGCAGACAAAAAGCAAAATGCAAGCTGGTTCACAGAACCTGTAAAATACCTAGATATTTTACTACTGATTTTTAAGTCAACTATCCCAATACTTCCATAAAACAAAAGGTAACACCATTCGTTCTCAAAAAGAAAAACATACAGTTATGCTAAAGATCAGAGAACAAACAGGCAATAGAGCCAGGGAATTCCCATGATCCAATTAAGGCTACGTACTTCTCTGTCATTACGAGCCCAGAAATAAACCAAATCTTTGATATTACCAGGATGAACAAAGACCATTTGGCAAAATGTCAAAAAAAATTCTTCATAATATTATGACAAGATATTTCCTGTAAAGACAATACTGGAGTTCCCTCCCAGACATGATGCTTTCTGGGACAATAAAAAAAGCCACCCAAAAAATATTCAGAGGAACACATTTGATTGTCTATGAAAAAGAGCATAATTTTACCCTTCACTAACAGAATTCAAGGAGAGAGTTTTTTTACTTTTAAAATGAGACAGAAGTAAGAAATTTCGTCAGTATTTAAAGGTTTTCCAAGCTGAAGATGTATTAAATTTTATTTCTTTACAAATTAAGATTTTTTTCTGTGCAACACATTAAAATGGGCAAGAAATGACAAGCAACAGGCAGAGAACTGGAGGTTCAAAATAAGCAATTTAAAAGGGATTGAAATGGACGAAATCTATGTATTTGCAACTAAATGCTTTTCTACATACACTTCCCAATGTGTTGATACAATACTCTTTATAATGAGGTATAAATTTTATCACTTGCCGTTTATAACTTACATTCTGTCCCATACTGAGCATACGTTAAAAATACATATCCCTTAAATCTTTTTTTAATAGAACTGTCATATTAGGATGAACTAATACAGATAAAGACCAGTTCACACACAACCTGAGGATGTTCTGGAAAATGACTACCTGATGATCTGTATTTCTACTTCAAATATTTTCTCTTTTAGGCAGAGAACAGTTGCATCATTGACCTAACAAGAAGTACAGGTATTAGAGAATATTGGTTTTCCTGCAAAAGAGTACTGAATATAACAACCACATGCTGAAGATGCTGGGTGATTTTCAGAGAACTGTGCTTTAGAGATGACATTCTATCTCCAAGAAAAGCTCAGGCTTCTCTCTTTTCAGCATAATGACTTACAGCAAAAACACAGAGTGTTTCTTGCATTCAACATCTGTATAGTCTGCTCTTCTTAAAAAAAGAAAAGAAAGGCCATGGCATCTGCCAATTCTTTGTTTTAAAAAAGGGCTGCCAGCTTTGATCAAAGCTGCAGAGACAGGTCAGAGTTCCATACAGTGCCCTGTACACATTGGAGCATTTCACTTTTAACACTTCATTTTTAAAACGTCAAAGTCTGACTTGAAAAAGACTTTTAAAAGCATGCTTTTTAAATATTACAGTATTTATAACATTGTTTCCTTCAGATTTCAATTATCAAATTATTTCTCTCCCCAGGTCCTTTTCCTCATATTTAGAGATTATCTTCTGTTAAGTGTGGGTTTTTTCTAAGCATGGAACAACAGAAAACAATAATGTAAGATTATGGCAAAATATTTTTAAACCACATTATTTCATATCATTATTTAAAACTACATTAATAATTAAATTATTTCAAGATGCCTGCTTACACATCAACTGCCATCTTCATTTTGAATATATTGCATGTACAATTCTATCAAATCTACAGGTCTTTCCTTTTAAAAGAACGCAAAAAGCAATATATATATAAACTACACAGTTACTGGATTGTTGCATAGTAAGTGTAGCATATATAACTTTGTATACCACAAGCTTTAATCAAGTTTATACTATTATAAACTCAACAAGAAAACACTTTACATTAAAATGTTTCAGCCAAGTCTATTGAAAACATCCTCCAGCTTCTATGTGTATTATTTCTCAAAATAAAGGCGTGTATCTCATGCTGCCTTATTAATAACGTTATACAGTTCCTAACTTCACTGAAAATTGAATGTAAATGTTATTGATGCTTTGCAAATAAAGGTATCTGTGCTTATGCTGTTACCTGTAATAAATTTTTGAAGTGTAAAAACATTTTGGTAGATATTAATGATGATTTTTTGTTTTGTTCTTTCTTTTTTTAATACTAGAACCAATGTACAACAACAGTTATTCCTTCCAGAAGGAAAAGCAGAAGGAGGAGTCCATCCTACGTGGAGCTACTTTTTTTTTACGTAGATTACTTGCAGGCCATGCCTGTGACTGGAACAATTGCAAGAACTCACCTTGCAGCTTGAGCTTATGTAATGTTTTCATATAGCCAGGTCTAAGAAGAACAAAAAAGGAGTTGATGAATATCCTCCCTCCTTCAAGTGGCAAGTTGTCTCTGTGCCCCGTCTAGATTTTTGTTCTTGTTAATGTTTCTTAAACAAATATTTTTAACAGCAGCCATTCACTTCCTCAAATGTGTTAATTATGTCCTATTTTTCTCCCATCTCTCTTCCAGCCTCCTACCCTCATTTTCTTTAGGCAAAAAATAGAGTCCAAGAAATATTATTATATCTGATAACAGTAGCAAAACCAATCATCAGAAGGATGGAACAATACAGAAGGAAGGTAGAAAACATTAAAAATTTTCAGAGCTCTCCAACATTGTGAAGATATGCTAAAGAATGTATCCTTGTATTCTGAAATGTGATGCAGGATCCAATACATGTCAAGTGCTTGAACTGGTGAATAAATGTACAAAATTGCATAGTGCAGGAAGTGTACTGTACTGAACCAGCTCTAATCTTTAAAAGAAAAGCTGCAGGAACTCTCAAAGGCTGGCCTAAAGACATGGGAAAAAGATTTATACCGAGTCTAGCTGTAAGAGATGCTCCAGATTCTTTCCTAACTGTATCAGCCTCTGAAAAGCATTACCATGTGCATGCTGTCAGACACCTTGGGGACAGTATATTAAAAGATAAAAAAATCTTAGTATAGCCACTAAAACAAAGCTGCTAAACTGTGTGCAACAAATGTCATGCCCTCCAAACTAGCTCTGCACCCCAATCTGTGCACCGGGAACAGAACTCTTTAGCCAACTCCTATTGCAGCTCTAGGTCCATTGCTGGTTACGCATTGTAAGATACCTTCTACCTCAGAGATGCAATTAGATATCAACATAAAACGTGATATTTTTTGTCCCACGAAGTTGTGAAGACAAAGCCAGAAGCATATGTGTGAAAAATACTGTCACTTTTCCAAGAGATAACTTCCAGTCACTTGCAAAAGCACTTCAGCATCACTTCCAGGACACTGCTACAAGCACTTCTGACAGGACCATGCATTTACAGCTGCCAACACCAGTGATTTAAAGGTGCCTGGCCCATACAGCACAGACCAGCATATGTTCATACTGTAAAGAACTCTCAGCCCTCAAAGCAGGGTGGTCACATGCAAAGTGCCAGTCAGGAATGGTATGGTCCCTGACAGTTCCTGGACTGTGCCTAGAAACTTAGGTCAAGTACCAGCTATCCCAGCCCAAACAGTACCAGGAACTACTCTAACAATTTAGCAGTATAGGTAACCAAGCTGCAGTGCTCAGGGAATATTCACTGGCATTAAAAAGGATCATTTTATTTACTTGTACAGATACAGCCTCAGTTTTCTACAAGGAAAAAAGCATCAACTCCACATTAAAAAAAAAATGAGGGGTGAAAGAAGATCCCCTAATCTCTTTTGCTCTTACAATCCAACATGTCAATGATATTTAGTTGTAGAAAGCCACTTAGATTTACAATAAATGGAACAGAAAAAGATTACATTCCGTATACTGTATTAAGCAACAAAATTATGCAAATAATATGCAGTAGGATGTAAGACAATAAAAGCGTTGTGCTGTACCCAGCAGAGTCAAACACACAGAAATTATGTAAAGGAGGACAATGTGAACAGCTGGAAGTAAATTTCTACAACCCTCTGAAATCTTTGGATTTCCAGACTATGTGGATCTAGGCTTTACATTATCTCATTCTCCTCATACAGGAATTAGTTGGCTTATTTTCTTAACACCAGCTGAAGAGTCCATTTCTTGGTTTAAAGTTATAAGACACACTAAAAATAGCTAAAAGATACAACAAAGTTAGCTGTCAACAACATTAAAAGGAAAAGTAACAGCCTCAGACTGTGGACTAGAACTTTTCCCAGTCGTTACAGAAGTGAGGTGATTGTTGGCTTTAAAATGCTAACTAGCTCCACCAAACCTTTTTGGTGTGTAATTGGAATTTAAAAGTAAATACTGGAATATGAAAAAAAACCTCAGTGTTTCAATGATAAATTCATATTAATTTTCTAAATCTTTAAACGATTCCACTTTTTTTTTTCTATTTGAGGCAGCTATGAGAAATGCTCATGGTTCTAATAACAATCAAAAGGAAAACCACAAAAAAAAAAAAAGAAAAAAAGGGGAAAATAAAAGATAAGCAAGTAGGTTCCACATTTTTTTTAGTTAATGAAACGGCCATTTCAAATCAGAACTTGTGTTGTATTAGGAAACATGTTATAACATATTAAAAAACAAAACAAAAAACCAAACATATTTTAATTGTTCACAAAGTACTCCAGAAATTATTTTCAGTCATTAAAAACCAGGATGCAAGTAAGAACATCAAAGTAAAATAGACTGGCAAAGAAAACAGCCTTAGAGCAGTATCACTTGGTAGGGCAGTATGATGACTTCATGTCTGAGTCTACCACTACCAGTAATATCGTCTATGTACAAGAAGGTACGTAGTGCAGAAGCCCAAAGCCCAAGAAAGGCAAGCCCAAGCATGCACGTCACAACACCAACAGCTAAAGGAACACTTCTCTGTTCTGCAGATGGAATTTATAAATGCAATTTTCCTGTCTCAAAGGAATGTCTGCTCTCAAGACACAGTTTACATTTATTCGTTAAACAGCAAAATGATTACTGTGGCGTTTACTGTGAAGGTGAGAGACAGCTCCAACAGGACTTAATTCAAAACACTAGGAATCATTGCTCTGAGAGATTTTTGCCTTTTAAATAAAATCTATAAGGAAAATTCATTCTTCCACAATGTGGATAACAAAAAGTATTACCCATGAAACTTTCAATATTGTTATTCTAGCCAAAAAAAAGTTCATCTGCTCCTAAGTCTATGCGTGTTTACTCAAATCCATTTTCAGCTATCCTAACAGAACACACTCAGCAAAAGCTAACACAAGACATATCCTTCTGTTCTCCTTCTAAGAACTTGGTTTTTTCCTGTTGCTTTGCTGAAGCCCAATTTAAGCACAGCTTGAAGGATCTTTTACTAAAATTAACAGATCCAGGCAAAACTTGTAAAACATTTATAGTTTTAGAATACCAAAGGTACCAAACCAAAAGACATAAAACAGTCTAGCACCAGTAATTTCAGCTCCTCTTCTTTTTAGTCATATTCCAAATGAAGCAAAATCCTAGAAAGGTGGACAGTTCTTTTTCAAAGCCACATATGAAATACAGATATAGACTCCCTGAAAGTATGCCTGCTTTAAATTGAAAAAATAATCTCCTGTAATTTTCTATTTCTTCTTCTTCGATGCTAATTATAGAAGACTTTCCTTACCCACAGATGAGAAGCTACTCACCTCTGTCTGTGAAAATATAATAATTTTAAACATAAATAAATCTATAAAGATAAAGAAAATCAAGCAGTTCAAATCAATTCATTCTGGGCTAGATCCTCACCATTCCTGAGATTAATTTTTCAGACCTAATGTTTTATATTAAGTTCCATCACATGGGATGAGGCACATACTCCTTAGGGTCTGACTCTTCTTCATAAGAAAATCTGCCAACAATATTGTAAAGGCACACAGAATTGACAATACAATGCATGTATACACACACTTCTAAAAATATGTGTGTGTGGAAGAAAGGTATGTCTGAAAATTCGGAACAGTAAACCCTTACTATAAAGGTTAAGCAGAAGTTGTGACCTATCTTAAAGTTAATAGCTGTAATTTGAAACCAAGCCAATCCGTACAGGCACAACAAAAATCCACAAAAACATTCATTGCCATTCATGACCTTGGGAATATATGCTCTCCAGCAAGCATTGATTTGAGTGGCCCATTCCAAAACTAATTAATTATTTCACATGACAGTGTCTGGTGAGACATACTTTAAAATACATTTGCCAATCTAAGATACAGAATATTATACATCCCCCCTCCCTCCCCCCCACCCCATTTCAGCTGAGACTGTCCTGACTTTATAACACTGAAGTTAAAGACTGAGAACCTACCTGTAACAGTACATACATCTGGGGTAAGGAACCCTGAACTGACACTCAGAAGTTTGATTTTGATGTATAGCTGAGGCTACAGTAAATGTTTCTGGTCTGAGCTAGTTTTATACATCTTCACTCTTTCTTATGCAATTTAGAAGCACTGCAGAAAAGCCACAAGTGAATAGAGATATTAATGTTGCTTTTCACATATGAGCTCTCAAGGGCAGAGTTTTTTTTGATTTAAAAAAAAAAAAAATGGGAGTTAACATGCAGGTGCTCAGATCCGGCCAAAAGAATGGTTCATGCAGTTTGTGTTCAAGGCCATACACACACACACCCCCCTCTCTGACGTATAAGTAAAAGTTAGCTACTAATAAAGATAAATAAATAAAGCAAGAACAAATCTATAAAAAAGGGAAGGGTTGCGTTTTGCTATAATATAAAAGAACAATTACTGTTCATACCAAACAGTTTAATAAACAGTGACACAGGACACATGCACATTATTTAGGCTTTCTGGGCTTTAGCTACTTACGCATGCAAGCCCACTCTCATGGCTGCAACACATCAGAAACATAGCACATTTTCAGAAATAAACAAAACGGCTATGTTGAACTTGATCACAGCTGCTGTAATAAACGTATCTCACTATTCAATGTTAGCACTGTCGCATCCAGTAAAATCTTTCATAAGCCAGCTGCCCACTAAAACCAAATAAAACCCCAAACTCATAAAAAAACCCCCCAAACCTAGCCCAATCTCCCACTAAATGTCTATCAGCATCCTTCCATCCAGTGACTACAGAACTCTAAGAATAATATGACCTTGGAGACTAAGTTAACATTCAAATTAATTTTTTAGTAATTTCAGCAAAGGGCAAGTCTAATTGAAATTATTCACACAACATTAGTAAGACTGGAGAAAAAACACTCCAGGCTAAAAACCAATCTTTGATCCATTTGCTGCGTTAGAAGCACTATGAATATGGTCTTCCATTCTGCATCCAGCCATGCTGTGGGAATGTTATACTTGCAGATGAACAAGGAAACCTGTTTGCAAAGCAAAGAGTAAGAAACAGTCCTCATTTTAGACTAAAAGGAGAAAAAAATATCACTACTCTATGAGCTTAGAGGAAAGATTGTGATATAATTAGACAGAGGAATTTAAACTGTGAATGTTCATCTGCAAGTAAGAAAGACCAGCATATGCATGCAGCTTATCTACAGTTTTTTATTTTTTTTATATATCTCTCCATCATAAGAAGTTAAATAAAAAAAAAAATCATCTTTCAAAATAACCTTGTGCTGTCAAGTTACTTCAGAAAGTTTGCAGGTCACCAGTACCAATTCTTTGTTTTCACTTGCAAGATATGAAAAAAAAAATCATAAGGTTTATAAAAGTAAAAGATTGTGAATGCGAAAGTTCACTGCAACATGCATGACAACTGGTAACCCCTAAAAAACTTGCTATTCTCTTTCTCTTTTAAGCTGCTGACTACACTTACAGATCCTTTCAGTAGTATTTAGTGAATTATACTTCCTGCCTGTTTTAAAGAATGTGCTCTGTGTATCTAGAAAGCAACAGTCAGTGCCTATCAGGGAAACAGGACGAGTGTGCATGAGTACTAGCAGCCTGAACAGTCAGAAAATGTCTCATTTC
Source organism: Clamator glandarius (assembly GCA_033459285.1). NCBI lineage: Eukaryota > Metazoa > Chordata > Aves > Cuculiformes > Cuculidae > Clamator > Clamator glandarius. The sequence continues at coordinate 1,229,987 of JAUNZM010000223.1, forward strand.
ATTGTTTATGAAACAGTTCATTGATTCTCCTCAACTTGTTACCACTATTCAGGTTAATCCTTTTTTGTGTACTCCTGTTTAGGCTTCATATTTGAAGTGTATGTGTATTAAATTATAGTTGCATATGAATGTTATGTATAACTATAATTATTTCTATCAGTTAAATCAATGCCTCTTATTTAAAACTAATTTTAGTCTCCCCAAAATACAATGTTTTTAATATTATGCATGGTAAACTGAAAAATCAACTTGATTCTCCTTTGGCTTCCAATAAAGCCTGCTTTGAAGATTTTATTTACAATAATTTCCAGATACGTTTTCTGCAATGAAGTCTTGATATAGCCAAAAAGAACGACCTTATTTAATGATGAACCGAACACAGCAGCTAGGATGCTGGCAGGGGATATATAGCATGTACTTATGGTGGTTTCCCTCCCTCCATCATAATCCATCATATACTGATCCCATTATAGCACAAAACCCCTTTTTCTTAGAGCATGCTCTCCTTTTCATTTCTGTCTTACTCTGGGTTGGAGGAAAAAAAAAAACCTTGTGGATGGAATTATTACTGCTTCTCAAATATTTTATGTGAAAATGCCATTTACACCCACTGCCACGACCTCCTCCTCTTTCTCCCTCCTTCTACACCAAGACAGGGTGGGGGGTGGGGTGAGAAAGAGAAAAAAACTAAAGAATTTTTTAAGATAATTAAATTAAAGTTTTATTATATTGTAATTTTTAGAATTAAACACATATGCCAGATAACAGATTTGTGTTCACAAGACCATTAAAAACTTGAATCTCATAGAAAACTTAAAAGGGTATAGAAGTGTCACAAATTCCACTTAGAAAGGACAGGTCTCTCAGCTGAAGTCCTTCTGCAGTGTGATTATGTCAAAAAAGGCACAAGTATAGTGACTTAGCCTAATGAAGGGTTGGAGAGTATGTTGCAATATTTTCTTATAAAAAATTACCGTTGTGCAACTTTTTAAAACTTTTTCAGTTAACACACAGACCAAACAAACAAAACACTCCAAACCCCAAACTAATGCCATACTGAAGATCTTGTACACTAAAAATACAAAAGAACATAGAACCATAGAATAGTCTGGGTTAAAAGGGGCATTAAAGATCATCCAGTTCCAACCTCCCTGCCTCGGGCAGGGACACCTCCCACTAGATCAGGCTGCCCAAGGCCCCACCCGACCTGGACTTGAACACCTCCAGGGATGGGGCAGCCACAACTTCCCGGGGCAATCTGTGCCAGTGCCTCACCACTCTCATGGTGAAGAAATTCTTCCTTACATCAAGCCTAAATCTGCCCCTCTCCTACCCATTCCCCCTCATCCTATCACCACAAGCCTTTATGAATAATCCCTCTCCATCTTTCTTGTAGGTCACTTTCAGGCACTGGAAAGTCACTATAAGATCTCCTCAGAGCCTTCTCTTTTCCAGGTTGAACAACCACAACTCTTTCAGCCTGTCCTCATATGGAAGGTGCTCCAGCCCTCTTTGTAGCCCTTATCTGGACCTGTTCCAGCAGTTCCATATCCTTCTTATGTTGCGGAAACATAGACTGGATATAGTACTCCAGATGAGGTTTCACAAGAGAGGAATAGAGGGGCAGAATCACTTCCCTCAACATGCTGGCCATGCTTCTTTTGATGCAGCCCAGGATACGGTTGCCCTTCTGGGCTGCAAGTGCACATTGCTGGCTCATGCTGAGCTCCTCATCAACCAGTATCCCCAAGGCCTTTTCTGCAGGACTGCTCTGAATCACATCATCCTCCATCATGTACTGAAATCAGGGATTGTCCCAACCCAGGTGTAGGACCTTGCACTTAGCCTTGTTGAACCTCATGAGGTTCTCACAGAACCCCTTCTCCAGTTTGTCCAGTTCCCTCCAGATGACATCCTGTCCTTCCAGCGTAGAAAATAAATCAGTCAGTTTGGTGTCATCTGCAAACTTGCTGAGAGTGCACTCAATCTGGCTGTCAATATCATTGATGAAGACATTAAACAGCACTGCTCCCAATATGGACCCCTGAGGGACACCACTTGTCACAGATTTCCATCTGGACTTCGAGCCATTGGTCACTACTCTTTGAATATGACCATCCAACCAGTCTGATCCACCGTACTATCCACCCATCAAATCCATATCTCTCCAATTTAGAGAGAAGGATGTTGTGCGGGACTGTGTCAAAGGCTTTATAGAAGTCTTGATAGATCACACCTGTTGGTTTACCCATGTCCACTGCTGCGGTTACCCCATCATAGAAAGCCACTAAGCTGGTCATACAGGATATGCCCCTGGTGAAGCTGTGCTGGCTGCCATTAGTCATCTCCATGTCCTCCATGTCCTTTAGCATAGCTTCTAGGAAGATCTGTTCCATGATCTTCCCAGGCACAGAGGTGAGACTGACAGGTCAGAAAGTCCCCAGGGTTGTCTTTTCTACCCTTTTCAAAATGGGCACAACGTTACCCTTCTTCCAGTCAGCAGGGACTTCTCCTGACTGCTATGACATTGTAAATCTCATGGAGAGTGGCTTGGCAACCACATTGGCCAATTCCCTCAGGACTCTGGAATGCATTTCATCAGGTCCCATAGACCATATGTTCAGGTTCCTCAGGTGATCACGAACCTGATCCTCCTCTACTGTGGCGGAGAGTTTACCCCTCTGGTCACCATCTTGCTGTTCCATGACCCAGGAGGGGTGAGGAGAGCAGTTATCAGTGCAGACTAAGGCAAAAAATTGTTAAGTACCTCAGCCTTCTCCCCATCTGCTGATACAAGGTCACCATTCCCAACCACCAGCGGGGGTATGTTCTCTTTAACCTTCCTCTTTTGATTGATGTACCTGTAGAAGCCTTTCATGTTATTCTTCACTTATCTTGTGAAGTTCAGGTCCAGCTGCGCCTTGGCCTTCCTGACCTCATCCCTACACAACTGGGCAGCATCCCTATACACATCCCAGGTTACCCATCCCAGTTTGCACTGCCTGGGCAGTTCCCTCTTCTTCTTTAGTTTAACCAGCAGGTCTCGACTCAGCCATGCCAGACTCTTCCATTTGCTTTTCAGTTACACTCTGACAGGGAGGTAAGAAAAATCATCTGTTCCTTTCCCCTACTACTTTTCTTAGCTGGAAGTAGTATAAAACCTAACTATGCTGGGAAGTGAAATGTGATGAAAAGCAATTATGGTATTTCTAAAACAGTTAAGAAATGGACAAATTTGTTTACAGGGATCATGTGCATTCACTCACACGAAGCATCAGTAACTCACATTTCTGCCTTCAGAGCACAGAACAAAACCCAATCTTCCCAATGAATACATTTATAAAAAAAGAAAGAAAGAATCAGATAGCAAGTTTGAATGGAAAAAGATTTCTTCCTAGTACACATTTGCAATTGACTGACAGGCAAATGGAAATTTTGTCACTTGTTACATAAAATTTAGAAATAAACAACCTCTAATTAAAGACAGTCTTGCTTTTGAACAGTCTTATAAAACCCTCAGTGGTTCAAATGCACACTGGAAGTGCACCAAAAAAAAGAACCACACTTAAATTAGTAAGGCAATGCTGAAAAATGGAGTGGGGAGGGAGAGGTACGTAAAAAAATTAGAAGCAGTTGTTGACATTTGTAATAGGACTTGTTTTCATATTTTTACTGCTTTCTCACTGTAAAATCATCCTGATTCATTGAGGTCTACCAAAAGTGCTTCAAGAAAACTTAATTGGATATTTGGATCCCACTGACATCAGTGCAAGTTAGGCACTTAAACATTTTTCTGGATTTCGCTGTCTCTACCATTCAAAGCCTATTACCCATGGAATGTATTCCTCTTATCAGAGGGAACAGATTGCTACACATTAGCTATCTATGGCAACTGCTATATTTAAATACCCGCTTGGACATCCTGTGGGTCAGTCTGCCCACTGCAGTCACTGTGCACATACAACAATCGGACAGGGAGGATGGCTGGACGGAAGTTGAGGACTGAAGCTATAGCAACCAGTTACAAGAATACTTAATGCTTGTATATATTCCTATAAATTTAAGAATACTTTTGTGGTGGTTACCCTGAAGATTTTGCTTTAACCATGCTTGCATTACATCAAGTCGAAATATTATTGTTTTTATCAGTAAGATTTAAATGGGCATTTACTTAAGTTTTGCAACCGTTTTAAACATTTTTCTTTTCTTAGTGGAGCTAAAACAGACTTGAGGCAAGTTTCATTAAGAGATATTTTAGGTTTTACTAAAGAAACTCAAAAGACTGAAACACATCATTCTATGCCAGAGAAAAATCTAAATAAGTTTAAACTTAGATGTTTGTTTGCAGGGCAACTATAAAGGTCTCAAAGCGCATACATACTAGGTCTGATATTCAACTGTCAGAAAGAACCAGCAAGCCTAAATGCACCTAGAAGAATAAAATAAAATTGTAATATTAAATATCATTACAATATAATAATCACACAGCACTCTTACTGTAAAATCAAGATATTTCATGACTCTATTAAAGTATAATCCCATAGTTATACAATGGCCAAAAAGTGATGGATTTCCAAAATTATCTTTAGAAAACAGTTCTAAGCTACACATAGCTTCTTGAAGACATCTGTGGAGGAAGGGGGCAATAGAGAAGGAAGCAATAGTCACTTTTACACAGAACACCTCCCTTTATTAAAGAAGGCATTGTATAGTACAAATTAATCTTCCCCCCAAAAGATTTAATGCAAAAGTGCAAGGAGACATGCTTATGCTACTTCATTGCATGCAATCAGTAAAGCTCAGGTGCAGACACTTGGCATTCTCCTTCAGCAAGCCAAAACTAATTCTGCAGCGACATAATAAAACACAGAAAAAATTAACTGTTTGTCTCAAAAACTACAGGAAAAGGAACATCACCATAGATATTACTGTTTCTTGTGAGTTTTTCTTGGGTGGGTTTCTTTTTTTGAAAACTACGTCTCAACAGTGATGGTTCAGAAAACCGTTCCCATGTTTATAGCCATGGAAAATCCATGTAACAATATGCAGAATTAAAATTTTAAAAAAACCATGTATTAGCTTTTTTTCCTAAATGTCTATAATATTTTAGAATTTCCTTTTTTTTTCTTATTTCATATTTTGCCCATCAAATGTTTTGTCCCCATCCTGAATTCATAAGTATTTGTTACCTGATCTCTCTCTGGTCCAACACAATTTTTTGGAACTCAGCTTCTTTCTCTCTGCTGTGTAGCCCTAGTGCCTGGATTACCTCTTTGTACTTAGAAGGATTTAACACATCTGTTCCCTTTCATTCTTCTTTTAGTGGCTGGTAGCACTGGTTGATTTTAGCCAGTGACTGTTCCCTTTGGTATTTCTTGGTTCATCTATTATTTTTATGCACCAACAAATCCACTTAAAAAAATGTCTTTAGAAAGAGAGGGTAGACTCCCTTCTAGAAAGAATTGTGCATCTGTGAAAGCGAATGAAAATTTCAGTTCAACATCCCAGTAAAAAAAATAAAAGCAACAGGCCCAAGGATTGCAAACTGGCCACCTAAATGCCAGAGGTCACATTATAAAATCTAGCACTTGGATTATTTGGAAAATTTTCCAAAGACCTGCGTAGCTTATTTAAAATGTCTTCCATTTTGTAAAGAATTTATGTAACTTCTAAAGGAAGACTAAGAATTAGAATTTTAAGATAAACTTATAAATTAGTGGGTCATCGTTAGAAACACTGTAGAACTTGGTGTTTCATCACCACAGTTACAAGAGAAGTAATGAAAACAGACTTCTGGCTCATATATAGTTCCTTAAGTGTTTTAAATGAGAGAATAATCTTGAATAACAAAGACTTGTACCTGAAATCATTTTCCAAACCCAATCACTATCCAACAGGTTCTGTCTACTAAGTAGCCTATTTCCCAGACATCAGCAGTGAAGGGTTCTTCTTTCAGTGGTCAAAAGACAGTTTAGTTTTTAATTTAGCAAATTTTCCTCTTTTCAGAAATATAGGGAGGCTTACATTACTTACGTAATGCCAACCAAGAAAGCTTGTACATATTGTGAAGGTAATTATTTTTAAAATTCAACCCTAAAACAAATATGTAGACAATAGCATTTCTTAAAAATCATATCTGGAAAAACAAACAAGGTGGGTAACGTGTATTCCCATTTTTGCAAATACAAGCAGAGCGTAGGGGCCAGAGAAAGCACTACCACTGTACACAGAAAAATAAATCTGAACTTTTCACTTAAACATTTGAAAGCACTTACACATGCATGACTTAAGCCTGCCACAAGCACCTGTGAAGTATATGATCATAATATACAGGCATCAAGGAATAAAATACATTGTGGGTAGTCATCTCTGGAAAGCAAGGAACCCAAACCTGAAGTATACAATGTTAACATCCAGAAGAAACTGGAAGAGTATTGCCAGAAGCAGATTTGTATCTTTAAAAATTGTATTTTTACCTAAACACTACGATTTGCAGCCCTCCAATTATTGTGGGTTTTTTGTCACAAAATCTTTAACAACTGATGAAATTGTTGGGACTACATTTTTATACACCTCTCCATACGACATAAAAAAGGATAGTTTACTAAAAGACAGCATTCTACAAAAATTAACCAAGAGGCTGATACTTGAATCTACTTTTCATCCTCAACCAATACAACAATTGCAAATGATAACAGTTGACAGGACATCTTCAAGGAAAAAATAATCCAAGGTCAGCTCATGAAAGAGAGCTTTTACTGAATGACAGTGTTACCAAATCTCCTTTGTCTGCTGATAACATTGTTGCTGTAAGGAAGCTTAGAATCTTCAAGCTCAGCACTGAAGTAATGAGTCAAAACATGGAATTAGTACAATAAACTTTATTTGTACAGCATAAGGGGGCAGACAAATGCACAAAGGCAAGGTAAGACTGCAGTATTTCAGCAGCCCTCTTTTCAAGGGCATTTGAAGTTCTACAATCACCAGGACAAACAGAAAGTCCAAGAAATTCACTCATGACCCCACGCCTCCTAGAGCGCCAGCCCAGCTTTAAACTTCCCTTAATTCTTGAAAGAGGTCTGCCTAAGGCTCAGCAACAGAAGAGTTACACGAAGCAGCACTGGGTGTTGTTTCAGCCAGCATCAGGCATAAATAAGGAAACTACGGCCCGTTACTTAATTTCTATGGCCAGTAAGTTATTGTTTTCCCATCACTGTTTTTATTGGATAAAACCATATTGTATGATAACACAAGGCTCTCCACAGCGTCTGAAATACCTACTAAGCCCCAGCAAGGAAGCTGTACTGTTTGTATTGCATTTTTCACTATTTTTCAATTGCACTTCATAGAATCATAGAATAACCAGGTTGGAAGAGACTCACTGGATCATCGAGTCCAACCATTCCTATCAAACATTAAACCATGCCCCTTAACACCTCGTCCACCCGTGCCTTAAACACCTCCAGGGAAGGTGAATCAACCACCTCCCTGGGCAGCCCATTCCAGTGTCCAATGACCCTTTCTGTGAAAAATGTTTTCCTAATGTCCAGCCTAAATCTCCCCTGGCGGAACTGTTGGCTGTTCCCTCTCGTCCTGTCCCCTGTCACTTGGGAGAAGAGGCCAGCTCCCTCCTCTCTACAGCCTCCACTCAGGTAGTTACAGAGAGCAATGAGGTCTCCTCTCAGCCTCCTCTTCTCCAGGCTAAACAACCCCAGCTCTCTCAGCCGCTTCTCATAAGGCCTATTCACCAGCTTTGTTGCTCTTCTCTGGACTCGTTCCAGAGCCTCAACATCTTTCTTGTGGTGAGGGGTCCAGAACTGAACACAGGATTTGAGGTGCGGTCTCACCAGTGCCAAGTACAGAGGGAGAGTAACCTCCCTGGACCTGCTGGTCACGTCGTTTCGGATACAAGCCAAGATGTGCCATTGGCCTTCTTGGCCACCTGGGCACACTGCTGGCTCATAGTCAGTCAGCTGTCAACCAACACCCCCAGGTCCCTGTCCTCCAGGCAGCTTTCTAGACAGACTTCTCCTAGTCTGTAGCACTGCATAGGGTTGTTGTGCCCCAAGTGCAGGACCCGGCATTTGGCCTTGTTAAACCTCACGCCATTGGACTCTGCCCAGCGGTCCAGGCTGTTCAGGTCCCTTTGAAGAGCCTCCCGACCCTCCAGCAGATCGACACTTCCACCCAGCTTAGTGTCTTCTGCAAACTTGCTAAGGGTGCACTCGATGCCTTCATCCAGGTTATTGATAAAGACATACAACACGGCTGGACCCAGCACTGAGCCCTGGGGAACCCCACTTTTAACTGGCCTCCAGCTGGATTTAACACCATTAAGCACCACTCTCTGGGCCCAGCCATCCAACCAGTTTTCCACTCAGGAGAGTGTGCTCCTGTCCAGGCCAGAGGCTGACAGTTTCCGTAGCAACTTGTATTTAACAACAAGAACAAAATTTTACAACTCGTAGCCAATTTTTTTATGTTCCATTTGGCGGTTCTGATAATTTTTCATACATAGCAGAGATAAAGCCAACTTGGCAGACTGTATTTATCAACATCTCATCTGCTAAACAATTTCAGCTAGAAAGCCAACTGTATTGTCAACAGTTCCAAGAAGCACACTTCCAAGTGTATTATGAGAGAAATATAAAGAATACAAAATCCAAATAAGCAATTAAGACAGTATAGGGGTAGGGTAGCGGGAGGAATACAACACACACACCCCAACAGTTCAATGTTTAAAGATTTGTTATTTGTAAAAAATATTTATTGCTCCCTAAAATGGAAGTATATTTAACCTTCATTACTTTAGAAAGACAATTTCCTTTTCTAAACACTAAATACATATTTCCCAAGGTCCTAAAATCTCCTCCCCAATACTGCACCGTGTAGGAAATACAGCGCAGTCAAGAATTTGACTTATTGTTCTGGTAATTATCAAATGTGATAGTTTTTCAAATATTGAGTCCCAAAATTAAATCAATACTGTGCTCATCACCACCAGAAATACAAATTTCACAAGACTAGCTCAGTCATAAGTGATACTTTCTGTGAAACACACCACAATCATACTGGCTGGAATTTCAGTAGCAATTGTACTGACAGCATAGAAAGTGAAGTAAGATACTATTCTTCAGACAAAAGAGCAGTAATAACTTATTTTAAAGCTGGCGTACATGATTATATGCATGCATAGAGAAATCTTTGGATGTCTTTGCCATGCATATTTATTTATTTATAGCAGATTAAAAAAAATCCTCACTTATTAACAAAAATTCACAATTGTATCACATTTTATTACTGAATCCTTCAACTTTCTTCATCCAACAAACCTTGGATTTTTGAGCTAGGAGGCATCTCCATTAGTTACAAGAGATTTCTGATGTTTTAGCAAGAAAAAGTACTCTGAATAATAAACTAAAATGTACTGCTCTTATTTAAAGGTGTGTTGATCCTCTCGGCAGAATTACCTTAAGACTTTTCCTTTCACCTCCGAGCTTTCTCCCTCTAGAACTTGATCCCTCCTGCGGCCAAAATTCTCATTGCTAAGGTCATCACAATCAATGACCATGACAAAAGCTGACAGATCCAACACCACTACGCATCAGTAACAAACAAAGGTATTGCAGTCCTATTGCTCCTACTTACGACAAAAGAACTGAGTACTGTGGTATTACAAACAAAGTAAGAAAAAGATGGAGGCTGAAAAGCAAATTCAATTTCATTTATCCTATGTCTCAATCTCTTCTTGTAGATGTGATTGTAAAGGGCAAACCAGGATGGGAACACAGACATGAACAACAGCATCACATACCATTTCCTGAGATGCATACTTTGGGTCTTCAGGATCAACTGACCAATAGCAGTAATCAAAGCTAAAGGACACAATCTTTTCTCTTGAGTCCCAAGTGCCATCAAGCCTACTGTCAACCTGCCAACGTAAGGAAAAAGACAGAAAGATCAATTAACCTTGAAGCTGATAAAAAAGCAAGCTTTTTAAAGCTAAAAAGAAGTTTATCTAGGATTTGTATTGTGGACAAGGAATAGCAAATAGTTCATCCTCTTCACTCAATTTTATTTCATGCTCAGAGCGAAGTGGAGACATCCAAGACAGACTTGCCAAGGAATTTTTGGTAAAGGGTTCATTTAAAACAGCTAAGATTCTCTGGTCTGTGTAGAAGAAACATAATTAAATGAATCTTCACAACACCTGCATTAGCAGGAATGCTCTATCATTCTTTCTATATTTCTCTGTAATTTTTCAGTTTCATCAAGAAATGCGTAACAGAAATTATGCCCAAAGTGAGAAAACAAAGCCCATTTTCTCACTGCACAGCTGGAAATGCAAGTTTCTTCTGCTATTTCCCCTTTGCTTTACCTTGGTTGCAAGTTAATACTTCTGTCGCTAGGACAGCACACTATAAGCAGAACCTTTAAGGGTTAGTAATAACGACAGTGAAGCCTTTCTAGCATAACAGTCAGAAATGGTTACTGAAATATTAAGGTAGTCATAAGCAAGAGTATACAGAAAACTTCTAAGCAATCTGTAATTAAACAGACAAGCTGACACACTGTTGTTCTCATCAAAGGTAAGCAATGAGTCACGACATTTCACAAAATTAACACCCATTAGGTCTATACACTGGGGTAAGTGAACTAGGATTCATTAAAGGCTATCTAAATTTAGTCAATGCATAAAGCAACCTCAATCTCTTTGCAAAACTCACCGATTAGAAAATGTCAAGAGAGAAAACAGCCACAAGCCAACTCTTGACTCTCCTAATAACCCTCCCTGGCCTGCTATGGGCAGGCTGCCCACTGCCATGGCTTCCCAGTATCCCAAGGCATCCCTCAGCTCCTTTTTAAACAAATGAAGTCAAAACCCTCTAGGTCTAACAAGGCTTAGCTGGACCCAGTTGGGCAGCTACACAACTGAAGCCTCCACTAGCCAGGGCTGCCAGACTTGAAGGCCCAATTCATCGCAGCCCTGTTGTGGGGACCAAGACCCTCCCAAGGACAACCACCAGGAACAAGTAGCAGCCCACCCAGAGAACAAGTGTGCGTTTGCGAGCTTTATCACATGTACAAGGAACAGGGGAAAGCTTTTTCAGAAAGTACTAAGTCTCAGAGTCAGCAAATACAGTCTTTGAAAAGGACACATACAGAAAATAAACATTTTAAATCCATGAGATGTCTCATATGACTAGTATTTTTTCCCTGATCTTTAAAAATAAACACTTGTAGTCAATAGAAAAACTAATTACAATGGAAAAAGGTAAATAGTTGAAATACTTTCATTCAATTTTTGCCACGATTTATCTTCAGAGTGCAATATATTCTTTCCCTTGCACCAACAATCCAGAATAACTGGGTTATTTGCAGATGTGAAAACAAAGAAGGCAAGAAATACAATATTCATCCATCTTTTAGGCTCCCCACAGTAATCTCCCTAATCCCACAGCTAATTGATTTGCCTTTCAAGCAGAAACATGTATGACAACACAAAATTGATTTGCTCCCATTCTATTAATTTAGTGAAGAACTGCGGCAGCTTTAAGTAGTTCAGGAGTTTAAAGCAGAGGGCTGATTTCCATGCATGCCAGCTCCAAAGCTCTCCCGGAGGGTGACAGCTACATTAGTTTATTCTTACAGCTCTGGGTCATTAACAAGGCCTGAAGTGCAGCTGAACATATTTTGCTCCATTTCATGCAGGTCTGTTGCACTCTCAGTGCAAATATGAGAGGAGGAGAGACACAAGGGAAGAAATTATCCAGATGTTGGTAACACAAAAATCCTAAACAATTTACTAATGACTTTGGGTAGTCAAGTTTCAGCAGCCTTGACAAATACAAACTATAGAAAATGCAGCTACCTGTTATATCCCCTGCCTAAAAAACAAACAAACCAAAATCACAACACCAAACAAACACACAAACCCAAACAAACACACAAACCCAAACCAAAACAACCCCTCCCACACTCATTTTTGCTATTATTCTAGAGCTGTGCTATTTTAAATTTCTCCCTCAATATTTCTATTAAAATGACACAATAGCCAAGCAAACAGAGAAAAGCATCAAGATCCTTGCATGAGAAAGAGAAGATGACAAAAAGCATACCTTTATATTTTTGACTTTTGCTACTTTGTCCTCGACTTCTACAATCACTCTTCCTCCTTCTGCATTCTCTCTGGAAACAGAACACATTCAAAAACCCATTTATAGCATGAAGACACAGAAAGATGCATGCCAAGCTCACAAATCCCATAAATCTGTGTTTACTTTACCAAACTGCAAATCAGAAAGAGCTATAAAACAGGTACTCATAAGATGCTGTGACAGGAAGTAGCAGATCTGCAGCCAGATTTTTTTTATACATAGCAAGAAGAAATGAGGAAGGCTAGGTCAATAGCCTACTTATTTGTCAGCAGAAAATAACCAAACCAAGATGCTAAGACCAGAGGAAAGATGTTTTCTCCTTTTATTTCTTCTATATTTTGCTTTGCAAAATTTAAGCTGCAACTTTACCAGAAAGTTTTATTTTGATTAAGTCTGATGCCTTTGTAAAGCTGGAAGAAATTGGTTTAGAAATCAAACAAGTCTTATCCTTAGTGCGCTTTTGTCACTTTGTTTAAAACAAAGCTGAAGGCACAGGCATTGTCATTTGAGATTAGCTGTATACATATCCCCTGATAATCAGCTGGATTGGTACCATCAGGTCAGTTAAAAACTAGGTAAAATAAAATAAGATTTAGAAAATTCAAACCTGGTTGACCACTGTTCAATCACGGCTCCAGATCTGTCTCTTAGGAGATTTCCTTACATGTGTACAGATGTATTTAACTACCCCACCAACTAGAACCTCCTTTCACTAACAGTTCTAGCTTCCAGGCAGCACATAGCACAACATGGCCTGCCTCTAGAGCCTTTCTTCTCTGGTTCTTAAGTTTTCACCCCATGCTTTCTGTACCAAAACAACATTCAAAACAATGCCTTACAACCCTTAAGACTTCCACAGAGCATTTGAGTTTCAAAGACACTTCTGAGCACAGGCTGTATCTGTTGTGCAGATAGAACATAATACTTTTCTTCACTCATTTTGAGCACCTGCCGTGAGACAGACTGAACTCAGGACTTTCTGTAATACATACGTATATGTGGCTCTTCACATAAAAAATATAAGCACAGCTCCCAAGAGGATTTAGTTAAGCTGTAGGTGCTCAGCAGTTCAACACATCAGCCACCAGAGCCTTGAGTTAGACCCCAGGAGAAAGAGGAACACTCATAGGAGATAGAATTTGCATTGTGGACAGCTGGATACCAAATGTTGCATTGTGTAGACCTGAACACATAACAGAGGCCCTATAAGGCCTCTAAAGAACAAATGAAGAAGGACAAACAAAGTGTCTAATGATAGAAGCTGTGAGTATCTGAGGTGGAAATTTGCAACTGATGTTTTGAAAAACGAGTGTCTTCCAAGACAAGTAATTATGGGGACTTACATATCCACCTACAAACCTCTGCCAGGTGAGCTGATGGACAAAGCTGTCAGTTATCCTCTACAGCAGACCAGATCTAAGAGGAAATGGGACATTTTGACAGAGAATTTGATAAGAATTTAAGAAGAGCAGAAGACAGACAAAGCTAGAGGGATCCTTTAGGAGGGATCTTGCTTCGGTTACACATATGTTCTCCACTGCCCCAGTATGATCTGCACACACATCATCCCTTACAGGTATCTGCTGTCTGTTCTCTCCAACATCTTGTCCACAGGCCTGCATTCAAATTTAGTGTCTCCAACTGCTCTGTAGGTCTCTACTCCCTTCTCCTATTGCACTGTAGCTGATTTTAGGCTGATCTCTCTGCTCCAAAGGTACATGATCCTACTCTCCTTCTCAGCTCTTCCAGTATCTACCCGAAGTTTACTTGTACACTCCACAACTGAAGTAGAGTTTCTTCCTGGACACCAGCTGGGGTCAGAAAACAGAATTGTGATTGAACGGGACAGAAGATATTGCTGTCACTTTCTATGCCCAGTGTTCAATTGTGACTTGGACAACACTGAGCTCAGTTTATCAAGTCACTGCTCAACTAATGAGGTGGGTTTTTTTTACTTATGGGGATGATGCAAGCATAATTTGGTCAACATGAAAGAATACAAGATCAGATGCTCTTAGAGAAAGAAAAATCCTTTAAAAGTTTTATCTCCTATGTTCTTACAAGTCTTCACTGAGCATGTTAAAGAGTTTTTGTTGTTTAGAATGTAAAGCTAGAACTTTAATTGTTTAGAAATTGTGTAAATTCACATGGGGAATACAAAAAAAGCATACACCAGATTTCTGATTTTAAATCAATTGGAAATTCAAATAAAAAGTCAGCCTAAGTTGCTTTTAAGTATTTTGAAACCTAATTTTCCCTTAACCTCATCTTCTCTAGCAGCTGAACTGTTCTGAATGAAGCTTAAAAATAATTAAATATTTAGCCTGAGGCAGGTATTCATGAATGGAAGACTTCTACCCAAATGGCTGAAACCTGGCAAAGCTTTTAATAGTTTTAAATGCTGGGATATTCTAATTGCAGACATAAGGCAGCCTCAGCAATAAGCAATGCTCCCAACTCCATTTATAATAATTACATGAAACTCACTGCCTTCAGTCCACATGTATTATACACAACCCTAAGAACAAATAACTTTATGCCATGAGTTCTCATCCCCTGTTGTTCTCCCAGATCATAGTCATTACTAAAGATTCAAGATAAAAAAGAAATTCCAAACATAAAACCTTTGAAGTTCAAAAATTTTTAATGTATACATAAATTTATATACTTGCACTAAAATAAACAGTAAAACAGTAAAATACAAACAACACAAAATAAAACTACCACACGACCTTTTACCACAGAGCAACATGATTCCTCACTGTGCATACAAAAATATTTATGCAGCAGCCAAGTAGCTTTGTTCTAGTCTCACGAGGCAAGAAAACCATCAGCTAACACGGACTGAACTAAAGTCTCCCTTCACACTGGGTGCAGATTCACAGCATCCTTTACCTATCTTAACTGCAGGCTGCTGATACAAGGGATGATTGCTCTTCTCTGCTCTAACATCCCACATGTGTTCTCACTTCATTTCTTGCATCTGTTCTAGCAATAACTCACCCACACAATTACTCAGATCAGTTGTGATCAGAAAACAAATACATCAAAATAAATAATCAAAGTGCCATAGGGCAAGCAAACCCCTCCAGAGCACCGAGCACAGCGGTTAAACAGTTGCTAAGTCAAAGCAAGAGAAAGGGGAGGAACACAGCGTGGAGGGAATGGAGACCCCTTCCCTTTCGCAGCAGCTCACAGCCAGAGATCATTAGGCGTAAACAAAACTGGACCTGAAGCCCTTCCCAGCTGTATAAATAGTATGTTTAGCCTCCCTGTAAATGTTTTATTTCATCCCTCTTTTAGGTACAAACCAGAGACTTTTTGGAAAGTAAGCACAGTTTAATATATAAAGTCCAGGAGGCAAAGCAAATTCACAGCTGTTCTGGATGTTCTGACCTTAACTCCAGATTGCAAGCACTACAAAAGCTGTCTCAGCAAAAACTGTTTGGCAGTACAGTCTCGCACACATGAGCATGACAGTCTACATTTTACTGGAGGCAAAGACACTTTATGATAAAACAGTCCATCATGCTTAGGAATGGGTGCTCTACTTCTCAGGTATGAAAGCTGTATTCCTTGTACCAATAAAATCAATTCTGAGGTACACCAAACACATTTGACTTCTGCTGCTCAAAAGTCAGTTAAGTGATCTTAACCTTGAGTTTCCCCATCCTCCTTTCTTCCCCACTTCTTGAAAATTCACACTGTGCTTGGGAAGTGCCTCTTCTTCTGAACTGCTTTATATAGACAACACATTTTCATGCACATATAGAGCTGTAGAAAGACTATTCAATGCTACATGTCCCAGGAAAGACTTGGATCTTCTCAGACACAGAAGGCTTTAGAGAAATGCAGACCCAGCAACAGAACAGTGACACAAGTGAAAAATGCACCAGCAGGGCTGTAATAGGGAACTGAAAGAGAGACCTGACAGAAGCAAAGCTGCTGTGGCAGTCCAAAAAGCATGGGCAGCCCAGAGGAAAATCTACTCATAATATCTGCTGTTCCTTTGACAAACCATTTCTGAAGCCACTCCAGAGACAGACATACTGCAAGATCTGGAAGAACAAGCCCATGGAAAAGAATCGTGGGAGGATCAGGTCCCTGAGAGGGACATTTCCACAGCCTGCTAGACCTCACCAAGATGAGTTCAGACACCATGTACAGAGTGCAAGTAGGTTTACAGAACTGGAAGAAGCAGTAGGTGGTAAGAAAGGTGGCAGTTGTTTATTTTAGACTTTATAAAACTTACCCCACTTGTCCTCCACCCTCTTAAATAACAGTCAGGCACTTCAAGAACAGAGAAGCTGACCTTTAAAAATAGCCTGTTTATTTTAAAAACATGCCCATGTAATAAAGCAAAAACATTGGAGTCATTAGCAACAGTCACGTTACACAACACAACAGCTTCTACAAATACAGACCACCAAATGCTCACCAAAGTAATCAACCATACTACAGCCAATATACAGGTCCAGCAAAAAAACCCCAAGAAACTAACCCTATAGCTCAGGAACCAAGAGCAGGAGGTGAGAGATGAAGAGACGGTTATAGAACATGTACTCATCTGTCACAGTGAGACAAGGCTCAACTCAATTGCTTCACTTAGTACAAGTGGATGCATAAATACAGACATTTTCTTATCCTTGGTTAGCGAGTTAACAACGCTTTGTCTGTGATGCAGTTTTTTACTAATAACAACATCACTGTGCTTGAGCACCCACCCAGTTTGCCAGACCTGGTTCCCTCTTCCCAAAGATCAAGTCAGTGCTCAAAGGAACCCATTTTTTTTGTAGGTAGAAGATGTGAAAACAAAAATTACAGAGGTCCTCAACAAAAAATTATCTACAGAATTGCTTTGAACATTGTCAGCATCGTATGTAGCTGTGTGTCAACTCAGATGGGAACTATTTTGAATGTGACCATAGCCAATTGTCATAATTTGCAGGCACAGACTCGGGGTTTTTTTTTTTTGTGTTGGACTTTGTATACAACTCAAGTACATGAGAAATCTAACTAATTTTTGAAAGAACTGAGTGTGTCTACTCAATACAAACTTTGAAGATAACCCTGCAATGTAATTGTTGCAAGTACTTACGCTTTTGTACCAATTCCCATCACCCAAGTTAACTCCAAACCCATTTTCAACCTGCACTGAGACAGAGGGGCTTGAAAGCACTATGGCAACAGCATCGATCCCTCCCCTTGAAGGGAGATCTTGCCAATCTGGGCAATGGTCAGTTCTGGCTTTCTGGAATAATTAATTTTAATCTTTTTCTAGACTTTTCTAGGAAAAAAAAAAAAGCAGCTTTCTTTGACCCACTGTGATGGACATTTTCACACTCTGCTTAACCAAAAGCACACCCATAGCAAGCTCAACAAGATGCATGCCAGCAGTCATTGCTACTGGCTCCGGGGCTGTCACTTCCCAGGGTGTGACCTATAGCCATGAAAGCCTGTAAGTAAGGTACAACATTTACCAAACTACCTCCACCAGTTCTTGGTACACTTTGTGCCATCACACGACAGACCCATACAGTCATCACACTTGCAGCTGCAGTATATCCCAAGGCAAATCTAACCAAAGCTTTCTCTTGGTCATAAAGTCTAAAGGTTTTATGGAGAAAAGTTGAGGGTCTACTCAGATTTATCCTTTTTCCTTGCCATTAATGGTATATCATAAAGTGTCTTTGCCTCCACCTTGGTGGCCTTGGAAGAGGTGTCTTTGAGAAGTTGCCATCTTTGCAACTCCTTAGTGACTGAGGATGGCCACAGAAACAAATAAACAAATAATGCGGGGTGTGTTTTCTAAGTTATGCTAGTCTTCAGACAACACTGCCCCAAACAAACTGAGTTGACGACACACCTATTGAGAGATCAAGGGTGCAATGGAAAGAGCACCAAGACTCCATGCTGGTCCATCAGAAATGTTGGAGAAAAACGTCAAAGCCTTCAGCCATTAGAGCTTCTGCACTCTACTGACAAGTTAAGGGACCTACAAACACAACTTTCCCAAACACAGCATCCCTTAAGGACGCCGGCATAATATGTATACTTATCACTACTACTGAACATTGTTAAAGTCAAGAGCTTTTAATAGTATAAACATATAAACTTTGGCTAATGCAGGTTTTTTTTGTTTCTTTTTTTTTTTTAAAGCATCAATAATAAAAAAAATTACCTAAAGTTTGTTTTCAATGTTTTTCACTATTTAGTCCTAGCCAATACTATTCTGGATTTTTCTCTGAGTCATAATTGTTTTATCATGTCTTGCGGAAGAAGTGCACTTCCAGTCAGCAACCCAGTCCTAGCAAATCCAGAACAAATGTTTCTAAATAACTAAAAAATCTATATTGAAGCCAAGTACAAGAGAGTTCACTAAGACAGCACATTGCCATAGTAGGCATGTTGCTCAAGTTATCTTTCAAGGCTACTCCTAGCTGCATAGAGCTTTCATTGGCTCTGATAATGGCTAACATAATCCAATAATGCAGTTTCCTCCTACTTTTCACAAGTAATATATAGCAACAAAAATAGGAATAATAGGTGCAGAGATAAAAATGAGGCATTGTGAATGCTCTTTTTAGATACAGGCCTGCTTGAACAGTTAGTCTTCTTAATCTTACCACATTTTTATGTATATATTCATGAGCCAGGAGATAAAGCACAGGATGTCCTCCCCAGTCACAGAAAGCTCTGTAATCCTGCCCATGCTAACAGCGCAGTATAAGGAGAGTGTTCCTGTCTGTACCATCTCTTAAGTCATGTATTGCTAGAACAAGAGAAACAGGCATCTTCCTTGAACAATCCAAGTCAGAATTACTCTTGAGGATCCATCAATGCTTTGAAAAGGTGTGAATAATGATGCTTTCTCTTTCATACAGAGGCATTGAGGGGAGGAGAGTAGAGGGAAGTCTTTTCATCTGTCATGCAACCAACATTTAAGGAAGCATGAAATAAGGAGGATTTAAAACAAAGCTACATTCCCATCAGTCCAGTTTCATTAACCCTTGATTTCTTGACTGTTTACTAAGTAATAAAAAGTATAATTAATGGACTTTTGCATCAAAGAAATTCTGTGCAAATGCCATGATTTCCATGCGAACCCAAATTTAGATACAGTTTTTATTCCACCAGCACAGAACTTCAGTTTGTGATCAAAGCTAAAGAAACGACTGTAACGCTGAATGCTGCTACATACTGTCATTTCTCTTGCTGAGGTACCTCTTTCACTGTATCAAACGCAGCTACTACAGTAAACATTTCAATTCTAAAAACAAAGGTGCAAAACTCCGTTATTTTGCTTAAAGTCAATGCTACAGATAACAAGATGGCAGGAATATTTTCGAAGTGCACTGCTTTTTAAAGTTCACATAAAGCACTGGAATAAAGAAAAGTAAACTGGGGGAATCCAACCAAAACTCACGTAAATGTTCTGTGCATTGTGGTGGTGTCTCACCATGTACTGCACAAAGGTTCTACAAGAATAGCACCCAGCCTCTGCACCACTCCCCAGGGAAGCTGTGCAGCTATCTCTGTGTATGCAATCACGTCATCTTACATCACTACAACTTCTCTCAGACAGAGTATGTGGTCTTAAGAGAATGAAACTACCTAGCACAGCTGTGGCTCTGGCCAAGTTATTTAATGACACTGTACTCCATTTTTCCTTGCTGCATACAAAAAATCTGACCCTTATTCCAAAACATTCTGACTCTCATAAAGGGATCTGAACAGGCTGGACTGCTGGGCTTCTTGGAACTGTTGACAATACAGTTGGCTTTCTAGCTGAAATGGTTTAGCAGATGAGATGTTGATAAATACAGCCTGCCAAGTTGGCTTTATCTCTGCTATGTATGAAAAATTATCAGAACCGCCAAATGGAACATAAAAATATTGGCTACGAGTTGTAAAATTTTGTTCTTGTTGTTAAATACAAGTTGCTACGGAAACTGTCAGCCTCTGGCCTGGACAGGAGCACACTCTCCTGAGTGGAAAACTGGTTGGATGGCTGGGCCCAGAGAGTGGTGCTTAATGGTGTTAAATCCAGCTGGAGGCCAGTTAAAAGTGGGGTTCCCCAGGGCTCAGTCCTGGGTCCAGCCGTGTTGTATGTCTTTATTAATAACCTGGATGAAGGCATCGAGTGCACCCTTAGCAAGTTTGCAGGCGACACTAAGCTGGGTGGAAGTGTCGATCTGCTAGAGGGTCGGGAGGCTCTTCAAAGGGATCTGAACAGCCTGGACCGCTGGGCAGAGTCCAATGGCATAAGGTTTAACACAGCCAAATGCCGGGTCCTGCACTTGGGGCACAACAACCCTATGCAGTGCTACAGACTAGGAGAAGTCTGTCTAGAAAGCTGCCTAGAGGAGAGGGACCTGGGGGTGTTGGTTGACAGCTGACTGACTATGAGCCAGCAGTGTGCCTAGGTGGCCAAGAAGGCCAATGGCACATCTTGGCTTGTATCCGAAACGACGTGACCAGCAGGTCCAGGGAGGTTACTCTCCCTCTGTACTTGGCACTGGTGAGACCGCACCTCAAATCCTGTGTTCAGTTCTGGACCCCTCACCACAAGAAAGATGTTGAGGCTCTGGAACGAGTCCAGAGAAGAGCAACAAAGCTGGTGAAGGTGCTGGAGAATAGGCCTTATGAGAAGCGGCTGAGAGAGCTGGGGTTGTTTAGCCTGGAGAAGAGGAGGCTGAGAGGAGACCTCATTGCTCTCTATAACTACCTGAGTGGAGGCTGTAGAGAGGAGGGAGCTGGCCTCTTCTCCCAAGTGACAGGGGACAGGATGAGAGGGAACAGCCAACAGTTCCGCCAGGGGAGATTTAGGCTGGACATTAGGAAAACATTTTTCACAGAAAGGGTCATTGGACACTGGAATGGGCTGCCCAGGGAGGTGGTTGATTCACCTTCCCTGGAGGTGTTTAAGGCACAGGTGGATGAGGTGTTAAGGGACATGGTTTAATGTTTGATAGGAATAGTTGGACTCAATGATCCAGTGGGTCTCTTCCAACTTGGTGATTCTATGATTCTATATATTCATAGAATGGATTGAACTGGAAGAGACCTTGAAGATAATCTAGTTTCACTGCCACTCCCCACTCCCTGCCTTGGGCAGGGACAATTTTGTCACTTTATTTAAAGAAAGCAGTATCTTGTCTTGTATTTGAAAAGTGCATTCATGTGGAACCTATGTTGACTACCTATTAAGCAAGATTATACTGCATCAGTTTCGTAGAGAATTTCTCACTGGAATGCATTTCTTATGCTAACATGAAATATATATATATAATTCTAAGGACATTGTTTCCATTTACTTCCAGTAAAAGAGTTAATAAAGATTATGACAATATTCCATTAACAGAGAGCTGATTTGTCCAGCACATACTTGGGTCACAGAGCAAAATTTAACTCAGCTTAAGAAAAGTACCAAGAGGAAGAAAAAAATCCTCCTATCTAGCTTTAGAAATATAAGAGAAAACAAATGTTCTCTCCTTGCAAATACCACTTTTTTTAAAGACAAGTACAAACACTTTTAAAACACTATCCCAAAAGCACAGAAAAGCTACCTTAGGCAGAATTTGAAGTTGTAAACAAAAATGAATTGTATGAATGCTAATGCTGCCAATATCTTGTATCATTGTACACTTGCATCAAGCAGTATATCACAAACAGTTTGAATAACATAGGGTTGTGGCTTTTAAAATATAATTCAGAAAAGCCACAGCAATGTTAATCTAAACACCTAAGGCACTCTTTTCTCAAAGCACATTCTTCCACTTACCACTGACATTATGAAGTTTTAACATAAAGATACAACAACCTGGATAGGGTTGGTTCAAAAAGTGCTTTAAAAGGTCAGCACTGAGCAAGTAGTAAGAAATAAATGTTTTAAAAGGAATATGTTTGAATAAGTAAAACAATCACATTTGCTTTAGTGGGGGAAATAGGGAGAACAATAACCTCCAATTTGCCGTTGCTTTAATTTTATTTCGACACGGTGTTTAACACAGGTTATGCATAAGATTTAAGGAATGTTTTCTATAAACGTTACTATAAGTTACTACTCTTGTCAGCATTAGGTGATATTGCTCTGTCTAAGCGTGTAAACTGGTTAACAGCATAGCCTGTAAACCACCAAAACGTCTTCCTTACACAGTACTACTCCCTTTTAATTACCACAATTACAAAGAGCAAAGGAGGCAGACCACAGCGCAGAGACTGGTTAATGAAGCTGACACTGCAGCAGATTAATAATGGCATAACTAACAGTGATTTCCAAAATGATGTTGAAAGTAATTTTATTTTTCCATATAACTTTCCTTTTGAATGAAAATTAATTTTATACGTTTACATCATAACGTAGCGATGAACTGAGCTTCTGTCTCACCTTCTTTGCAGCTATGCTCAACACATTGCTTAGGTTAGCCTGGCACACCGAAAGCGTTTCTGGAAATTCTGAGAAACTTTCCCTACTATGAGAGACAATTCTCTCCCAGCCTTGGGCTTGCTCAAAGCCATCATTGTGTTCTCAGGAACTCAAACTAAACTCCTCCACCCCTTTCCTACCCGCAAGCCTCATCACCTGCTTCATTCCAGGAAAGTGATTAGAGGACTCTGCCATATAGAGCAGCAGTAATAAGGAAAACTTCTGCTGCCACTTGGGACTACCTTGACATTTCTTTGATGCTCTCAATTGCCAATGTGTGAAGGACCTACTCAGGAACTCCTAAGGGGACTGGGAAATAAACAGCTGGTCAAGAGGCTTCAAATTACATCTTGGAAACAATGCAAAGCAGAGAAAGGGCAGTTTTCAGGTTAATTAATCTGTTCAGCAGTTCTTTCAGGTGACATATCTATGAGGTTCATGGAGGACTGGAGAGTCCATTTGCAAGTTATTAAGACACTGGGAAAGACCTTTTCAAATAAGAGCTCCTTGCCAGTCTCTGTTTTTCCAAGATACAGGGGCAACTGAAAAGAGATACTTTCTGCAGCAGGAGGTTTTCAGTTATGCTGGGTCCTGCACAAGTAGCTCCCAAAATTCAAGGCCCAGTAAAGTACTTCAAACTCCCAGAAAGTGTCACAAGGCAACTTGCCTGCCCTAGCATCACGTTTTTAACTTAGACCACTGTAATTTTACAATTCAATTATACAGACTTGCTGTGAAAGATTCTACCCAAGCCTCAATGCACAATCCATGAAGGAACGCAACGTGTTCTAGTCACTGGTGCATGCTAAAAAGAGAATCTTGTAGTAATGCATGAGGCTTTTCACTGTGGTATAGAGTACTGTTTTTTAAAACCCTTCTTCCCTATTTTTAAGACAACTCACATAGCAGTTCTCAAACTACACTGAGACAAGGGAATATAAGTGTGCACAAGTGAACTGAGACCAGCTGGATGCAAAAGCAGAAGATGCAGAGGAAGTGGATCATGGAGAAAAAGGCACAAAGCAGCTGTGTGTCATCCTGGTCCCAACTACACTGATGTGGGCACACTGACTGCTCCCCTCCCAGAGGGCCTCCAATGCACAAACACAGCCTCCCTTCCTCCTCTCACAAAACACAGGGCTGAGGTCCAACGCAAAAACAATTAGCAGCCACAAGCAGGTAGGAACTGGAGTTGTGATGGAATTACCACAGGGACACACATTAGGGAAACTAGCAGCACATAAAAATTAGCATTGGTTTCTGCGGGGCTACATAGCCAAAGGGCATGTCTAAGGCTTCAAGTGTTACTGCAGCTCAAAAATACCCTCTACCCAGGCACAAGGAAAGCCCTAAACAAAGCACTAAAATACCTGAAGGGCAGTGTACCCTCTTCCTCAGCCAGTCACATCATTTCCAGGTCAAGAGCGTCAGATTTGATATCACAGTATCACACTGCAGCTCCTGGTGTGAGTATACTCCACAGCAGAAATCAAGAAAGAAAAAGAAACAACATTCCTAGTTCACATAGTTACGTGCAAGCATTCAAACTGGTTCCATCAACAGCTTCTGGCTGACAGCCAAAATTAACATTACGTATTTCTTATAAAGTTTAATATCTAATAGACCAAGAATAAAGATGTCCTGGAATAAACCATAAAGGGATTTCATCAGTTCCCAGCTCCTACGTATACCCGATTATTACCTATTACTATAGGTAACTATATTACTATAGGTAATAATCACCCATATTTCATTCTGAGGGGAAAATGTATTTATACAGATCATGTATCTATGTAAACACAAAGTAATAAATGTTTTTTAGCATGCAGAATAGTTAATGCATAATAAAGACTTTTTTAAAGCAACACCACTCCAGGGAATGTGTTTGAGGGCATTTATTCACAGGAGGACAATTTGGTGAAAACAGAAATATAGTTTGCAACAAAATGACTGATGACATCATGAAGAACATTGGCTACAAGCTATTTAAAGTTTAGGCAAAGGAAAAACTCCTGCATTCTGTATAACTGTACTCACTTTATAACTGTTGTGGATTATTTGTGCATAAGAGCTCTCTGTCAAAGAATGCATTGTGATGGGCGGTCTACAGGCACAGAACAAAAAGACCACTCTTTGCCTTATGCTAAATAACAACTTGCAGATGCGATTAATATGGTTTATTAAAAAATGGGAACTTTAAACAGAAACAATAAGACAGACGTGGTGCAAATTTCCTCACCAAGGAGCACCTGGCGAGAGGGAAGATTACACCTCTGCCAATTCAGTCTTTGGCCTCTCTTCCCCAACTGCTAAGCAACACTCATTTTAACTTATATCTGCAGGAGATCCTACTAAGTCCACTACACAATGTGAATAGGCAACCAAATGCTATTTTGGAAGAAAAAATATGTCATTGACAGCAAAATGAAAGACACGGCCAAGCCAAGACTTAAATACTTTCAATCTCCACTAAACTCTGCAAGACTGAACCAAAAAGGTCCTATGGTAAGGATAACGTAATATCATTACCAAATTCTCACTTAACATTAATACTTAGCAATTGTATACTGTTGTTTTATTTCTGGAAAGCATAAGTTCGATTTATTTAACCAATAAACACTAAGAATGACTAATGACACAGAAAAAAATAAAAATAAAATAATATCTCCAACACTAGAGCAACACCGAGCAACACAAGGCTAAACTTAGCTTATTTCTTTGATGCAACTCTTCTTACAATATGGCAATATCAAACTCTGTTCCATTCGCAGCTGTGCAATAAATCAGAACAATATTACACAACCTGTTTTTTAATGAAATTATGGGCAAAATATTTTCTAAATCAGTTAGTTTTGAGCTAAAGGTAAAATATATTGGAAAATATAGTTATATTGTAAATTACGTTGTACTTTAGCATTTTTATATTTAAGACTAGCAAGCTTGGTGTTTCAATTTATTCTACAGTCTATGATATCTTATCTAGAAAAAAAATTGACAAATAAGAATTTTAAAGTGCAAAATATGCTACTGTATTGCCGGTGAAATGACTGGGCTAGTTTTCGGAGTGGGCAACTCTTCAACAATCATTTTCTCTACTACGTTAAAGGATTATTTATCACAGAAGTCAATGCAGTCAGAAGGGACTCATGCTAAGAAGAAAGGCAACATCAAATCCAAGACTGGCCGCCCAAGCTCCCCAAACCTTTCACACCATGTCTGCCCGGAGCCCTGCAGCATTTCCTGAGCAGGAGGAGCACATTCCCAGCCACTGGAATTCACAGAATCATCGAATCACTAGGTTGGAAAAGATCTCTTAGATCATCGAGTCCAACCATTCCTATCTGCTGCTAAACCATGTCCCTGAGCACCTTGTCTACCTGTCTTTTAAACACCTCCAGGGATGGGGGCTCAGCCACCTCCCCGGGCAGCCTGTGCTGGTACCCAATGACCCTTTCTGTGAAATTTTTTTTCCTGATATCCAGCCTGAACCTCCCCTGGCATTGCTTGAGGCCATTCCCCGTTGATCTGTCCCCTGTCACTTGGGAGAAGAGGCCAGCTCCCTCCTCTCAACAACCTCCACTCAGGTAGTTGTAGAGAGCAATAAGGTCTCCCCTCAGCCTCCTCTTCTCCAGGCTAAACAACCCCAGCAAGACTTATTCTCCAGCCCCTTCACCAGCTTGGTTGCTCTTCTCTGGACGCGCTCCAGAGGCTCAACATCCTTCCTGTAGCGAGGGGCTTAGAATCCAGGCTGCCGCTTCTTTTCCTCCCCTAATCTCCGAAGTCTGCAAGGTTTTAATTATCCGAACAACACGCAGCGCCGTGCTACGGCACCTTCTTGTTTGTGGGAGCTCCCTCCAAGCCGTCCCATTTAGCTTTTTGGGGGGATTTCCACTGGAGCCCAGCAAGTCGGGGAGCGAGCGGAGCTGGGAAGAGCCGAGGATTCCCTTAAGCCGGGTGACAACTCGGGGAGCTCGGGAAGAGGGAAGGCAGCCTGACAGCTCCAGCGGGTGACAGCTCCAAGTGGACTTTCCGAGCTCGTTAGCGGGTCGGGGAGAGCAGCCGTCCCTCCCTTCCTCCCTCCCCATCCCCGCCGCACCTTTTGCTCAGAGGTCGGACTCGCAGGGCCACCTTGACGCTGGCCATGGCTCCGCTCGCCCCAAGTCCCGGCCCCGCGTCCCGCCCCGCCCCGGGGTGGGAGGGGAAGAGAGGGGAGGGCACAGCCTCCACGTTTAATTAGCTCAAGAGGAGTTTAAGGAATTATCCTTTCCTTAGCAGCGCTAAAGGAAAGCTCTCGAGGGTTTTAAATTCTTTTTTAAAACCTCAAATCTTTACATGGCTTGTGTTAATTGTGAAAAATAAAATTCTGAAAATTCCAACAAACTATAATTTCATAGAATCATAGAATCACCAGATTGGAAGAGACCCATCGGATCATGGAGTCTAACCATTCCTATCAATCACTAAACCATGTTCTTCAGTGCCTCATCCACCCATCCTTTAAACACCTCCAGGGAAGGTGACTCAACCACCTCCCTGGGCAGCCTAAACCTCCCCTAGTGGAGCTTGAGGCCATTTCCTCTTGTCCTGTCCCCTCTCACTTGGGAGAAGAGGCCAGCACCCTCCTTTCTACAACCTCCTTTCAGGTATAGAGAGCAATGAGGTCTCTCCTCAGCCTCCTTTTCTCCAGGCTAAACAACCCCATCTCTCTCAGCCGCTCCTCTAAGACTTGTTCTCCAGACACTTCACCAGCTTTGTCGCTCTTCTCTGACATTTAAATCAATCAATTACATCTTGACATTTAGATGTTGCATTGGTAAAGACATTTAGAGTAATAAAAAATCACCAGAAGTTTTAAAATATACTTCAATATTGTCCCTGTTGGCTACCAACCTCCTTGTGATATTGTGAGCACAAAGCAGCCTTGGCTCCATGCATAAAAATGATGCCAGGCTCAATAGACCATTTGTTTTTTTTTGCCAATGTCGTTACTCATTCTTAACTGTACTTTTTCTGGGTTTGCAATTCAAAATATGAGAAACTGAGCTATGTCTGAATATGATATAGGAGTGTTTTACAGGCCATTTAAACAACACCTGTTTAAACTGTCTTTTAACTGAACTATTTATTCATACTTAAAGTATAGTTCTTTTTGCAAGACAATTTGCCTTAAGTTCCAGAAACCTTAAATGCAAATGAAAAGGATGTCACAACACAGAAACCTTCCAGAGCAAAGCATGGGATGGATCGTTTGGACCCAACACTTTTCCCAATTCATGACCCACCCCAGCGATGCTAAAATGAACACCTACAAGCTACGAATCACTGTTTACTTCAATAGATTTATCCCTTTAATCATATTAAATAATGAATTGGTATACTAATGGCAAATGGTATTAGCCAAACACTACCAGCTCCACAGTCAATGCTCCAGTAATGGATACAGTAAAAGAAGAAAATACCTCTGACTCTTTGGGATATGGCAAAACCACATATTTGTTTTCATTTCAACGAATTATAATGAACAAACTAACTAGAAATGTTTTCATCCTATTTCTGGAAGCATTAAATTACAACAGCTCTAATTTGCCTAACCTAAATCATCCCTGTAAGACATTCCTCTAAGAGGTTAAGCCTGGGATAGATGCAGAGGACAATGATTGCAGAAGTCTGGATTCTGTTTCTTCCCATTTCACAGACTGTGAAAAGCATTTTCAGTAAACATTCCAGCTCCTCCTCTGCAACTGTGTGGAAGATCTTCATTTCCACAACTGAAACAACAGTGCTGTGGGATTTCAGACTCAAATCCTGCCATGACATATAGCAAGCATTCACATAAAGATCCTATTCAGGTTTGTGGGACTCAAATGCCAGTTATACAATCTTGGATCCTATCTGACATTCTGCTTGAATTAATCCAAACTGTTTCTCTCCTCTTAACTTTCCTCAGCAGCAGCAGAGTGGAATATCAGCTACACTCTCCATAGTATACTAGAGAATTGTTAAGCTACACTCCTTGACATCACACCCAGTAGGACAATGTTGTCTGCAAAGATTAAAATGGGATTCTCACAAAGTTTCAGGCATAGAGTAGATCAATCACAAGGAAGTCAGAGCAGAGAGTGTGTGCTCAACAAAGCACCATAGATTTCTTCCTTAATTCTACTTGAAGTTTTTATGCAAGTCAGATAAACTACAGTGCCATTTGTGTGGTACCGAGCCACCTAGTGGTTACTTTCAAACAATAAAGGGCCCATTTTCAGAAACGGAAATCAACAGGTTGGATATAGGAAGAATTCAGGTAATATAAACAATACAGTGGTAGAAAGGACTATACCTGCACTATTTCCAGTTTGCTCTGTATCGTGAATACAAAACTGAACAGCTGCTAAAAGACAACCAGCTGTCCTGGCTTATAGGCATCCTGCCAGTCACGTTTTACCAAGCTTTTCATGACATAAAAGTCTCTAAGGTTACAAACTGGAAAAATCAATGCTTTTGCTAAATTGTCAGTCATACTCATGGAACACTAGTTTTATTCGGAGTCAAAAGAAGGTGGTTTGTTTATCCATGTGGTGATCTGGAGGCTGTCAAGGGCAAAAATCAAAAGAAAAATTTAGTCTGGCTTTGACCAAAATAAACAGACGAAAATACTTGGGTGCACAGCCAAGATATGGGGGTGCAACATCCTGGAGTTGCAAAAACCACATTTCAATCTGTTCAATGTGATCCCTGAACAGAACCAAGACCACTCGGATTTGATGCGACACATACCGATGCCAGTCAAAAAAACACTGTAAGGTAAATCATATACAGAGAGAGTAAAAGAGAGAGAGATAAGGGAAAAAGTTACCACGTCAATGAGTACCCAGTAGTTCCTTGGGAACATGTGGTTGCTACTGGTCTGATTGGAGCAGTGGGTGCGTGTGTGAGGGAGGGACTGTGTGAGGGAGGCAACGCTTACTCCTGCACCTTCCCTCCCCAAAACAGTAAAGTCAGTGTTTACAATCACCAAGTCCATCCCTTGCTTACCCACAGAACCACACTGTAGCCATAATAAATTAGAACTAGTTCTAATTTCTTGGTTGGAACTCCTATAGAAGCCTAAGATGGGACCCAAAATTGTGCATTATAGAATTGTATAAGAAAATAAAAACCAAGAAAGTGAGTTCTTGAAATCTAGTGCTTTTAATGAAGTTCTATAGTGACAGACAAAATACAGTATATTATCAAGATGCTTATAAAAACTAATAGAGACACTGCAGCAAGTGCGTAAGAAATATCAAAACAAATTCGCATTGATGATACAGGCTCCAAGAGAATCCTGTTCAACTATTTAAAAATGGAATTCCTTAATGGTCTTCTCAGTAGCCTGTCTTCCTGTGAGCTACTGCTCAGTGTCTTGGTGGTTTTTCTTGTTCTTGTAATACTTGGAGAACTATCACATAAGAACAGAAATATACCAATAAAGTCCCTGTTGAATTAAGGCACAACTATGTTCTAGTTTTCACCTGAGACCATAAAAGGTAGTTCTTTGAATAGCCACTTTATTTGAGGAAAATTATTTGTTAGGTCAAAGATAAGCTGAAGTCCAGTTCAGCAGTACTGCAGATGTCATCAGAATATACTTCTTTTTGTACTTCTGTCCATTTCAATATTTGCTCTGCCAGCTCCTCCAACTCCATCACAAGCAACTCTGTTCTTGTCAAAGCAGTGTCCTGAAGCAGAAAAGATTTCATCCTATACATTCTGTCAATCTAGCAGGACACAAAAATAACCTAAACAACCAAACAGCATTGAATTCTTAATATGGAAGGAGACAGAAGGTGCAGTTCATTTGCTACTCACCATTTTCTTCATGATGTTTGGTACCTGAGGGATGCTTCTTATGGCCTGCAAATAGCTTTCAAGCTTCTCAATGAAATTCGCAGCGTCAGTCAACAGCTCTACTATATACCTGTAATCAAGAATGAGCCCCCTACTAAGAAGTTGTGGAAAACAATGAGGATTTAGAATCACAGGATAGTTTGGATTGGAAAGGACCTTAAACATCATCTAGTTCCATCTCCCCTGTCATGGGCAGAGACACTTTCCACTAGATTAGTTTGCTCAAAGCCTCATCCAACCTGGTCTTGAACACCTCCATTGATAGGGCATCCACAACTTCTCTGGACAACTTGTTCCAGTGCCTCACCACCCTCAGAGTAAAAAATTTCTTCCTAATATCTAATCCAAATCTCCCCTCTTTCAGCTTAAAACTGCTACCCCTAGTCCTATCACTAGAGTCTCTGATAAAGAGCCCCTCCCCAGCTTTCCTGCAGGCCTCCTTTAAGTACTGTAAAGCTGCTATAAGGTCTCTGTGGAGCCTTCTAGATATGTGAGGTGCTTCAGCTCTCCAATCATCTTCATGGCCCTCCTCTGCAGGACCTTGCACTTGACCTTGCTGAACTTCATGAGGTTAGCACAGGCCCACCTCTCAAGCCTGTCAAGGTCCCTCTGAATGGTATCCCTTCCATCCTGTGTGCCAACCACACCACACAGTTTGGTGTCATGGGAAACTTGCTGAGCATGCACTCAATCCCATACTTTCAAGCCCTTCTTTCTTTCCCCTGTGGGTTTTCCTACTCCTCTCCTCCAGTTTTATGCAAGTTCCTAACCATCTAATTCAATTCTCTGCAATTACACTTCTTTTATGTCTCTCAAAGAGGTGAATATGCATTTTTTTCAGTAACTGGCAGAGATATTTAAACCATGAAGAAGAAGGATGATGTTTTTATAACGTGTACTATGCATGTCTGTGCATCGTTCACACACTTATTCAGAGCAAGTCACAGCACAAGGTCAAATGCCAAAGCAGCAATTCCTGCCTATGGAGAAGCATAATAAATCAAGCATTTAACATATGTTTAAAACAATACTTCATAAATGATTACGTAATCTTGAGAAGATGAGACCCAAAACCTAAGCAAATATTCATAAAAATATGTATCACTACCTTTCTATGAATTTAGCAATGAGTAAACTACTACTAGCTTTTAGCTGAGATTCTGCTACCATTGCTTATTCCTAATCTTCTCAATGGAAATGTGAATGAAAGCACGTGATTTTTATCACTTTTTAGTTCAAATTAATTTGGACTCATGCAAGCAAAAACCAGTTATTCTCTATATGCCTACCTATGGAAAGTAGCCTCAATAGGCAGGCTGTCTTGACATCTGGGCTTTATCAACCTCTTCCTAAGAGCCCTCTTCTCTTTCAGTACGGCTTCCAAGTGTCTGTTCATATCTTGCAAAATCTCACATTTATTGCCTATACAATAAAATGGCAAAGTTAACACAATTATCCTGCTAAAACAAGAGCAAAATATACTCTGAAGAAAGACAGAAATAAAAAGTTTCATCTATTGCACTGGAGAGTTTACACTCAAGAAAGATCATTAATCAGAATTACTTTTGTTGGACTTAATAGCAGCATGCGCCTCGAAGTCATACAGTTTTGTTAATGATTTTACATTATTTATAGTTTTAAACTAAACTGTCTTTGGGACGAAACCATCTTAAATTACACCATAATACTGAAGCATTACAATATACTTCACTAGCCTAATGGTAGTAGCAAGTTAGAACGTTTGTAAGCATCCAACAAATCGCACTGCAGAAAGTGTGAAATATCAAGGAAATGAATACATACACTCTCAACATACTAAAATGAAAATCCAAGTAATTTTAGGGACGTACAAATGCAGGAGAAATACACTGAGTTACTGGAAAAGCAGCAAAGTAGTACACAGGACAAGGGAAGAAGATCACATTACTGATCATCTCAGAACTGATGCTCTACTGACAACCCACACGTGTACACACACTCCCCTTTTTTGAAATAATGAGTTACACACAGAGCTTCTACTGAGAGAGCAGAGGGTACAAGTTAAAGCAAGCATTCTTTAGGGGCCATTAAAACACTTGGTACCTCTAACAGTGGAAACAGCTCCAATAACTTCTAGAAGTGCCATGTACTCAGATGAAATGTGAACCTACTGATTACATCATTTAACACTCTTGATTTTTCTAAAGCACAACTGCACTTACCTAAGTAATAAGGGTGAGCAATGTCTGCCGTTTCCTTCTCCAACTGCAGAATTTCAGTTTTCAGTTTCATCTACAAAAATAACATCAAATGAAAACAAATTTTTAAATATACTTATGCAAATATTGTGGAGTCCTTTTGAGTTGGGGAGGAAGTACAAAGGGAGGAGGTGGGAGGATGGGCACTGTCCATGTGTAAAAGTGAGCGTTTGCATGAGATCATGTCAGAATGACTCTCTTGAGTGTTTCTACTACTAGATGGGCCTTTTTTGGTCAATAATAAAAGACTGTTTAAAATTTAAAGCCAAACAATTTAGTGATTCATTGGGGATTTGTTCTTGAAAAGACAGAGCCTGCAGTTCATTCCTAAATCACAGAAGCTTGTATCTCCTACAAAGCATACTCACAGTCTCACAGCACCAAGTCTCCTCCTCCTGGCAAAGACTGGTTACTGTTATGTTGGGGTTTTTAGCTGCGAGAGAAGCTCCCTCAGGTGAACCTCCTAGTTTTAATTCTTTCCAATGATAAACCAGCATGAGGGCAGCAGATACCTTCCTCTGGCTCAAGGAGTTGTGGTTGTTTTGGCTAGACAAGAGAACACTGAGGAAAGCGTAGAAGAGGATGACATATCACTCTCAGATACACAGAGAAGTGTTGCTTTGCTTTTCTTGATCACTGAGGACAAAAATAAACCTGCTTCACTCACAGCATATTGAACATTTGTCATGTACTTTGTACATGAAACCTTGAAGAAAAGGAGGCTAAGCAGCCACCTTACTGGGAGCTGGAAACCATTCCTCCTGCCAGTCAATATAGCATGCTGCTGCCATTTAACTCATTCTCCAAAAAATGAAGGGATGAATTTGTCACACTACTTTGCAGTAAGGCTTTCTACCAGCTGAAGTGCACATTGTGTAATGTAATAAACACAGTTTTTATACCAGTCAGCAAATGCTCAAGAAATGTCACCATAAAAATCAAGCCAACAGTCACTTCAGGAAGTAAGTAATGACACAGGTTCTCTATTACTAATCAACAAAATGGTCTGGTTGCCAATAAAAAAATACATTTTTGTGAATTCTAAATCCACTACAAATTCTTATTTGTTCTTCAGAAAACTCCAGGAAATGCTCTAGTCAAAGATGCGAACTGCTGCATCCTTCCAGTTATACTGAAAACTTCTGTTTCATACTTTTGTTCTTTTCTTTATGACAACTCAGTCCACTGAGGAAAAAAGCCAGCTGTTAAACAACTAAACCCTGAAAAAAACCCAAATCCAAAACATGAAACAATAGCGCACTGTAATCAGATACCTCATCAGGTGACATGTATTATCTCCCGCTCCATGACTTTCCCCGGTACCGAGGTCAGACTGACAGGCCTGTAGTTCCCCGGATCCTCCCTGTGCCCCTTCTTATAGATGGGCACGACATCAGCCAGCCTCCAGACCAGCAGAACCTCCCCAGTCATCCAGGACTGTTGGAAGATGATGGAAAGGGGTTTGGCCAGCACATCTGCCAGTTCCCTCAAAACTCTTGGGTGGACTCCATCCTGCCCCATAGACTTGTGGGTGTCTAGCCGGGCAAGCAAGTCTCTAACCACCTCCTCTTGGACCGTTGGAACCTCATACTTATCTTCCAGCCCCTGGACAGAGGGGACAATTTTCCTTACTGTTAAAGACTGAGGCAAAGTAGGCATTGAGCACTTCAGCCTTGTCTTCGTCCCCTGTTACTCTTGTTCCCTCTGCATCTACTAGGGACTGGAGATTCTCCCAAGTCCTCCTTTTACTGTTGATGTATTTGTAGAAAGACTTTTTGTTGTCTTTCACAGTCTTGGCCAATCGCATTTCTAGTTGGGCCTTAGCCCTCCTGACTTTTTCCCTGCACGTTCTCACTTCCTCCCTATAGTCCACCCAGGATGCCTGCCCCTTCCTCCAAAGGTCACAGACCTTCCTCTTCCTATTGATGTCTCTCAGGACCTCCCTACTCAACCATGCTGGTTTCTTACCCCGCCGGCTACTTTTCCAGAACTTGGGGACGGCTTTCTCCTGAGCTGCTAGGAGTTCCTTCTTGAAGAGCGCCCAGCCCTCATGGACACCTTTGCCCTCAAGGAGCGCCTCCCATGGGACTTTTCCGACCAGCCCTCTGAACAGTTCAAAGTCTGCTCTCTGAAAGTTGAGGGTGACTGTTCTGCTAACCTCCACCTTCTTCATTTTACCCTGCACTGAGAACTCTATCATCTCATGATTGCTTTGCCCCAAGCGTCCTCCAACCTTCACATCCCCCACCAGTCCTTCTCTGTTCACAAACAGCAGGTCCAGTCCTGGGTCCAGTCCTGTTTAATGTCTTTATCAACGACCTGGATGAAGGCATTGAGTGCTCCCTTAGCAAGTTTGCAGATGACACCAAGCTGGGTGGAAGTGTCAATCTGCTGGAGGGTCGGGAGGCTCTGCAAAGGGATCTGAACAGGCTGGACTGCTGGGCTGAGACCAGCGGCATGAGGTTTAACAAGGCCAAATGCCAGGTCCTGCACTTGGGGCACAACAACCCTAAGCAGAGCTACAGACTAGGAGAAGCCTGGCTGGAAAGCTGCCAGGAGGAGAAGGACCTGGGGGTGTTGGTTGACAGCCAACTGAACATGAGCCAGCAGTGTGCCTAGGTGGCCAAGAAGGCCAATGGCATCTTGGCCTGTATCAGAAACGGTGTGACCAACAGGTCCAGGGAGGTTATTCTCCCCCTGTACTCAGCACTGGTGAGACCGCACCTCGAGTACTGTGTTCAGTTCTGGGCCCCTTACCACAAGAAGGATGTTGTGACTCTGGAGCGAGTCCAGAGAAGAGCAACAAAGCTGGTGAAGGGGCTGAAGAACAAATCTTATGAGGAGCAACTGGGAGAGCTGGGGTTGTTTAGCCTGGAGAAGAGGAGGCTGAGGGGAGACCTTATTACTCTCTACAACTACCTGAAGGGAGGTTGTGGAGAGGAGGGTGCTGGCCTCTTCTCCCAAGTGACAGGGGACAGGATGAGAGGGAATGGCCTCAAGCTCTGCCAGGGGAGATTTATGCTTGAGATAAGGAAAAAATTCTTCACGGAGAGGGTGGTTAGGCATTGGAACAGTCTGCCCAGGGAGGTGGTCGAGTCGCCGTCCCTGGAGGTGTTTAAGGTGAGGGTGGATGAGGTACTTAGGGGCATGGTTTAGGGACTGGTGGGAATGGTTGGACTTGACGATCCGGTGGGTCTCTTCCAACCTGGTTATTCTGTGATTCTGTGATCTTCAAGTACTGAAGTGCTGAGTGTTTGCAGAAAACAGTAAAGGCTGTACCTCATTGATTTCAGCTTGAATGTTTGCCATTTTTTCCACCTCTGACAATTTCACAAAGCACTGAGCTTTTCTATGGGTTAAATCCAATGTCTCCTGTGAAAGGAAAACAATGGCAAAAAATGCAGTCAGCAGCAAAAATGTGTCAAGTAAACACATCTAGTAAATTCTCAAGATTGGCTTTTAATAGTCTAAAGTTACTGTTACTCTGTTGCACTATGCAATGCAGCAAATTTCATCTGAACAACTCATAAAACAGATGTGTTACTTGGAGAAAATGAACAGGAGCTAACATTTCATAAGCAGCAGTATTGAGAGCACTCTGAGAGATACTGATTCATATGCTGCTGGAATACTCTAGAGGACACAAAAATATCATGTTTCCACTGCAGAAAAATACGTATCAGGAGGTACAATTATTCATAGTGAGGAATATCTTTATCAATGATCTGGATTAAGGGATGGAGTGTACCCTTAGTAGTTTGCAGATGACACTTAGCCGGGCAGAACTGTTGATCTGCTTGAGGGTAGTGTAGCTATACAGAGGTATCTAGACTGGATCTATGGGCTGCAATCAACACTATGAGGTTCAACAATGCCAAGTACGAGGTCCTGCACCTGGTACACACCAACCTCATGTAACGCTACAGGTCTGGGGGAAAGTGGCTGGAAGGCTGCCTGGCAGAGAAGAACCTAAGGGCGTTGGACCACAGCTGGCTGAATATGAGCCAGTAGTGTGCACAGGTGGCCAAGAAGGCCAATGGCATTCTAGCCTGTATCAGAAACTGTGTGGCCAGCAGGACCAGTGAAGTCATCCTTCCCCTGCACTCAGCATTGTTAAGGCCACACCTTGAATACTGGATTCAGCGTTGGGATCACCACTAAAAGGACTCTGAAGTGCGTCTAGAGTCTAGAGAATGGCAATGAAGCCGGTGAAGGGGCTGGAGAACAATCCTTACGGGAGGCGGCTGAGGGAACTGGGGCTGTTTAGCCTAGAGAAAAGGAGGCTGAGGAGAGACCTTATGTCTGTCTACAACTACCTGAAAGGACATTGCAGCAAGGTGGGTGTTGGTCTCTTCTCCCAAGTAACTAACAACAGGACAAGAGGAAATGGCCTCAAGTTGTGCTGGAGAGGATCAATTAGACATCAGGAAAAATTTCTTCACCAAAAGGGATGTCAAGCAGGGGCTACCCAAGGAAGTGGTTGAGTCACCACCCCTGGAAATATTTTAAGACAAGCAGATGAGGTGCTCAGGGATACTGTTTAATAGTGGACAGGTACAGTAGGACTTTATGATCTCAAAGGTCTTGTCCAACCAAACAATTATATGATTCTATGAAAGCTGTCAGCACCCAAAAGCATAAAAGATACAATTGTAGAATCATGGAATAGTTTGTGTAGGAAGGGAACTTAAAGATCATCCAGGTCCAACCTCCCACTAGATCAGGCTGCCCAAGGCCCCATCCAACCTGGCCTTTAACACCTCCACAGACTGGGCAACCACAGCTTCCCTGGGCAGCCTGTGCCAGTGCCTCACCGCTCTCATTGTGAGGAAATTCCTCCTTATGTCTAGTCTAAATCCACCCCTCTCCCTCTCCAGTTGCCCCTCGTCTCATCACTACAAGCCTTTGTGAACAGTCCCTCCCCAGTCTTCTTGAAGCCCCTTCAGGTACTGGAAGGTCGCTCTAAGGTCTCCTCGCAGACTTCTCCATTTTCAGCTTAAAACCCTATCCCTGCACTCCTTGATAAAGAGCCTCCGGGACGGGGCCGTTACCTCGCACGACGCTAGCAGGGCGGTAAGCTGCCCGCTCTCTCCCCAGAGCCGCCCGCTCTCCGCCGCGGGCCGACCCTCTCCCCTGGGCCGCCGCCCGCCGCCCCGCTCGCGGCCACGGTTCGTCCCCGGCCGCCACCTCGGCCCGGCCGCGCCGCGCGCGCCGGAAGCGGCCGCCATGCTATCCGCCAGAGTCGCGCGCTTCCGATTCCGGGGGAGCCGCTAAGGGGACTGCGGCGGCGGCGCGGGGCTCCCGGGCGGCGGCGCCGCTGCGGCAGGTGGGTTGGGCCGCAGTGAAGGGGCGGGCGGGGCTGAGGCTGAGGGGCCCGTGGCGGGGTCGGTGCCGGGCGCGGCGGTGCCGTGCCTCTCCTGGGCCCCGTCTTGGCTGTCCCCGTTCCCCGCCGTCCCCGTTCCCCGCCTCCCGACGCCGATCCACGGGCCTCTCCCGCGGCCTCGAACGTCCCGGGAATTAAGCCCTGCTGGAGTTATGAGAGGTGGATGTTGCGTGTCTGCGTCCGGAGCCACAGCGAGGGAGTCGAGAGGCTCCCAGGGAAACGAATGCTTCCAAAAAAACCCCAAACGGGCAGCTGCAGGGCTGGCTGGGGCTGGCAGATGCCACTGAAATCACAGCCACGCTCCGTGGAGATCTGCCTACACGGCAGAGCTCTGAAAGAGGTGAAACGTAGAGAGTAAGGGGTTCTTGCACTTAGAATCGTAGAATCATCATGGAATAGTTAGGGTTGGAAGTGACCTTAAAGATCATCGAGCTCCAACCCCCCTGCCATGGGCAAGGACACCTCCCACTAGACCAGGCTGCCCCAGGCCCCACCGAACGTGGCCTTGAACACCTCCAGGGATGGGGCATCCACAGCTTCCCTGGGCAGCCTATGCCAGTAACTCACCACCCTCATCGTGAAGAAATTCCTCCTTATGTCTAGTCTAAATCTGCTCCTCTCCAGTTTATACCCATTGCCTCTAGTCCTATCACAACAAGCCTTTGTGAACAGTCCCTCCCCAGCTTTCTTGAAGCCCCTTCGGGTACTGGAAAGTTACTATAGCTTCAGAATGTTGAAGTGCTTGTAGCATTGGAAACAGTACATGGAAAATAACTTTTTACATTTGCTTTCTCACAGACTTTGGATTGCAGTTCTCTAGCACAGAACAACTGAGAGAAACTGTTTGAGTCTGTCACTTAAACCCTGTACACTTAACTGAGAACTGTTAGGATGGGAAACAGTGCATTAAAAGCCCATCTGGAGACAGCACAGAAAACTGGTGTGTTTCAGCTAACAGGAAAGGGACTTACAGAGGTAATGTAACTGTAGTGGAAATGTGGCATGACTGACGCTTTTGGAGATAAATTCCAATGTCATTGTCAATGCACTGCATATGGGTATGCCTCATAAATAGCGATGGATAATATATTTTTTTTCCTTTTTGCAGAGCATGTTTTTGTTTGCACTGTCTTCTGATTGAGGATTTATCTGTCAGGGCATATGTATGCTTATGGGGTTATGTTTTAAAGTGTATGTATGTTCAAGAAGTACAAGTTCTTATGTGCTTTTTAAAAAAGGGCTGTGAACTTCAAGGAAAAAAACCCCATAAATTTTATAACCTTATTGTTACTTAGAAAGTTACTCCACAATTTGTCACATTTAGATACTTACACTGTATTTAACTGTGGTCATATGAATAGTCTGTACAGTGCTGCAGGTGTCTTGAACTTTATTGTATCAGAAATTGGCTTGACTTTGACTCGACAACAGAAAACACAGAATGTCTTGGAACCATAAGTCAAGTAACAATTCATAGGAGAGCCAAAATAATTCTATGCTGCAGTACTTTTCTATGACTTTTCTAAAGTATCTTCTTCCACTGTTCCCGCCTTTTCTCTTCCCTTTTACTCTGCCAAACCAAAGGAGAATCAAAGCCACAAGTCTGTTGACCAGGGCTCATTGATGGTAATTGCCAGGTTTTTCTTTTTTTTTTTTTTCCAGCTCAATGCCACTTGCAGATTAAAGTGGTACAGGATGTAAATAACAGTGGCTCACATAATTATTTAAAAAGGAAAGCAAGAGAAAAATTTCCCAATCCTACTGTGCTATAATATAGCATTGTTAATGTATTTTTAAATGACTGGCATGTTTAAGAGAAACACAGAAGACTAAAACATATATGAACTCGTGTCATGGCATACTTCCTTTTCCTTTTTTGATTTAAATTCTTTGCCTTAACAACTGTTCTTCCTAGACGTTATACTGTCTCTTTCCCCCTCTGCAGATGAAAAAATATTTTTAGAAACACATATTAAGCAAATTTACCTTGGTTGCAGTGTGATGACTGGACATTGTGTTATATAGGACAGTTTGTAATAGCAACACAAATATGAGTTAACAATTTAAGCTGTGTAACTTAAATGCTTGTCTTTTTTCCTCCCCCATAGTTTCCTGAAGATCTGCAGAAGCTAACAAGCAACCTAAGGACAATAGACTTGTCAAACAACAAAATGGAGCTCTTGCCGCCTCTCATTGGAAAATTTTCCTTTTTGAAGAGCCTTGTTCTAAACAACAACAAACTGAGTATGCCCACTAATTAATATCTTCACAGATTTTTAAAATAGTAACCTGACTTCTCTGATCAGAAACTAAATTTAATGATTTAATTCTCATGAGATTTAAATGGGGAGTTTAGTCACCTAAACTGAAATCTTTGGAATTCATGTACTGGAAAAAAAAAACCAAACCCATAAATTCTTCAAAACTAGTTGCCATCTTAGTTGCATTATCAGTTTTACAATGACACATAAGTACTTGAACTCTAAAAAGTTTCTGTGCTGTGACTTGTCTGAAGGCTTAACAGTGTGAGATAATTTAGTACTTGCATAGAGAACAGATAATGAAGATGATCTGTAGAAAATGTTGCTGCCCATTCAGTGGTTGTTAGACTTTCTGTTGGATAAACATCCAACTTTATGGAAAAAATTAGGATGAGGTGAAGAAACTTACTTTTAATTATGGTATCTGCCTTTTTTGGAAAACAAACATAATTTATAAACCTCTTTGAGTCTGTAATGGAACTCGAGTGCTACAGGTTGTAAACGTGTAGATAGAATGAGGGAAGAATGGACACCGGCAGACCTTATTTGGTGAGGCTTACATGCTGGTATGATAAGATATGAATTATCTGAGAACTTACTTCAATTATTATAGAATACTTTGGCAAAGTGGTTAGTAAAGAGTATAACCGATAGTGTAAAATCCTCTTCGAGTAGTATTTGCGGCCTGTGAAAAAGGCAAGGTCTGCCTTGTCTGCAGATTATCATTAAGATATTTATGGAACATGGTTAAAAAGCATGTGGTGGTATTGGTGGGCTGAAATTTCTGTGGCGGGATCTGTGCCTTCATTGGAAAATGGGGAGGAATCCTGTGAGAAATTACTGTAACATAACACCATTTTCCATGTGAAGTTATTAGAATTGGATGGATATGAATGTTTACTGCTTTTTGTTTAGGTCATCTCTTTGTTCTGTTATTTATTTCTAGCTGCTTTACCTGAGGAGCTGTGTAAACTGAAAAAACTGGAAACACTACACTTGAATGGCAATCACTTGAGGCAGCTACCGGCTGCA
Organism: Clamator glandarius; assembly: GCA_033459285.1. Lineage (NCBI taxonomy): Eukaryota > Metazoa > Chordata > Aves > Cuculiformes > Cuculidae > Clamator > Clamator glandarius. The sequence continues at coordinate 1,271,371 of JAUNZM010000223.1, forward strand.
TTTGGACAACTTTCGGCACTCAAAACCCTGAGCCTTTCTGGAAACCAGCTTCGGACTGTTCCTACCCAGCTCTGTGGTCTTCGCCACTTGGATGTGGTAGATCTTTCTAAAAACCAGATCCAAAATGTGCCTGACACTGTGGGAGAATTGCAGGCTATCGAACTCAATTTGAATCAGAATCAGGTACTGGTAACTAAGATATTATGGGCAGGTAGATTTTAGGACATGGTTTAACTTGGACTTAGTACATCCACAGAACAGAAGCTGAGACTGTCAAAGCTTTATAACTAAAAGGCATCTGGACACAACAGTAATGAGGGATCATAACTACAATTTATGTACTGATATGTCCAGCTGCCTGATTTGACTAACAAATCCTTAATTTACTCATGCAAAAAACTACTTGAACAGTTTGTGAGTAGGAATCTGATGAACAGATATGTAGGTTGCCTGTCATTGTGGACGAAAAAATTTACTTAGAATTTTGATCATTTTTATTTTTGCTTACGCAATGTTAAGTAATTACTGTTAATGTATTTTACATTTACAACGATGGCAATTGTTCCTTATTAGCCTGGAACAAATAACTTTAATTAATCATGGATCACTAATGTTTTAATCCCATTTCTTTCTGTTTTTTTCATTTGTACCAGATTTCCCAGATCTCGGTGCAGATCTCCCGCTGTCCGCGCCTCAAAGTCTTGCGTTTAGAAGAAAATTGCCTAGAACTCAGCATGCTTCCTCAAAGTATCCTCAGTGATTCCCAGATCTCACTGCTTTCAGTAGAAGGCAACCTCTTTGAAATTAAGAAACTCAGAGAACTGGAAGGTTATGACAAGGTTTGTCTCTCTTTTTTTTGTCTTCTTTTTTTTAAAGATGCTTCTGTTGAGGTCCTTACCCGGTACATTCTCAGAATACTATGCTTTTATGCTGGTGAATAAAAGCACAGACAGTCTGCTGGTGTTGTCACTGGTACTAGATTCTTAACTAACCTCTGAAAGGAATTTTGAGAGTTGCTCAAAGATGAACTTTCTCAGGGGATTCAGGATCAGTGTTCTTTTATGAGCATCTTTTGAAGGCTACCTAATGATGACAGGCACGTCTTCACTCTGATGGGACAAAAATAATGGCTGCTTCCTATTATGCAGCACTCAGCTGTTTAACATTAGTCCATCTTTAACAGTTGAGATTTGACTGTTGATCACTGTGAGAACTTTCTTCCTAGAACATTAATTTGAATTACAGCAAATGGCATAAAATTTGGGGTCTTTTTTAAAAAAAATTAAAGCTCTAAAGGTTGTGTCTGGGGGATGAAAATATGCTTTAGATGCAGACTGCTTTTGAGTCTGAAAGCAGCAGCTTAGCTGCTTTCAATAGTAATGAATTTTGTATTACTTTCTGAATCTTAGGTTTTTTGTTTTCTTTGCAGTATATGGAACGGTTTACAGCTACAAAGAAGAAGTTTGCCTGATTGTTATTCTTGGCCTGTGTATTCGAAGTAAGAAGACTTAGTGACTGACTGAAGCAACTGCTTCACTAACTTAAACTGAGAATGATGAAGGAGATTATCAGAGTACTCAACCTCTAGCACTCCTCCTCTGATACAGTCTGTTAAGGCCACACTGAATAAGCTTGAAGTAGAGAACATGGGTTTTGAACTGATGAACATGCCCAGGGACCAGTTTTGATCTTTTGCCGCTATAGCTTTTAACGCAGTATGTGTTCTCCTTTGATAGGGCTTGTACTTTCACACAGAAAGGGAAGGTGTATTTCAAAGTTGCCCATTTCTTTTCTCAGGAAGCTGGCTGTTGATGAGGAATGTTTCTTTGGGAAACATTTTTTTCCATGATAGCACATGGAAGTTCTACCAGCAAAGCAGATCTGAAACATTGTCTTGCAGTTAAGCACTATTCTACAGAAAACTTGTACAGATGAGGTTTTAGTTGAACCTGTATAAAGCCTTTAAGACGCACAAAGAGTTGTGGCCAAGTTAAGTATTTTATTAGCTGATTTCAGTAAATAATTCACGGTCCGAGCATCTTTTATTCATATTTTACTGTACAGGCTTTCTTTTCCCATAAGCAAGAATTGCACTATAGTCCACTTCATCCACTTCTGCTTGAGCTGTATCAAATATCAGTTTATTCAGTAAAAATGTATATTGCCGGAAAATATAGTATCCTTGCACTGACCCCTTGTGTACAGAGCAACGCTGTTAAGTTTTAGCCATCAGTCTACTGCTGCTGCCTTATTACCGAAAGGACCTAGAAAGAGCTAAAAATGTATACAATTATGTAAGTTATACTGCAAAGGAAAATGTATTTGTTTATTTTAGTAAATAATTTTTAAAAAAATCAGTTTGGTGTAACTATGAATGTTGTCACTTAAACAAGTAGTACTGAGCTATGACTGAAACAATATACTACTTCGGTACTTGGTTCCATCAGCTGCTTTGAGAATGCAGAGGATTTGAGTGCATCAGCACTTGGGTTAATTCAGTTAGTATGTACTGCACACTCAAAACAGTGAGCTAGGAGCTGTACTAAGTACACTTCTGGGCAAGATAAGCATGGATACAACTATTTGTAATGAGACTCTTACATTAACTACTGTTCTGTCCTTCAGCTTTCCTACATGAGATAGGAGAGGTATTTGGACAGCAAACTCTGAAGGAATGGCTGCTATCATCATTAAATGTATTTAACAGCTTAGGCCACCTGCAGCTGAGAAAAATGAAGTGACCTCTACTAATCTTTTTCCTCAATGTAAGAGCTATAATTAAGATTAGTGATAAGTGGTTCATTTATAAGATGCTCAGAAGTATGTAGTTCTCTGACCCTGTTGCTCTCTTATTTAAATTCTTACATAGTAATACCTATTATCTTATCTTACCAATGCTTATAAATAGCTAGAGGACAGGTGTCAGGAGGATGGGGCCAGATTCTTCTCAGTCATACCCAGCAACAGGACAAGGGTCAGTGGGCACAAACTGGAGCACAGGAAGTTGCACCTGAACGTGTGGAAGAACTTTACTGTGAGGGTGATGGAGCACTGGAATAGCTACCCAGAAAGGGTGCAGAGCCTCCTTCTCTGGAGATACTTAATGCCTGCCTGGATGCATTCCTAGGCAGCCTGCTCTAGGTGAACCTGCTTTAGCAGGGAGATTGGACTAGATAATCTCCAGAGATCCCTTCCAACCCCTACTAGTCTGTGATTATAAGAGTGTTATAGGGAACACCACCTCCTTATTCAAAGGACAGATGTGTTCCATCATTAAACAGGGAACTGGTTTTACTTAAAAACTACGTTACTTAATGGAAGAGCTTCTGTAAGAAGCAGGTGACAGCAGATGCTTACAAGGCCACTTATTTTGCAAGACATCACAACTGGGAAACAACCTTTAAGTTTCCATAATACAAGTCATATCAAATCTGCATTCTCCCCTCTAAGAATTTGGGGCTCTTGTATTAGAGAAAATACAATTTAAGTTGCTTTGCAAGTGAAATTGCATTGGCAATAGATTAAATCACTAGATCTCACCCACTGGAATAGGTATTTGCTAGACATCTGTTACTAACCCTTGACAGAAGTTTAATTTACTTAGCTCTTTCATCAGCCTGAAGTATAGTCCCATGTCAAATTGCAGCCTTTCAAAGGGATGGACACAGTTCACAGTTTGAAGTTAAGTGTTTATTATGCAGGGATGAAAACTAGAGTGTTGAGAGGTCACAATATTCCTCCCTTCCCAACCACACCCATTCCTTTGTTAGCATTAGAATTTCTGTGAAATAAAAATAGAAGGGAAACTTCCCAGTTGCATAGCAGCAACTAGTTCTGCCAAGTTTTTCAAGGACAGGAAACTAGGAGACATTAAGAGAAAACAGATTTAAAAGACATTCAGTTACAAAAGTATGTATTTTTGTGCACAATATGTAGTTTAACAATCAAAACCAGAAACTGTAAACCTTCATTCTTATTAGCATTCAGAAATAAAGATGTAAAAGTGTTGATTCCATCCCATGGATATGGAAATTAAGCATCTATTCTACAGACAACAGTAAGAAAATCCAAGAAGCAGACTGCTGTTCACTAACAGTCAAGCAGAGAGTCTCAAATTGTTTCCTTGTGTGGCATTCATTGCAAGATCCCAATATTGGTGACCCAATCACAGCATTCTCTCAGCCAACGTACTAATTTGTTGCTAGAGCTCAGGGAAGTCAAGATCATGGACTTGGAATGGAGAAACACATTCCAATGTTTGGAATGTCCAGATGCTACAGAGCAAGTTTGCACTGTTTTAAGCAAAATAAGGTAACCAATTTAGTCTTCTGTTCCAGGAGGCAATCATAATTAATTAACACATACCTTGGTTTCACAACCTGCAGCAAAATACTCCCTTCAGTTAACCTGACATTTTTAAGGAAAAAAAAAAAAAAAAAAGCATAAAAATCCCCTATGCTTTCCCATGCAAATAGTTGTTAGAAGTTTACTATGCAACTGTTACTTCTTTGCTATTTGTGTTTCTAAGCACAATCTCCACTTACTAATGGGGCAAATAGTGAGCTTAAAGCTTATTAGCTTTACAATAATTACTGGAAGCCAGACAGAAGCCAACACACTAGTGAAGTATCCAGTCCCCTAAAAACACCACCTTATTCACATAAACAGTACCACTAGCCTTGTTACATGCAGCAGCTCCATCCTTAGGTCAGGTTTTTGGGTGCAGTATTTTTTATTTTCTGTAAATATTAATATTGTCCTGGTAGTGAACTGCAAATATACCAGTAATACTGATTGTATTTCTTCTAAAAAGAAAACAAAACACTTAACACTTATATTTCGCAGCTTAGTGTCATCTCTCTAGCCCTAGGATTCAGTATTTGCTAGCTACAGAATATTTGTGGACTGTCCTTCCAAAAAAAAAAAAAATACCCCATAAAGCTATTAGTTTTGATTATCCCTCCAATCAATTTGGTTTGAAGATTTTTGCCTCCCAACACTAAGTATCACAGGTTAGTCCAAAGCATCATTTTCACCTTTGAAACAGGCTGGATGGGGTCAATTGCACTTGCCAGAAAAAAAAAAAAAAAAAAAGTATTCAAGAAAACCCTGGGAATAGATCTGATTCTATTATAGTAAAACCAGAATGTTTTTCTTCACAGCAAGAGAGCTTTACCTCCCCTGGTCAAAAATTCCTCTATTCTGCAACAGAACAGGAATATTTCAGTTGCAAGCAACTTGGACATGTAATATTTCAAGTTGCAGTCCCAAAGTCTGCAGTAATAAACCAGGCAGGCATCTACTCAGAACTAGCATACAGTTCTTGAATAGCTACTTCTTCCTCCAGACTTGTGACCGAAGTTTCATAATAAGCTTCTCCGTTTTCAGGAGGTTTAAGAAGCTCCCCCAAGGTTAATGCCGAGAGCAAACTCTGCACCACATCTCAGTCATTATTTTGCATTGCAGAAAGGCATGAACTTAACTCCAGTAAAACCGGCCAAAACAGAACCTGATACAGGATGCGAGAAAACTGCATGTTTTTCTGCTCAGTTTCTCCTCCTTAAGATGCATCATTCAAACACCTGAAGGTTAACTTTTAGATGAGGGGCACAATGTGTTCCATCAAACAAAAAAAAACCATGGCTTTTTTATCCTTCTACTCACATGTCCATGGAGTTTAGATCAGGTTTATATACACATAAACATCAGAATAATTCAGCACAATTTCCTAGTTGTGGCCTTCAAAGTGATGTCAATTTACAATAAAGAAATGCAAACCTGCACATCCCTCCAGTTACCCTTACATTAAAGTTTGTGCGGTCAGGAAGTTTTAAAGCCCTCAACCCACAAGTAGTAAGCCTCTTAAACTCTGTAGTTTATAAACTCAACCCCAAATGTGGCTTGGATTGTGAAACTATGGTTAGTCTGCTAGAGATACAAGCCTGACAATATTCACCAAGTCCCTATTTCAGTGAAGACACTCAACTTATGAGGTATTTCAAACAGTGCAAAGTGCCCTCTTCGACTTTACACAACCATGAATTCAGGTTACCCTGCTTCTTCAACTTCAATAAAAGAATATTTTGGGTGTAGGAAAAGAGACTGAGGGGGAATAAAACATGCAAGAAGATTCTCAAAGCCGTAACACTTTTAGCCCTGAGCAGTTTAAAGACAGTGACAGTAGATGAGTAAGAGGAAGTTATGCTGGCTGCTTTCTTGGAATCAAGGCCAAGTGTACATGAAGCAATAAAAAAAGAAAATTAATCCCTATAGAAAGGGTACTGCTTCGTTTTTCCCCAGTCCCTCTTATTTCAAATAGAAGTTTCACAGATCCATGAATATGGTGGCTTGCAGCTGGAGAGACAGCATCACTGAATAGTGACAGCAGGCTTTAATTGTCAATTAGTTTCTTGGCTCTGATGTTGGCTTGCTCAATGCGTTCCCTGTTTGTATCAGCCTGAAAGAGAAGAAAAACTCATTGGGCATTTGTAGACTTCAGGCAAAAGAATTGCAAAATACAAACTTAACATGAACTTTTGAATTGCAGGCTATTGTCATTGTGGTACACAAACGGGGAGCAACATTTGTAAGCTAGAACCACCCTCCACCCCACTCCTGCTTAGACAGCATATGCTGTCAATTTTGGCAAAAACAGAATCAAGAAATGGCTTTTAGTCATTAGCTGCCCCTTAAAACATAAGGCAGCTTGTCAGGAAGAATACTAACAGAACAAGGGGACAAAAATTCCCTCTATCCAGGCCTTCTGAGATCTTAAGGACCTCTATAGAGCAGCTTTGTTGCTATGAATTAGAAGCACTAGTCAAAATCGGAAGTGACCTATGAGCATAAAGTCAGAATTATTTTGCTTAGAGGAAATCCTTTGTTTTCATCCACACACCCTCCAGTATTCTAGTGTCATAATGGCATGTTATCTGTAAGAAAAGCACTTTATTTTATAATTGTTTTACTATTATAAAGCATCAAAAGTCAGCTAGAGCACCTAGGCTGAACAAGTGTCAAAATATAGTTTTACTGAAAGAAACAAGGAACTTGGAATTAATTCCTTAATTATTATTCCCAGGAACTGCACTTTCATTTTTATTGCAGTTTTGTTAATTAATTCTAACTTGTTCACATCATATTTTAATAGTTAGTAAGACCTGATCAGCAAGATTTTATCAGACGTCTAAAATGAAAGACCATTAGGCCAAAACAGGTGCCTAAAACTACCAGAAACATTACTGCTAAAACCAGTAATTCCCACCTGCAATTAATTTGACCAGGCAATTTCCAGGCTGCTTTATAGGCTGTATGAATTTTAGCTCATCTTAAACTCTGATTAAATTCCCAGTGTTCTTTAAAATGTATGACTTCTTTTACCCAATTATCACCTGAGGTCTGCAGTTTCAGGGAACAGTAAAAGGACAATTAAGGCATGCTCCATTAGATCATGCTGATTGCCTTCATTAACACCAAAACCCCTGAACTGCCAGACAAAAATCAAGTCACTGACATAAATACAGCCAGCATCTTTATTACAGTATTTGAGAAAACTGCTCCTCTTGCTTTTAACCCTACTGGGCATTTCAGCAATATCTTCAATTTCCCATTTTGTCTTTGATTTAATTTTACAGCAACTGGTGTTCACTTCTGGTTTGTTTTTTTTTTTTAATCTTTAATATACACTATTCACTGAAGATTTCACTTCCTTCCTTAACCAGAAGGCCTGTAAAGAACTGCTTTTTGTTTCAGAATATGGGGATTTCTAAAATATGAATGCCTTCCTCATAAGTTGCTATCTGAAAGATATATACCACCCCCCAAACATATTGATACAATTAATGTGTTTGGGAAGTTAATCTTTAAAGCAACAAAATAAAAACGAAAAAAGTTAATAGCTATGACTAACTTCACATGCAGGTGAGGGCAGACCACGTCTGTGCACACGTATAAAACCTGTTACTTCAAGATCTCCCTAACCAACTATTAACCTGTCCACAAAAATTAGAGCAATTAAGTGTATCTCATTTTACATTCAGTGATTAGAGACTTTTTAGGAATTCCAGAAGAATCTTGCTATTGTAAAAAAACCTGTTCCGTAACATATACAAGATTCCCTGTGAGCAACCCTCTCCCAGTTATAGCTCCAGTAAATGTGTGCCCTTTTGATTCAACCAATTTTAAGTTGTTTTCAGAGTAAGCAGTGACTTGTGCTGTATTTTCATATTTCCTGATACTGTGAAGCATTTGAATTTTCAGCTAGATACTCAAACACCAAGATACATTTCTTGTTCAAATCACTGCAACCTAGAGGATGGTATAATCTTAATGCATATTTACTGCAAATGCAGGTAGATAGGACAGTAAGCCCATTCCTTATACCTTCCCTGCAACAATCTCTAAGCTGAAGGCAGAGAACACCTTTGACACTTACCTTTATATTTATCCGGTCTATTTGTTTATTCTGGGCATCAATCTCATTGCCCATATCCAAAGCCATGTTTTTCAAATTTCCAAGAATGTTTCCTACTTGAGCAAGATTTTCATCCATTTCATCTTCTCTGGCATCATTTGTTATTCTGCTCAAATAATTAAGACAATGTTTCCAAGAATCAAGAACTTGCCTTTTCCCCACCCTAATTCTACTGTAGAGGAAATTGTTACACAGGCAATATATCATTACAATGATAGGCAATGTATTCAAGCCAAAGCATTTTTTTTTAAAACCCTACGTATGAAGGCGGTAAAGGGACTGGAGAACAAGTCTTATGAGGAGCATCTGAGAGAGCTGGGGTTGTTCAGCCTGGAGAAGAGGAGGCTGAGGGGAGACCTTAATTACTCTCTACAACTACCTGAAAGGAGGTTGTAGAGAGGAGGGTGCTGGCCTTTTCTCCCAAGTGACAGGGGACAGGACAAGAGGAAATGGCCTCAAGCTCTGCCAGGGGAGGTTCAGGTTTGACATCAGGAAAACATTTTTCACAGAAAAGGTCATTGGGCACTGGAACAGGCTGCCCAGGGAGGTGGTTGAATCACCATCCCTGGAGGTGTTTAGAGGACGGGTGGATGAGGTGCTGAGGGGCATGGTTTAGTGTTTGATAGGAATGGTTGGACTTGATGATCCAGTGGGTCTTTTCCAACCTAGTGATTCTGTGATTCCAATCAACGAGCCCACCAAAACCAAAAAAGGTCTTAATTTAAAGTAAGGTCTACCAGAGAAAGCTTAAAGACATGATTTTGTCTCAAATATACTTTACAATAAAAGTCCCCTCAATAACAGAGCACTAAGCGCTATAGTCCTCACATCCAGAAAGAGATTGGTATCATCACTACAAAAAATCAAAATTAAAGTAAGATGAACACTACAATACCAAAAGCACAGATGTCTACCATCTCCTCTCCAACCAGTAACAATTCCTCCTGGCAGCAGTAAAGAAACATAATACTGAGCAGCTTCACATAAAATGCATCAGAATTAAGCTGGCAATGGGTAACTTAGGATTCATGCATTTGAGATTGAGAAATATGAAGAAGCAAACCTTGTAATATATCCACCACTTAGCACTCCAGAAGAAGTCTGAGGCTGCTGCTGATTTATACTAGTTGGTTGCATAGATATCACATGATCTGCTGAGTTCTCTGTTCCATCTCCCCAGGTTGCTCTGTATGCCTTGCTTGCTTCGAAGCTCTTTGTCCTACTCCGTAAAAATAAGAAGTGTGAACTGCTACATCAGAAATATATCTTCCTATCTGAAGTTCTGAATTAATCTAGGATTTTCAGAAACACTTGCCTTGTGCCTGAAAGATATTAGATTTTGTCTAGACAAAGTCTTTTCCATACAATACTTTCTTATATTGGGATAGTTCAAACACGACTAAGTTACTCTAGGGACAGTAATTAATTTGGTCTTGAGCTTTAATACAAGCAGAGTAATTTTCTTGAAGTAACATATTTACCAGAAGAGGAAGGGAAGCTTATGACAGTAACAGGGAAGTTTATACTGTCATAAGATGAGAGTTCCATTTACAACAGAAGTTGGTCTAGAGTCAGGGTTAGTTACTTTCAGGGAAGAAATGGAGATGAAGGAAAAAATTCCTTCAAATACTAATAGCTACACTACACAAGAAAACCATTAATATCTGCTTTTTTTGTCAAAGACTTTCTGTTGCCAAGTCTTTCTTTTTAAAGTTAATGTTTCTCAGGTTAATTTTGACTATGAAATAACTGTAAATCATGTTTAATCAGCTCCTTCATTCTGTGATTCAACTGCATTAACTCCATTAAAGCAACAAGCCAACTTAACATTACAATTTTCACCACGATTCAAAAGAAAAAAATAAAAGAAAGCATACTGACAGGAAGCAATCTTAAGAATCACAGACCCACAAAAGCAAGAGGAAGAAAAATAACTGATCTATATTGCAGTCAGTTTTCATGAACCCTAAAGAACATTTTGAGAAGAATACTCATGTTCACCTTATTTACTAGTATTTTCAGATTAAGATAGATAATCCAGACTCCTCTTCCACTTTCTTGCTTCTTTAAAGCATGCAAAAGGAAATCTGTATAGACTTTCAGTATACAACTTTACAACTACAGGTAATCAATTTCTCTATCTATAGTGCCTTTCAGTAGCCTAGATGTTCCATATATGAAGAGGTGTGAAGTCAGCTGTAATGAAGAAAATATTCCCCTCATTATTCTGGGATTTATGTAATTAAAATGGGAAACTATTTCATAGGTCAGATCCTAGGAACCGTAATCCAGTATTAATACATCAAGGGGAAGAAATGGAGTAATTTCTCAGTTCATAACGGAACTGTTGCATCCAGCAGAACTGTAAAGAAACCTAAAGTAGTCAATTCCAGCTCCTTGTGCTTACACAGGCTCTTTCTGTTTACTGCAACTAGATTAAGCATTATATTTTAATAGCACTCATAGCAAAGCTGCAACAGAAGGAGAGCTTTGTATATTTGGCTTCTGGATTAGCAGAGTCTTACGTGCCAGAGGTAACTGCAGGGAACTTATTGAATAAAAACCAGTGGCCTGAAAACTAATTGCACATCTGAGGCAAACAGCTAGACTCAGAATTGTTGCTCAAACGGAGCACAAAGTTTTTCACCACCTGACTTTAAGAGCTGGTTTTCAAATTATTATACATTCAGTCTTCTCATGTTTCCTTTCTGCAAGATTAAAGCAATTTATACAACCTGTCAAAACAACAAAGGTTCAAACTGTTGTTAAACATTTCCACAACTAATACACTCTACAGTAAATTGACATTTTCTATTCACATCAGTATAAGAAGACATCACAGTCACAAGGAGACCTGCATGCAAACATCATGCACATGCAAGCACAACTGCAACAGTAGCATCAATTCAGGCAGCTGGTACATTTATGTACATCTGAACTAATAAGACTGACCTTGTCCTAAAATCCGCTTTCACCAGTTAAATGAATACAGCTTCTTATCCTAGTCTTCGTTTTTAGAAAGTAAGCATCAGTGTTAGGAAAGAACAGAAGAAAGAATAGTAAAAGAGTATCAAACAGGTAAATAGATATTAGTACACGGATTTTTGTTAGAGAACTGCTGTTATTTTGTGTTTTCAGAAAGCTTTTATACACAATCCAAGCCTAGGAAAAATGAGAAAAACTTATTTAATTCAGCAAGTGTTCCAATTTAGCTTTATGTTCTACAAAAAAATTAAAACTTTGGAGATAACTTGTTGACTGATATTGAAAGAAAAACTGATGCACCAGTAGGTACATGAAAGGCACTCATGTTATTCATTGCCCTCTACCTCTGTAGTAGATTCTTTTGCACATTACTGCCCATTTTGACACACAGTTCTTTTATTCTTGTCTGTGTATTTAGAGTGCCACAAAAGTTCACAAATTCTGAGCTTGCTCAGTATAAATAAGCTGCTTAAGCTTTGGTGGAATAAGTCAACTACAGAAAACAGACTGCCTGTGAAGAATAATAATCACATCCAACTCAAAGATAAATTTTATACTTTTCTCCTTAAAGCTAGCACACCACCAAAAAATATTATTTTCCTTATAATACTGATTTCTGATTATTGTTTAGGTGTTTAGAAGCACCAGTCAAGTACCATACAAAAGATTAGATTACTCTTAACTGACTTTGATATGCTAGCCATAATGCTAATGTTACAGAAGTACTACGAAGCAGTATTGCAAGAATTTATGTAGTCAATAGTGAAAGACTAATGCTTTAACTCCTTTGTCTGTTCTCTCTTCCTCCCTGAAGCATGAACATTTAAAATGCCTACAGAACCAATATAACTTTCCTTCCCCAAAACAGAAGTTTTCTTGCTTTTAAGTTAATGCAAGAGTACTTTAGTGAAAAAATGATCTTTGGAGTCAAATTTGTAACAGATAGGCATTAATATATGTATCTGCAGTCCAGTTCATTCTCATCTGTATGAACATCGATAGTATTCCTCAACATACAAGCTTTAAGAAGATTAGGGCACAACTGTGTGGAATGTTATACAGCAGTTGTATTTACAGTGAAAAGGGCACAATGCATAGTTAGATGCAAGGAAGCTTTAGCTACTCACACAATTTAAAAAGGGTGGACCTTTACAAATTAAAACAGCCAACTTTCCTACAGATCCAGCACCTGTTTAATTGGCACATTTATTAGAAACACACTTCCAGTACATTAGCTATTGGGAATATTCTAGAACTTCATACTCAAGTACCAATTTAACTGACCTGTTACAAGGACAGACACAGAGCCCACAACACTTGTTGAGCTCTGTCAGTGTCTTCTCAGCTTCTCTCATGTCTCTATTTATTTGGTCCATGCCTTCTTCTATGCGATTTAATTGTTCTAGAAGAGAAACAGGTAACCTGAATAAACATGGATTGGGGAAAGGTGGTGGTGCACCCACATTAACATCGCTTTCAAGCAGGAACCTGCAAGTTTCAGTTCTAACTTTATACCAAGACTAATCCCTTTGTTTTCTGCCTTCTGATTTTTTTTTAAATATAGCTAAATAACTTTCTTAAAATAAAAGTTTTGTTTACTACATTAAAAATATTTTCCTTATCCTTAGTGCAGAACATATGCAGTTACATTGATGCTGTTGTATAGGGCTTCTGTAGCAGGGCTGTATTACATTTTAACTAATGTCCCCTCAACTACTTTAAAACCACTTTTTAAATACCATAAATATGGGAATAAGCAATTAGCAAATCTCATTTTCATAAGTAGTCTTTAAGAAACCTTTAGTTTCAGCAACAACTTTTGAATGACAACCCTTTTTCTTATGGTTATAAAATTGATTTTTTAGTGTTAGAGAAGAAAAAGAATGAACTCACCTCCCTGTTCATCCAGCATGGTGATAGTTTTGATGCCAACATCCTGGGACTGTAGAAATTTATTTGCAGATGTAAAAACAGATTTCAATACAGCAATGCAAAATCAGAAGGCCTCTACGGTTGGCTTCTCAAACTTGTAGCATTTGGAGGTTAAACCATTTTGCTTAGGATGAAAATAGGTTAAAAGGATATCGATCCTTCTGTGATCTAACTTTACATAATGTAAAAAACATTAGGCTTTGTTCTAGAAGAGAAATTCCAACTCTGCTATCAACTTAAAGCAGCAACCTCTAATGATGAGGCGCGTCCCACTTGAAAAAAAGGCAAAAAAGTGATTAAGATCACTTTGTAATCGTTAACATGCTTTGAAAATATTAAAAAGGTTTTTCTTACCTCAATGGCCAAGCCAAGAATCCGTCTTGTGCTTTCCAAAGACTAGAAAGAATTTTAAAATGAGCGCGTTAACAATATGTATTGCGTCTTTACCAGTTCATTGCAGTAAGGCAACTACTATACAAAGATTCTTCAGCCTGTCCATATGTAACACATGCTACAATAGTCATAGTGGCAGCTCACTGGTTTGTTCAGTTGCTACTAAATGCTTGGGTTTTACTACTTGTTAGTACTTTACTCATCCCATTGCAAAAATATATTCAGAAGTATTTTAGTTAAATAAAGAAGTCAAAGTTCCAACCTATCTGGTTTGCATTGTCTCAGTAATGAGGACTGGGTAATCAGTACTCAGTCAAGCTTTACAATTCAGAAGTTTAAATTCATTCTTACTTTTAGGACTAGTCTTCAATCCGGTATTTAGCAACAAAATTGAGACTTTGAAACATTCAGCTATACCCTTGCAGACTCACTACCCTAGATAGCCTTTATTTCCAGAAATTGCTGTTCTCATCAGATAAGTACTGTAAACCCAGATGGCTTCCTGTAATATTTACCTCATCAGTAACCTGGTTGGCCCTCAGCTGAATTTCTTCAGGCGACAGTTCATCCATGATGAGGAACTATTACTTGTAAGTAATCACGTTGAAGAGATCCTTCCCCCTGTAAAAAGAAATAACGGTGTTAAGCATGAGGATTATCCTTTTTCTTCAGTAATTCGAGTTGAAACCAGAAGACAGTTCAAAGAATGAAACCCTGTATCTTTCATTCTGCTTACGATAATACTTGATTAGGACCAGAAGGCACTGGAAAAGTTATTCAGCTGACAACTGAGAACCTAAAAGAAAAGCAGGAACAATCATCTCATGAAATAGCTTCCTTTCCAAGATTAGGCTTCCTAAACATTTTTGAAAAAATCTATCCATTTTTAGTTTAAGGTAAAAATCAGGAAATGAAGTCTTAAACTCTGTTGCATGCTGGAAAAGCATATTGGTTTACACAGTAATCCAGAAAGAAATTAAAGCACTTAAGTCATTAGCATAAGCTAGTGATTCTGCCATGCAGTCAGAAGAACAGCAAACACCCTAGAAATAATTGTTCTAATTGTATCATGAATCCATCAAATGCAAAAAGATCTGCAAAGCTTTAAATCATGTCTGCAACTCTAGCAAAGGTTTTCAAATCTAGCTTACACATAGTAAAGATAGTATCAAGATTTTCATAACTGAAATCCCAACACACCATGATTTAACTTCTTCTATTAACCAGACTTTTTTTCCTGAAGAGAAAAAAGGAAAAACCAAGCCTTTCCCCCACTTTGGGTGTCATATAGTCAGGTACTTGTGCAGCTTGAAGCCTTAGAACATGTCTCATGGAGAGCAAAAGGGATATCGCATCCCCACCCTATGAATACAACAGCTTCTCAAGAATCCCATTGTAATTCCAGAACAGGGCCAGAAGTGCAGTTGTTTCCGCAGTAACCTAAGGATTTCTTTTTCAGCAGCCCTGGTGTCCTCCTTCCCTTTGCAGCTGTGGGTTCAGGCTACCCAGGAGTTCACACACCAGCATAAGCACAACTGCTGGATGTATGATGTAATGATAGCTCAGCAGCCAAGAGCCATTCTGCAGTCAACACTACACAATACAATTAACAGTTTCTTTGCTTTTGAGGCAAGGCCATGACAATAACATACTTAAACATGCATGAGATGGATTTGTTTATAAAATAAGTCTTTAGTGGGTAATAAGACTTACCTATGAACATGTTCGCAAATACATTAAAATACCTTCATGGCAAGAAAGCACCCAGAATTTGAAGAAAATGTAGGCTTTATCAGGTCAGATAGAGTTCTGTGTTTTAATCAATATTGCTAGAATGCTGTCCTATGTTACCTGAATCACAAGTTCAGACATGCCATTGAAAAACAGACCAACAGTGAGACTGAAAAGAGAAGGAAGTAGACAACAGCACTTCCAACTACCAAGACTAGTAATTCCTTGTGGTACAGCTTGGAAGGTAAGTGGTAACTTGGAAGGAAGCCAACAGTCACATATGGGAGGACTGAAGCTCCAACACACTATGCTAAACTCATCCCAGGCGTGACAAGCATGACATTGATAAAAGCTCTATGAAAGATAATGTCATGTTGAAATCTGATAGTCATTACAATACATTAACAGACAGCAATTACATGAAGTAGTTCTTAGTGGCAGATAGGAATGGTTGGACTTGATGATCTAAGAGGTCTTTTCCAAACTGGCGATTCTATGATTCATGCACTATTAGTAATCAAACTATTCCCCCAATTTTGTCCTATTTACATTAGCAATCCATTATTTGACACAAGTAAGTAGCAACACACTAGACCAAGAAGTGCCCAATACCAGACAACTGCTTGAAAACATAAGCATTTACCACTAAATCTACCAGTTCCAAGGGCTGACAGACAAATTTTGCTTTTCCCTAGCTTACTTGGAGCTTCCGGAAAAACTCCACTGCCAGTAAACAAGAAGTTATACGGAAACCCACCTTCGCTTTACATTGATGGGATTTGGTCTCAAAGCTGTTTAATTGACTTAACAATGAAGAAATCCAGCTGAAAGATATTAAAGAAAAAAAGCCCCTTCTATATAGCTGACATCCATAATACAGAGCAAAAAAGTTATTGCCAGGATTCCTCAAAGCTGAAGTAGTATGTGCGTATCTTCTGATGCTCATATTCGGACACTTGTAGTGTTTTGCCTCTGGTAAGGCAAAACCAATCTCAAGTGACAGTTCATATGCTCAGTTTACAATTATTAGGATGACCATGGGCGGAAGCAAAAAAGAAAAAAAAAGACTCAACACTTGGTTAAGAGACAAATGTTCTGACCATTATGGATAATAGAGTACAACTACTTGCTGGTGTTTTCTGACCATTTCTTGAGGTCTTATCTCACAGAAAAGAGTGGCAGAATGTTTTTTCTATAAAATTCCCAGCAAGCTTACCCACCTTCACTTTTCAACCACTGCCATTAATTAGAGCTATATAAAACAAGACAGCATCTCCTTCTTAAGACAGGCTTAAGAGAGTGAGGTCTTTTAATCAGTTTGATTAAGTCTGCTTAAAGCTAACTATCCTAAACTGATGTATTAGACTCCAAAAACCCAGTTTTGTTAGTTTGTGCAACTGAGGTGGCTAGCAGTGCTTTTGTAAGCACATACATACAGGACCTACAAGTGTAGCTCTGCAGAGGAAGCTAATGCCATAAGACAGAAAAGAGAAACATTCCCCAGGCAGAAACAAAAAGGCATCTTGCCACACAGTAGTTTATAACATCCAAAAAAGCACACAGGAGTAACTGAGAAGAAACCAATCATTTCCAAAAATGCCTGTTTTCAAAACTAGAAATAGATGCTTGATAGCTGCATGTCTAATTGGAATAGCTGGAACATTGCAGGTGTCTTTACTACAAGATACCTCTAAAGAAGAGGTTGTAACACCCATGATAGGGCAATTTGTATTGAAATAACAGCTCAGCTATTCCAACAGAACACAGTACACATACATAAAAAAGGGTACCTACTCTTCTGTCTTCCTACCTAGGAAACAAAGCACCCATTGAGTTATCTGGTATATAACAAAATTATTTTATTATATATCCAAGACATTAAGAGTCCTCAATAAAGACAAGATATTCAGGGAGAAAACAGTTTATATGACTAAGGTGCTCCTGGCATGTTTTGTAATATTTGCAAAGGCAAGCATTTATTTTAATATCAACGTTTAATGCTTATTTTCTTTGCTTTTCTGCTCCTACAACTTTCTAAATCCCAGCTATGAAGTAATCAAAGGGAAAAAAAGACTGCCTACAAACAGACTTCATGATTATATTACAACATTTAGCAGTTTTAGTTTATTTTCTCTTGAACAGAAAGTTTTAAAGAAACTAATATGCCTAAATACAAACTAGAACTCATTTAAAAAGTGATGCCAGCACTTTTTGTTATCAAAAAGCACTGTGTAGTATTTACTCAGTTACCAGACTCCAAGCTAGACACATTTCAATACAGTTCCTCCTCTATCCTTTGCATAGGAAAAGCTGGCACCTACAAACTGCGCAGAACTAAGCTTGCTACAAAAACTTCTTTTTTTTTTTTTTTTAAATAATGGGCCTTTTACCAGGAGACTTAAAAGACTACAATACATTAATCACTTGAACTATTACTGTCTTGTGGAAAATTCATTGAGAAACAAGAGCAACAAGAAAATATACACAGGGTCTGCAAATCACAACAATCTTCTCTACCACGTTTTACTTTGGAGATTGTGAGGGCAGAAAACGTTCTCTGAAATTCCAATTCTCTTTAGGTAAGAGTTTCCCTCTACTCATTGTGCTATGCCATCCTATAAGCTCACTATTATAATGCATATTAAAATTAGGATATTATGGTCCAAGCCAGCTAAGGATGGATTATAATTAAATTACTTCCATCCCTTGGACAAGAGGAACAATGAGGTAAAGAAAACAAATTTATGTCTGCACAGGCTTCCCCACCCCTCCACTTACTACACATTTAGTCATGTCACCAAAACCCCAGAAAAACCTTTAATTAATTCTCCTATGTAACTCCTACGTAACCTAGCCCCTTGCAATCAAGTTAAGCTTCTAATAGCTTTTCTTCCTCCTTCACTGAAATCTTAACTACAAGTTAAGAACAAACCTTTCCTTCCTGCCCCCCCATCGAATATGTATTTTGATAACACTAGTAACACACAGCAAGCTGTGTCTGGTTCCATAAACTGAGAATAAGTAAAAGGACCACAATTTTCCTCTGAGTAGGAAGTAAAGTGAGAGAAAAAGAAAGTAGCATAATACTTTTGGCTATGGAAGACAATAGTTGTGAGCGCTAAAAGTTGGTATAATATTATCTCCTTAATGACAAAACCATAAGGTTTATTAAGTTTATCTTCTATAATACTTCCTTTTTCTCTCTCAAAAGAGCTGTTTCCAAGCTGTGAATGAAACCCACAAAACTCCTACAATGATCTAGCAAGTCAAAAGGCTTACCTCTTCATGTTGTTCTCATCTTCAAATTCTGGTGAAAGTTTTTGGCAGTCAGAAATGGAGAGAGTGGAAAGCTTCTATAAGTGTATGTTCAAGTTACTAACTTTTATAAAGTCATGATATGAAAGAATCCTACCTTTCCTATTTCCAATACATTTGGCTACCTCTTCATTTCAGATAAATCAGAGAGCAGTCTTTGTACTTTTATCCTTTTAACATTAGTAAGAATACTAAAGCATTAAACAGCAAAATCCTAAAAATCCCAGTTCACCAATTCTTTCCTTAAAAGTTTTATAGGCATGACAGGAAAAAAAGGCTTCCAAATAACAGCTACTAACCAATACATCTAGAAGTATGATTGAGGAACACAGCCCATTTTGCCTCCTTTTGGGCAATCTTACCACAAATGCAAGAACTAGATTACTCAATCCTACTGCTGCAGCACTGGACTGAAAGCCACTATCTCATGAGCTACACTTTAAGCCATCAGCAAACTGATACAGCCTCAGGTGATCACAGATGTTCTCAGTTCCTTCCTTTGTCAAGTGAGCTGTTGTCTTCTCCAAAAGGGGAAATACCCATGAAACAGTATTCTCAGAAAAATGTGAATATTAATTATGAAATTTCTGTGCATTCTTGCAAAGATTAAAAATTATACAGCTTATAAGTTAGATTGCTTTGTACCGAGGGTTGTTTTTCTTTTTCTTTCAAATTCTTCATATGACTAAGGTAGGAGTTGTTTTTTATAAAACCCTTCCTTAACACACTTATCCTACTTGTTAGTCCACTAAAATCCAGCCCAGCTAAGATACGGTGGTGCAAGCTATCAGCACTAGAATGTACTTCTCCATGTGACTATACCTACAAGATAAATGAATAAAGCATCTGTGATCCTGGGGGACGAGGCCAGGACCAAGAACAAAACATTACTCTGGATGCTTCCTGCTTTCTCTTACCAGCTTCCTGAATGTAGCATACAGACAGAGACAATAGTGTAAAGAACAGACACTAGCAATACCACCTCCTCTGTGCAGCGTGTTACTGGCCAACGCAAATTAATAATCAACACTCGATCTACACCCAGACAGTAACAGATTCTATTCTAATGACACAAACCATGCACTATAATAAGCTACTTCAAAAAGCACAAAGCAAGGGAGCTCAGGCAAATAGATTGGTTACTAGACCTCCAGTAAACAATTAATTGCTGAAGTCAATGGATTAAGCAACTGACTTTAAGAGAGGCTTTCCTTTTGTCCCTAAACATCTTCCTATGTAGCTGCTCCCTCTGCAGCACATAATCACATTTTCTTATAAAAAAGCAAGCCAACACCCAGCTGCTTAGTTCTGAACACCAAGCATGTGTCACTATTTTTCAGAGAGTGAAAATGCGGAAGGTAAGTAGCAAGACCACTTTCTACGCTTTCTTTAGCTTATTTACTTAGCTCATCAAATTACGTGTGTTGATTTTATAACCTTCGTTGAGTAAAATGGAAGTGAAACTGACAAAAAGAAGGAAAAAAAGTGAAAACCAAGGCTAAGTCTTCCTTAGACCCAGAAACGCCAAGACGTACAATTAAGGGAAACACAGGTTACTTTTGACCCCCGTTGCTTAATACGTGCCACAACAGCACCTCCCCCATTCATCCGAAGGCAGCATGGCACCATGCAAGGTTAAGAAGGCGCAGCAAGAGGGAGGCTTTCTCCTGTATCCCACTAAGAAATCCCCGGGAGCGTACGGGGCCGGGCCGGGCCAGGCGAGGCCTCCCGGCACACGGTCCCTCAGCAGGAGGTCGAAGGGCTTCCCCAGACGCATCCGCCCCGCTCACCAACGGCGCCAGCTAAGCCGGCTTGGCTCGGTTCAGCACCACACCGGCCCGCGGGGTCCGCATCGCCCCAGCGCCTACGGAGCGGAGCGGAGCCCAGCCCTCCCCGCGGCGGGAATGCGGCACAAGCCATACCCGCCAACCGGCTCCCCCAGCCAGGACACCAACTGCTTACCGGAACCGCCGCCACTTCACGCCCCACAGCCGCCTCTTCAAAAGCCCGTGTCACGCCCGCGCGCCGCCGCCCGCCTCCCGGAAGTGCGAGCCGGCGCCGCGCGCCACACCCAGCATGGCCGGAAAAGGCAGACGCCCTCACAGCCCGCAGGTAGGCAGGGCGGGGTACACCCAATATGGCGCTGGGGCCGGGCTTGTGGGCGTGCATCGACATCCTCTGCGCCTTAGGTGTGGCCTTGTGCGGGCCTGTTGTGAGGGCAGGCCTTGCCGAGTATGAGGGAGCTGATAACGCTGTGCAGAAATAGCCCTGTTTGTTTTGAAGGAAGGAATAAATCATTATGTTAAGGTAATGAATTAGCTTAACTAGTAATAAGAGTAATGGGAAACAAATCTTGCCGGATTGCAGTTAGAAAGAATGTGACTGTAACAGAAGTTTAGTTTGTTTACTAGTTGAAAGAGGGAACAAATCACATATTGGAAGGATGGTCCTGCAGCAGGAATAAAGGACAGACCAGAGCTCAGCAAGAGGACACAGTGAGGAAGGAGATAGGGTTGCCCAGGGAAGCTGTGGCTGCCCCATCCCTGGAGGTGTTCAAGGCTAGGTTGGATGGGGCCTTGGCCAGCCTGATCTAGTGAAAGGTGTCCCTGCCCATGGCAAGGGTGTTGGAATGGGATGCTCTTTAAGGTCCTTTTCGACCCAAACGGTTCTATGGTTCTATATTTCTATGATAAAGACCATCAGAGGCTTCTGAAAACCCAAAGAAACTCTGATATGCAGACAAGAGTGAGTGATAAACTATGATAATAAGTTCCTGGAAAAACAGCAGACATGTAACATGTTTCTGGGAATGTGTACGGATGTGTGTGCTTAACTAGTATTTCCCCAAATGTATGTGAACATAAATTTAACCAGTTTCAATAGTGGGACATGTTAGGTGGGTTACCCCCTCTGTGCCCCATGGTGTTTATTAAAAAATACCTGGTTAATAATCAAATTGGTATTGATTATTGAGTTTGGCTTTTCATGGCATCAGCTTGTTCTTTGGTAAGTTACGCTCTACCAGAGGGAAGCATGTCAACCCGTTTTCTGTTACCAGAGAAGAGAACAAGGGCAGAAAGGGGAAGGGAATCGCGGATCTTGACTTCTGTAGCTGCGCCAGTGTCCCTTCCAAAGCCGTGTTCCTTCTTAGGTGTAGATAATGTCTTCCCTGTTCAGGCCATTGATGGGATCCTGTATGATAGAATCATAGAATAGTTTGTGTCGGAAGCAACCTTAAAGATCATCCTGTTCCAACCCTACTGCCACAGGCAGGGACACCTCCCACTAGATGAGCCTGCCCAAGGCTCCGTCCAACCTGGCCTTGAACGCCTCCAGGGATGGGGCAGCTTCCCTGAGCAGCCTGTGCCAGTGCCTCATCACAGAATCACTAGGTGTGGGCATAAAGATTCCAGTATGGTATATATGCTGGGGCAAATGGCTGATGCCTTCATATACCTGCGATATTAGCAGCAAGCAGGGAGCAAACCACTGATGTTCTCATACTTGCTAGCTTGTTGCAACCTTGGAATCATTTATTGAGACCCATGGGTTAATAGGAAAGGAATGCACTAGGTGGAAAACATGAAGATAAGGGGTACATCTGCAGGAAACAGGGGGGTTGCACTCTATCGCTGTACTGTGGGATTCTCATGGGTGGAAATTCACTGGGATAACTGCTACTGGATACGGAGGCACTATATAAGGTTTGCATTCTCTAAATAAAGTTGATCTCGATTGTCGCCCCCATTGACGAGGTCCTTGCCTTAATCGCTACAACTAGGTTGGAAAAGACCTCCAGGATCATTGAGTCCAACTATCAACCGCTAAACCATGTCCCTCAGCACCTCATCCACCTGTCTTTTAAATACCTCCAGGGATGGGAACTCAACCACTTCCCTGGGCAGCCCAATGACCCTTTCTGTGAAAAATTTTTTCCTGATGTCCAGCGTGAACCTCCCCTGGTGGAGCTTGGGGCCATTTCCTCTTGTCCTGTCCCCTGTCACTTGGGAGAAGAGGCCAGCACCCTCCTCTCTACAACCTCCTTTCAGGTAGTTGTAGAGAGTAGTTGAGGTCTCCCCTCAGCCTCCTTTTCTCCAGGCTAAACAACCCCAGTTCCCTCAACAACTCTCGTAGTGAAGAAATTCCTCCTTATGTCTAGTCTAAATTTGCCCCTCTCCAGTTTATACCCAGTACCCCTAGTCCTGTCACTACAACTTTTTGTAAACAGTACACCCCAGCTTTCTTACAGCCCTGCTCCCCCTGGCCCCCCGGACTACATTTCCCGTCAGGCTCCGGGGGACGGGGAAGGAGGAGGCGGAGCGATCGCGCCTCCCGGCGTGCAGCGCGGCCGCTTTCCCGCGCGCTGATTGGTTGTGTTGGGCGGCGGCTCCGTCCCGCTGTGCGCCGCGGGCCCTTGCGGCGGCCGCGCCGGCGGTGTTGCTGGTGCTGTGAGGGCGGTGGGCCCCGCGGCGGGTGGGCCGGCTCGGTCCCGGCTGGGGGATAGGTCTCCGGGTCGCTGCCCTGGCGAGGGGTGCGATGGGTGCGATGGGAGAGCGGAGGGCCGGGGGGGAGCTCTCTGATGGCGGGTGGCTGCTTTGGTGGAGGGGGTGGCCTAGGGGGGCTGTAGAGGAGGGTCTTGCCTGTGTTTTGCTTCGCGTTCTCTATTGCTGTAGCGAGCCCTGAACTTTGTTATCCGCTTAAATACGAGATTTAATAGGGAAGCTTACAGACAGGTGGCTACAGTGCGCTCTCCGGACGCCTGCCAGAAGCGTTTCCAAGATGGAAGCGTGGCTTTGGCTACAGAGTTGCTCACGTTATCTTTTGATAACGCTAAAAAAACGTGTCCTGGTGAAACCGTGTATGAGTGTTTGATAACCTAAAAGGAGTGGGTCTGGTAGTGTGAAACAAGTCTTAATAGTACAGTGAAACATGAGGTGTTTAAAAGTAAGTATTCACCGTTGCGAGCATGGTAGTTCACATGCAAACTTAAATCATGTTTAGAACTCTTCAGGAGTGCTTATGCACATTAGCTTGGAGAACTTTAGGGGGCATTGATGGGGCATTGATGATGAACGTCTATACTTCAGTATACTTTATTGATAGCGATTTGGTGACAGTGTCTCATGCAAGTAAGAAATTTTCCTTTTCACCTTCCATCCTACCTCTTCTGAAGTGCAGCTTTAAAGAGGTTTGTAGAACAGAAGAATTCTGAGGAGTGACCTGAGAAAGAAGAGGATTGAGGTTTGATGGACTTTGTTTTCAGTATGAGTTCCTGGGGATGCATTTCCTATGTCTCTGACGGTTATTTGCGTTCTTTTATTGTTTGCCACTTCTTTCACTCAAGAGTCAGTTGCTCTACTAAACTAATTGACTGTTTTGCTGAACTGATAGATCTTAGTCTAAAAACAACTAAGTATTCAAAAAAATCGGTTAATAGTTTTGCAGAACTTTGTCACTGTTAAGACTGCAGTATTTGAGATGAATATAACAGATTCTATGGGCCACTGCAATGTGGTTTTGCAACTTCTTACCTTGAAAAATAGTCTTCTAGTCTAAAGTCTCATTTCTTAAAGGCAACTGTTTTATCTTTTTTTTGTAGTCCTTGCTTGACTTTCGTTTAACTAGCAGTGAGAGGCAATTGCATTTGTGTCACTGCATATGTTCCCCTATTGGCTGATGTTATTTTTTTTGTATGTAGAGTTTGTTAAATAGATGCTGTGTTCTAGTGTTTTCAGTCTGGAACAAATAACTGCTTTTAGCCAAACTACATTAGTCTGTTATCCGAGTCACTGTGACCAAACTTCTGCTAACTTCTAGCCCGTATGTCCAATAATGTTACCTGTTTGAAGAGACGTCAGCTAAATGCCTCCTAATTTATGCAAGGTTCTTAATATCCATTACAAGGAATAATAACAGTCACTATCCTATAAATATGTATCCAAATTGTGTACAGGAATGCTAAGACTTGTGAAAGTCATCTAGGAGAAATTAAGGTATTTTTCCACTTTTATATTGTAAAGGCAAAATTCGTAACATGCCTGGAATAAAATTGAAATCGATAACATTCCTTTTAACTTCTCTTAATCATCTTTTGCGATCTCTGCCACCAGATGGTGTAATAAGATTGGAGATGTTATCTGTCTGAAGTATATTATAGGAAAATAAGAGGCTACTATACATTACAAATAATGTTTTTGTTTTTATAAAGAACTTTTTTGTGTGTTTGTAGTATAAAGGGTTTTTTTTATCTACTGCTAGACTATTTTACATTTTAATCCCAAGTTGATGGGAGCCCCTCATATTCAGCCCTGGGACAAACTGCCTGTCTGACTGAGGTGTAAGAATTCACACTCTCTCCTGTATTTCTGTTGTCTGGTCATTTATGACTGGTGCCTTAATGTCTGGCATCCTTAACTTGAATTTACTTGGCACCAAAGTTCCATACACTGATGTGTGACGTAACTGCTTTGGTTTGAGTGCATCAAATCACTCTCCAAGTGTTCTTAATACTCATGTAGTGACTGTATAAATACAAGAAGCCTGATGACTAACTGAATGCTCTCCTACATTCTCTCTCTCTTGGATCTATGTAGATCCCTCTTAAGGGACCTGTGTCATTTTGCCAAGGCCAAGTATCTGCTTCTGTGGAACTACAGTAGATGGGTTGTATGCAATAGTCTCTTTTCATTTGGTTTTGGAGTCCTTGTTCTTAACTTGCAATTGGCAAAAGAGACAAGGAAGACTTAGCTTGACTATTAGAAAGTTATTGGCATTGCTTGTATATAGGGAATTAGAAGATGCAGTTCAATTGTGCCTTAAGGAGTATATATTCTTCTGGTCTGTACCCCATTCTTGCATTTCAAGTAGAAGTAGATATCGGTGAAAACTCTTGTGTGCATGCCAGGTGTTCCTGTGCCTACAGAGGCCTGTTTAAGGTATTTCTCCTAGTGTGCAAACCTGTGAAGGGTATTATGAGCTTAAATACCCTAGGAAGGAGAAAAAGAGATAGCCTAATAATAAATAAGCCTAAAATTAAGTGGTGGGTGTTTCTATCATTCTTCTGTCTATTTGTTGAAAACCTTTTATTATGTCACAAAGTGATTAGAATAAGCTGACAGGAATTCTTTTGAAAGTCAGAACTATCTAAATTGGGTAGGTTATTTGTCCCATGTATTGTGGAACACTGCTGGTTCTTAGTAAGTCTTGTCTCAGGTGTTAGCAGTTGTGCTTGAGACTGTACAAAGGCAATACCCCTCTCCAGAGTGTGCAGATAGGGGTTTTAGTTGTAGCACTATGTCCTGTTTTGGATGCTTTCTTAAGAGTGTTATGAGCGATTTAGAAAGAGGAACAGGATTTTGAATAGTCCCTGGAAATGTGGTATATGAGTTTGTATATGTCTAAAAATGAACTGGGAGTAGAGGGAAAAACAGAAGGTTTCCAGATGTGTGGATTTTAGATGTCCTAAATGACAGCATTTAGCAATGATGCTGTGCAGCTCTCCATTCCAATTCACACAGAATCACAGAATAACCAGGTTGGAAGAGACCCACTGGATCGTCAAGTCCAACCATTCCCACCAATCCCTAAATCATGCTCCTAAGTACCTCATCCACCCTAACCTTAAACAACTCCAGGGATGACGACTCAACCACCTCCCTTGGCAGACCGTTCCAGTGCCTAACCACCCTCTCCGTGAAGAACTTTTTCCTAGTCTCAAGCCTAAATCTCCCCTGGCAGAGCTTGAGGCCATTCCCTCTCATCCTGTCCCCTGTCACTTGGGAGAAGAGGCCAGCACCCTCCTCTCCACAACCTCCCTTCAGGTAGTTGTAGAGAGTAATAAGGTCTCCCCTCAGCCTCCTCTTCTCCAGGCTGAACAACCCCAGCTCTCTCTGCCGCTCCTCATAAGATTTGTTCTCCAGCCCCTTCACCAGCTTTGTTGCCCTTCTCTGGACTCGCTCCAGAGCCATAACATCCTTCTTGTGGTGAGGGGCCCAGAACTGAACACAGTACTCGAGGTGCGGTCTCACCAGTGCTGAGTACAGGGGGAGAATAACCTCCCTGGACCTGCTGGTCACGCCGTTTCTGATACAAGCCAAGATGCCATTGGCCTTTTTGGCCACCTGGGCACACTGCTGGTTCATGTTCAGTCGGCTGTCAACCAACACCCCCAGGTCCTTCTCCTCCTGGCAGCTTTCCAGCCAGGCTTCTCCTATCCCTGAGTCTTCTCGTGAGTAAAAAGCTATCACAAGTAAGATGATTATAAGGTATTTACTTTTAATAGGGAGGAATTATCATCTCAGTTTACAGCAAGGAAGGCTTAGCTTGACTATTAGAAAGTTATTGGCATTGCTTGTATATAGGGAATTAGAAGATGCAGTTCAATTGTGCCTTAAGGAGTATATATTCTTCTGGTCTGTACCCCATTCTTACATTTCAAGTAGAAGTAGATATCGGTGAAAACTCTTGTGTGCATGCCAGGTGTTCCTGTGCCTATAGAGGCCTGTTTAAGGTATTTCTCCTAAGTCCCCTTATCTCCAGTATACGTACCTTCATTGTAAAAAGCCAACTGTAGTCATGGGATAGCATGTAAACAGTTTCTGCTAGATGTCTTCTAGGCTACTTTGTGGAGTCAACTTTACTGCTTTTTACAGGGACTTTGATCTGTCAAATAACTCTTCCCCTGGCTCAGTGTCAAGATAGTAGAGCTCTTGGCAGCCCAGTTACAACATTTGCTGTACAGTGTTGCTCTGTCAGTGGGGAGGGGTCTAGAATACCCTCAGTCTGGCATGAGGGTGAGGTACATCTTGCAAAGCAGGGAGGCGTTAGCCTTAAAAATCTTGTATTTTAGATACTGGGCTGTGATACAGTTATCTCCTTTGCCACGTGAAAGAAACTCCCTGTGACTGTTGAGTTTTGTACAGTGCGTGAAAGCTTGCTAGAGGAGAATAACGCTGTTGGTACTGACTTCAATAAGTCCTTAACTTTCTGGCTGTTGATCAGGTTTGGTTGCACAGGTCAGCATCTCAGTAGGAAGGTTCAGGTGCCTCCCACAATAAGCCCAAAAGTAGTGCTAAGGTAATTGGTAAAGTTGCAGCCTAGCAAAGGGATGCATAGTGAATTCAGATGCCTCAGAGGCAATCAATCTGGGATGGAGAGATAGTCTTTCAGTGTCAGTGCTTTATTTCACGTAAATGCTGCTGAGGGTGGTGAAGTTTGAGTGTAAGGCCTCTGTCTCATGATGAATTACTTGGTTTTGTACAGCTTTCTCACAGTGGTACAGGGCTTTGATGTTTGGAGCAGCATGTTGCAGAAGGAAATGGTTTTATATTCATAACATTTTTCTCTAAGAATATCTCTCTTTTACTAGGTTTTAATAAATTGTTATTTGGTTAGATTAGCAATCATTATTGCTTTGTAGCATTTGTTTATCACAGCTGAGAGTTGGATACAGCTTTCTAAAAGCTTATGCGGAGTTCTCTGGGTTTTCCTGTGGAAAAGAACAGGTTCCTTGGCAGATTAGCAAAATAAGTTATGCTGGTAATCAAACTGCATAAGGTCTAGCCTAGCAGTGGTTGTTTAAGTGCTTTCCATGGCCTACATACACTTCCATTCCTAATTCTTCTGAGCAAGAGTCTTACCCAGCATTGCAATGAACTTGTGTCCACCACTTCCTCCCATCAACCAACTGAAGAATTAATAAATGCTCTTTGTGGTGATTTGCTGCTTTCCTCTCTGCTCTCCTTTCCTTTTGCTTGTCTGTGGCAACTGTATTACTGTTTTAC
The DNA here is from genome assembly GCA_033459285.1 of Clamator glandarius. NCBI lineage: Eukaryota > Metazoa > Chordata > Aves > Cuculiformes > Cuculidae > Clamator > Clamator glandarius. The sequence goes on from JAUNZM010000223.1 coordinate 1,299,982, forward strand.
AGCTTAATTAAGATGTATGCAGTCAGTTGCTGCAGGACAGAAGTCACTAAAGGAAAGGGAATGACATCCCTATGAGGAGCTGGGGACTATGATGCTGTAGAGCATTCTGTGGTGGGGAACTTCTAGACTCCCGTTATTGTCAAGTGTGGAGTTTCCACTGCTGAGTGTAGGCACATTTAGTGTTTAGGCAGGCCTTTAGACAGGCCAGCACTGCTCATCTCTTTGAGCCCTCCTGAGGATTTCTAGGCAGCTGGAATGCTGGGCTGTCTGCCCCACTTCATGACACTTGTGGCTTTATATAGTCAGTGTTCAGCCACTGATCTGCAACAGATTAACTTTGATGTGCATTTTTAATGTATGCTATCCGGTATGGTTAATTAACTGTGGACAAATGGATGTTCCAGCAGGAAGTATTCTAATGACTTATTTTCTTTGTAGACTATTTTTACTAGTGAGAAGTGTTCTCCAAAATCTCTGTAGCAGACTTGCTGAAGTTAATTAAAACTGTTTCTGAGCTATAGGCAGGTACAGGCGATGGGCAAGTTACATTTATATCACATAGTTGTAAAATGCATCTCTTCACTTTAAATGAACATAAAAAATCACCCACTGAAGAGTAACATTTCCTCAAAATAGAAAGTTGTCGTGACATCTTATTTGTTTTGAAGACTTTACATTTTGCTGTTGACATGTCTTTCTCTTTAATATGGTGGTGGGGTCTTTTTGGCAAAACCTTGTCTTAGCTTGCAGTTAGCTCATTTTTTTGGAGTAGCTCATTTTCCCATTAATGTCCTGTAAGAGCTAATTTCCTATGCTTTGCAGCAAGTTGTGTTTTCAAAAGCACAAATAGTTAAATCTGATAGAAACTTGAAGGGTTTTTGGTGTTTAAAGTGTGGGGGTTTTTATGTTAAGAATTCATATATGCCTGCATTTATGTAGAGAAAGCTCTGTTTCTGAAGTTTCTCAGCATGGAAGTTTTGTAATTAAACAGTCCGGTGTATGATAAGAGCGAATGCCATTACTGACTACATGGCTTACAAGCTGTCTAGTTCTTGCTGCTGTTATATAGTGAATAAGGGAATGCCTTGAATTTATGTTTTGCAAAGTACTTCATGAAAGTTCTCTTACAGTGAAATTGAAGTACTTCATTAAAGTGAGCCTTGGGTTTCATAGCAGGACTTTGAGAAAGCTAAGGATCAAGGGAGGTGGTTTATCTCTATGTTGATAGTAAGTCAAAAGGTGATCTGGAAATAGAATGACTGTCTGTCTTCTCCTGGCCCCTGCAGCATCTACTCGATCTCTGTGCTTCTGAGCCCTTGACTCTAAGGGCTTCTCTCTGTGGAGGTGAAAGTTTCACTTTTCATAGTGACATCCAATAGCATTTGAATTCCATCAGTATTTCCATCAGTATTGTCATAAGGAATGCCTAGTTGATGGACAGTTAGCCTAAAACTCTTTCTGTAATCGTGTATAGTTACTATATGTTTTAATTAGCTAAATTGGGTGTAATATCAGCTTTACTTGTGAAAGCTCTTTAATGTAATGCTGGTGTCAGACAGTCAGCATACTTTACTGGCCTACTTTTCTTGATTTAAGTCCCACACTGCCATTTCACCCGTGTGCAGAATGAATTCTGTAAATACTTGAGTAATCTTGAACAAGATCCTGAACACATGTAGGGAATTATTCTGCTAAACTACAAAGTAGTGTTAGTGAAGAATGCTGGGGGAGTAAAGAATATTTTAATGCAAAAGGAAATATCTGAAATTGGTGCAAGGATGAGCACCCTTGCTTTTCAGGTGTAACTTGACAGTAATCATACTAAACCAGCTCTCCTCTACTGGGGAGGCATCTAAGATTTTGTCAATTTTGTATAATCATAAATAGTTCTCTTATATCTGTTGTGTGGCAGCTACACAAACCTGCGTATAAACAGTATGTTGGTCATGTTCTTCTGTTTTCACCTAATAACCTACTGGTAATCTGTGAGGATGAAATATTTAATTTTCTATCTCTATTCATATTAGCTTAAATTTTCCTGAGCTGTTGTTTCAGTTTAAACAAGTTATACTTTTTATATGTGGTTTCAAATTATTGCAAAATACTGAGTTCTGAAACTTCTCTGTTCTAACCTTCCGTGAAGACAGATGCTTGACAGGCAGGTTGCTGATACATGGATTTATATGCATGTGCTATATGACCTAGGCTGGTGTGAAATTCTGAATGATCTTGTAACTTTTGGGGGGTGATTTGTTCAAAATAAATAGCTGTACATCAGGTGCCCATATGATAAAGCTAGAGAATGCATGTTTAAATGCTATCAGGTATTTTGGTGAGATTCAAAATGGCACCCTAGGTATACTGAATGGGGAACATAAAAAGATGATTGAATCTCCTGTTGTGTTTTAAGTGTGTTTGTTTTGGTATGATGTGGATTTTTTTCTTGTTAGGGAAGAAACTGCTTTCTCTGTTGTCTACAAGGGCTGTTGCAACTCTCATGTGCTGGTGCATACATTAGTTGTAGATAGACATGCAAATCTGGAGGAAAGAGTTATTTGTCAAAGAACTGCGTTTAGGAAATAGAGTAGGTGTGGTTTTACTTGCTTTTTTTTCCATTTATTTACAGTTGGATGGTACCACCGAATGTCAGAGCTGCTTAATGCTAGGTGGCTAAATCTGGATCTGATAAGAATCCAGTACTTGCCCTTTGCTCACAGCTTCTAATCGGTATCACATTGAGAGAATCTGGTGCCCTGATGCATATGTATGATGGTAAATAATTAGAATTAACTTTTTAGGGTAAACTGTGGAGATGAGCTTTTGAAGAAGGCCCTTGTAGATTAAGTTTGATAGTATTAGCTGAGCTATTGTTGAAGTTGACTAATGTAGGACAGCAAAGCTTGGAAGGATTTGCCTTTTTGTGTGGATATACACAAATGCCTAGTAGCAAAAAGATTTATATCTTTCCACTTTAGGGTGAGGAACTGCTTCTAACGAGTCAATAAAATATTGCATGATCATTTTGCATTTAGATGTCTTTTAAGGGAAAGAAAAGGCAGAAATTATACCCTGGTGCTTATGCAGATGTCTGTCTTTGTATGACCTAGACTGTTATGTTCCTCTAATGTAGTTGTTCTCCTTATGAATTAAACAATATGATGAAATACAAACGGCATTTAATTTGACCTGCTGCCTTCATTTGCATATAGGCAAGTGTTAAGTAGAACAGTGTTGGAATGTTTAATATTCTGGTGCAAAGCATTGAATAGTCTTCTACCTTTCAGAATAATTAATAAAAATCTGTAGCTTTTATTAATGATTCAAATAGATAAGGTACCCAGGTATTATATTAGAGAATGTATCTTAAAATGCTGTCTAAATTGAGTATTTCAGGACATGCATATGTTTAGTTCTTATGGAGATTAATGAGGAAAACACTGAACATTAATTAATTTAGACTTTATTTTATGGTGAATAAATGGACTAATAAACCTTGAAGACTGACAGTCTTTGTCATGAAAGACATGATGAAGACATTTCCCTCACCTACTGGGCGAGGGAAAGGCTGTGGATGTGGTCTTCCTGGTCTTCAGTAAAGCCTTTAACACAGTTTCTCACAGCATTCTGCTACGGAAACTGTCAGCCTCTGGCCTGGACAGGCGCACACACTCCTAGGTGGAAAACTGGTTGGATGGCTGGGCCCAGAAAGTGGTGCTTAATGGAGTTAAATCCAGCTGGAGGCCAGTTACAAGTGGGGTTCCCCAGGGCTCAGTGCTGGGTCCAGCCCTGTTCGATGTCTTTATCAATGACCTGGATGAAGGCATTGAGTGCTCCCTTAGCAAGTTTGCAGACGACACTAAGCTGGGTGGAAGTGTGGATCTGCTGGAGTGCAGGGAGGCTCTTCAAAGGAACCTGAACAGGCTGGAGCGCTGGGCAGAGTCCAATGGCATGAGGTTTAACAAGGCCAAATGCCAGGTCCTGCACTTGGAGCGCAAGAAACCCTATGCAGTGCGACAGACTAGGGGGGAAGTGTGGCTGGAAAGCTGCCTGGAGGAGAAAGACCTGGGGGTGTTGGTTGACAGCTGACTGAATATGAGCCAGCAGTGTGTCCAGGTGGCCAAGAAGGCCAATGGCATCTTGGCTTGTGTGACCGGCAGGTCCAGGGAGGTTCTTCTCCCTCTGTACTCGGCACTGGTGAGACCGCACTTCAAATTCTGTGTTCAGTTCTGGGCCCCTCACCACAAGAAAGATGTTGAGGCTCTGGAGCGAGTCCAGAGAAGAGCAACAAAACTGGTGAAGGGGCTGGAAAACAAGTCTTATGAGGAGCGGCTGAGAGAGCTGAGGTTGTTTAGTCTGGAGAAGAGGAGGCTGAGAGGAGATCTCATTGCTCTCTATAACTACCTGAGTGGAGGTTGTAGAGAGGAGGGAGCTGGCATCTTCTCCGAAGTGAAGGGGGACAGAACAAGAGGGAATGGCCTCAAGCTCTGCCAGGGGAGGTTCAGGCTGGATATTAGGAAAAAAATTTTCACGGAAAGGGTCATTGGGCACTGGAACAGGCTGCCCAGGTAGGTGGTTGAGTCATCTTCCCTGGAGGTATTTAAAGATGGATGGATGAGGTGCGGTGGGGCACAGTTTAGTGATTGATAGGAATGAATCACAGAATGACCAGGTTGGAAGAGACCCACTGGATCATCGAGTCCAACCATTCCCACCAATCCCTAAATCATGCTCCTAAGCACCTCATCTACCCTAACCTTAAACACCTCCAGGGATGGTTAATCAACCACCTCCCTGGGCAGACTGTTCCAATGCCTAACCACCCTCTCCGTGAAGAACTTTTTCCTAATCTCAAGCCTAAATCTCCCCTGGCAGAGCTTGAGGCCATTCCCTCTCATCCTGTCCCCTGTCACTTGGGAGAAGAGGCCAGCACCCTCCTCTCCACAACCTCCCTTCAGGTAGTTGTAGAGAGTAATAAGGTCTCCCCTCAGCCTCCTCTTCTCCAGGCTGAACAACCCCAGCTCTCTCTGCCGCTCCTCATAAGATTTGTTCTCCAGCCCCTTCACCAGCTTTGTTGCCCTTCTCTGGACTCACTCCAGAGCCACAACATCCTTCTTGTGGTGAGGGGCCCAGAACTGAACACAGTACTCGAGGTGCGGTCTCACCAGTGCTGAGTACAGGGGGAGAATAACCTCCCTGGACCTGCTGGTCACGCCATTCCTGATACAAGCCAAGATGCCACTGGCCTTTTTGGCCACCTGGGCACACTGCTGGCTCACGTTCAGTCAGTTGTCAACCAGCACCCCCAGGTCCTTCTCCTCCTGGCAGCTTTCCAGCCAGGTCTCTCCTAGTTTGTACCTCTGCTTAGGGTTGTTGTGCCCCAAGTGCAGGACCCGGCATTTGGCCTTGTTAAACCTCATGCCATTGGTCTCAGCCCAGCAGTCCAGCCTGTTCAGGTCCCTTTGCAGAGCCTCCCGACCCTCCAGCAGATCAACACTTCCTCCCAGCTTGGTGTCATGTGCAAACTTGCTAAGGGAGCACTCAATGCCTTCATCCAGGTCGTTGATAAAGACATTAAACAGGACTGGACCCAGGACTGAGCCCCGGGGAACCCCACTTGTCACTGGCCTCCAGCTGGATTTAACTCCATTTACCACCACCCTCTGGGCCTGGTCATTCAACCAGTTTTTCACCTAGGAGAGTGTGCACCCGTCCAGGCCAGAGGCTGACAGTTTCCGAAGCAGAATGCTATGAGAAATTGTATCAAAGGCTTTACTGAAGTCCAGGAAGACCACATCCACAGCCTTTCCCTCGTCCAAGAGTTTAGTCACTTGGTCATAGAAGGTGATCAGATTACTCTGGCAAGACCTGCCTTTCATGAACCCGTGTTGACTGGGCCTGATCACCCGGTTCTCTTGCAAGTGCTTCTTGGTAGCACTCAAGATCACCCGCTCCATGACTTTCCCCGGTACCGAGGTCAGACTGACAGGCCTGTAGTTCCCCGGATCCTCCCTGCGCCCCTTCTTATAGATGGGCACGACATCAGCCAGCCTCCAGTCCAGCGGAACCTCCCCAGTCATCCAGGACTGTTGGAAGATGATGGAAAGGGGTTTGGCCAGCACATCCGCCGGTTCCCTCAAAACTCTTGGGTGGACTCCATCCGGCCCCATAGACTTGTGGGCATCTAGCTGGGCAAGCAAGTCTCTAACCACCTCCTCTTGGACCTTGGGAATCTCATACTTCTCATCCAACCCTTGGGGTTGTGCACAGAGGGAACAATTTTCCTTACTGTTAAAGACTGAGGCAAAGTAGGCATTGAGCACTTCAGCCTTGTCTTCGTCCCCTGTTACTGTTGTTCCCTCTGCAGCTACTAGGGACTGGAGATTCTCCCTAGCCCTCCTTTTGCTGTTGACGTATTTGTAGAAAGACTTTTTGTTGTCTTTCACAGTCTTGGCCAATCGCATTTCTAGTTGGGCCTTAGCCCTCCTGATTTTTTCCCTGCACGTTCTCCCTTCCTCCCTATAGTCCACCCGGGATGCCTGCCCCTTCCTCCAGAGGTCGTAGACCCTCCTCTTCCTATTGATGTCTCTTAGGACCTCCCTACTCAACCACGCTGGTTTCTTACCCCACCGGCTACTTTTCCGGAACTTGGGGACGGCTTTCTCCTGAGCTGCTAGGAATTCCTTCTTGAAGAGCGCCCAGCCCTCATGGACACCTTTGCCTTCAAGGAGCGCCTCCCACGGGACTTTTCCGACCAGCCTTCTGAACAGCCCAAAGTCTGCTCTCTGAAAGCTGAGGGCGACTGTTCTGCTAACCTCCTTCTTCATTTTACCCTGCACTGAGAACTCTATCATCTCATGATCGCTTTGCCCCAAGCGTCCTCCAACCTTCACATCCCCCACCAGTCCTTCTCTGTTCACCAACAGCAGGTCCAGGAGGGCACCGTCCCTTGTCGGTTCGCTCACCAGCTGTGTGAGGAAGTTGTGTTCCACACACTCCAGGAACCTCCGGGACTGCTTCCTTTCTGTTGTATTATACTCCCAGCCTATATCTGGGAAAGTGAAGTCTCCCACAAGGACTAGAGGTAGCGATTTTGAGGCTACTCTCAGTTGTTTGTAGAAGAGCTCATCAGCTGCTTCTTCTTGGCTGGGTGGTCTGTAGCAGACTCCCCTCACAATCCCTTCCTGCCCATGGACTCCTCTGATTTTCACCCACAGGCACTCAGTCCCATCCTGATCATAGTCCAGTTCGAGGGTATCAATGCCCTCTCTAACATAGAGGGCTACCCCACCTCCTCTTCTGCCCTTCCTGTCCTTCCTAAAGAGCTTATACCCCACCATGGGTACGCTCCAGTTGTACAAGTCATCCCACCATGTCTCCGCAATGGCAATGACATCGTAGTCTCCCTGCCCTACCACAGCTTCCAGCTCCTCCTTCTTATTTCCCATGCTGCATGCATTGGTGTAAATGCACTTCAGCTGGGCAGGCGTAGCTTCAGCCTTCGCAATAGGGCTCCTCCCCAACTGAGCGGTCCTTGACTTAACTAAGGCCACAGTGCCAGTTTGCTGCCTACCATCCTCAGCTGCACTCACCCCCTCTTCCTTAGTGGTGATATACCGGCAGGTATCGCCAGCACACCACCCCTTTGCCACTGAAGTCTCACCTCCAGGCTCACTCCCATCTGGCCTGGCCTCCATCCCCTCCCCCCTCACATCTAGTTTAAAGCTCGATTTATGAGCTTAACTAGGTTTTTGATGAGGGTTTTGTCCCCCTAGGAGGCAGGCATGTCCCATCCCTGGTAAGAAAGCCTGGGGGTGCGTGGGCCTCCCCATGATTAAAGAACCCAAAGCCCCTCTTCTCACACCAGTCCCTAAGCCATTCATTAACCCATTTCTTATTCCTCATTTCCTGCTCCTGGTTCCTTAGTATTGGGATGGAGTTGAATATTACCTGTGCCCCAGAGCCCTCGATCATTCTCCCAAGTGCCTTGAAGTCCCTTTTGATGGCTTTAGGCCTTCAATAATGGTTGAACTTATGATCCTGGAGGTCTTTTCCCACCTAGTGATTCTGTGAATGGACTTTGTTTTATTTTCCTAGGGCCTTATTAATGTCTTACTTGAGCTGCCCTGTGTACCAGAACAAAGATCTGAGTTTACCCTGCTTGGTTTCCCCAAATACTTATCTCCATTTCAGCGTCCTAGTTGAAGAATGTTTTGTTAATCTGTTTTGAGTGGCTGAGAACATTCCATCTGTTTGCAATTAGAATGAGTGCCTTGTCTTGGAGGACAAGGAACAAAATGAAAGAAAGGCAAGGCTACTTCTTATAACTGCTTTAGATGACGACTCAAAAATACTTCTGTTTTGAGGAATATTAATTATGATAAGAACTATGTATTCTCTTAAAGAAACTGAGCACAATTGTTTGCCTCAATAGTAACTTACGTTTTAGCAAGGAAAGTAAAGACATTAATGGAAAAAAGAAATCCTGAATACTGCTTCTTAATAAAATATTTTTATTTGCAGGTATGGGATAAGATCTGTCCAGAGTAATAAGCATGGTTCGAGAACGAAAATGCATATTATGTCACATTGTGTACAACTCAAAAAAGGTAAATAATTAAGGCTTTACCTCTATTGGTAGGTATTAGTACAAAGGTACTAATATTAAATGTGTGTAAGAAATGCTTTCCTTTTAAAATTGTGTGAAGTACAAGGACTTTTCCCTCTAACAGGGATATTATTGATCTACGTCAGTCAGTATATATATACATGTGCTTTAGGTTGTCTTTCTTGAAGTGAGCTATGTGGTATGCTTGATCCTGAGTGTTAAAAATATTGAGGGTTTTGAGGTTTTTATGTTGTTGTATAGAGATAATAAAGTGAGAAATTCTCACAGTCGTTTGGCTATGAATTGTGATATTTTGAGTACTGTAATACACAAAATTTTTTATTCCTTTTGGGATTTCTGTGTTTCTGTGTGTAAGGAGAGTATGGAATCTGGCAGCACAGGATGCTTTTTCAGTAATGTGTCAGTCTGGTGTCTCCTGTGTACTGCATGTCATGCAAAGCCTGCACTGAAACTGCGTTTCTTGTTGGACTTGTGTATTGCTTAGCCACGTTGCATGTGGATATCTTGCAAGTAGCTATTTATTAATTCACACAATTCTTGAAGGTTGAAGGTGTTGCTTTCCCTTTTCAGATGGGATTTCAAGTACTGGAGAGCATAGTGGTTAGTAGCTGTTCTTTGGAGATTTACAAACACCAAGAGAAACTTACATCTTCTGAATTGCTTCCTTTTGCTGAATTATGAACAATCTTTCTTTTCCAGCAGTTCAATTTCATTAGCAATCAATTATGCTACTGCTAGTTAGCTTGGATCAGGGACCAAGGCTGCTATAAACAACAAACTGACATGTATGTACAGACTGACTGTTATGTACATGTCAGTTTCTGAAATGCATCTAGCATAGTAAAATGTGATGATGGAATTACAGCTGTGTCATAGTACAAAAACAGAAACTGCTCAGATTGCATAGGAAACAAGTGTTTAAGTACTGTGATTCTGGGGATGGTATCATTTAGAGTTAAAAACTGTGATCAACAGTAACTTGTCAAAAATCAGTCTAATAAGCCTTGTTACTTGCACCCCATTGTTTTTTTTTTTTTATTCCCTTCTGTTGAATTCTAATGACTCCTGTGTGTCCTTTCTCAGGAAAGGTAACATTATATGACTTCCTGAGAGTGTGAGTGTCTGTGCTTTCATGGCCATAGAAATTGGAATGGTAACTGCTACAGCCCTACAGGAATAGAATGCACCTTCCTGAAAGACAGGAGAATTCTCAAAAGTGAGCTTTTCAAATATGATACATCATTTTGGTTTGTTTTGACCAATTTTACCCTTTTCCCCATGTTGAAGGAGATGGAAGAACACATGAGAAGCATGCTTCACCACAGAGAACTTGAAAACCTGAAGGGAAGGTATGAGAACAATCTTGCATCCTTCTTCTCTGTGCAGTTTGTATGTCACTCTTTGGAAGAACTCATGTCCTATTTCCCATAAACGCTGAATTGGAAAACTTTATGCATCACTTAGTTGCATGCCTTGTGATAAAGCTGGCAATTAATGTGTTCTCTTGATGTTGAAAACTCAAGAGGCAAACAGTGATATGGAAAAAAGCTCTCCATTATTTCTTGACTGCAGTGAAATAAAATTAAAACCCATGTTTTTTTAGGTCTTAGCAGTTTTATCTTGGAAGGAATTATGAACACTGTTATTTTCCTTTTTAAAATGTTCTATAAAGACTTTCAGTGTTGTAGAAACAACTGTTGATCTTTTAAACCACTGTGAGATGACTAGTATCTTGGATGTAAGGTCTGCATCTGCTTGAGTGACTGCCTTGTCCTCTTCTACCGTCGTCCAGGGTACAGTTGTTTGGTTAAGGAACCTAACCATGGTGGATGGCGTGTTCCTTCTGATTTCCTTGGCTTTATTTACAGTCTTTGGAAGGAGGAAATAATATGAAAATATGAAATTAGGGTGTGATCAGTGCATTTAGAAGTGCTTTCAGGTGTATAGGTTTTGAGGTAGTCAAAGAGATCACATAGTCTGTATTTAAGTAGTACAGACTAATTTTTAATCCTCTTGAAGAACAAACTCTGTTTGGAAATAGCAAATCTATTTTAAACACCTTTGAAAGGACTAATAAGTTATTCTTTCAACTCTTGGAGGTAGTGGGGTACTAATGACAATGTAGCTAAGTTGGGCCAGGTTGAAGTCTAGTAAAAATCTGGTTTTGTTTTATAATGTTTCAAAACTAGAGGGGCTTTGCAATTTATTTCTCTTCAGTAACTTTTTATATGCAAAGCATACTTACAGCTGCAGGAAAGTGTCCATGTTTGGAGTATAAGATTGTACTACATGTGTGCCACAGCTGAAGGCATTTGTTTGAGCCCATTGTATAGTATTTTATACTATAGTTGTGTATAATTGCTTAGTATAGCTGTAGTTCATCTGAATCAGCAACCTAATATGTTTTTAGATTAAGACTTCCAGAAAATCTGTAGCATATGTCTATACCTGGAAGACTGGGGAAATTCCACTGGACTGGAGGCTGGCTGATGTTGTGCCCATCTACAAGAAGGGTCGCAGGGAGGATCCAGGGAACTACAGGCCTGTCAGTATGACCTCAGTGCCAGGGAAAGTCATGGAACAGGTGATCTTGAGTGCTATCATGAAGCACATGCAAGAGAACCGGGTGATCAGGCCCAGTCAACACGGGTTCACAAAAGGCAGGTCTTGCCAAACTAACCTGATCACCTTCTATGACAAAGTGACTTGGCTGCTGGACACAGGAAAGGCTGTAGATGTGGTCTTCCTGGACTTCAGTAAAGCCTTTGATACAGTTTCTCACAGCATTCTGCTTCGGAAACTGTCAGCCTCTGGCCTGGACAGTAGCACCCTCTCCTAGGTGGAAAACTGGTTGGATGGCTGGGCCCAGAAAGTGGTGCTTAATGGAGTTAAATCCAGCTGGAGGCCAGTTACAAGTGGGGTTCCCCAGGGCTCAGTGCTGGGTCCAGCTCTGTTCAATGTCTTTATCAATGACCTGGATGAAGGCATTGAGTGCTCCCTTAGCAAGTTTGCAGATGACACTAAGAAAATGTCGATCTGCTGGAGGGTCGGGAGGCTCTTCAAAGGGATCTGAACAGGCTGGACCGCTGGGCAGACTCCAATGGCATGAGGTTTAACAAGGCCAAATGCCAGGTCCTGCACTTGGGGCACAAGAAACCCTATGCAGTGCGACAGACTAGGGGAAGTGTGGCTGGAAAGCTGCCTGGAGGAGAAAGACCTGGGGGTGTTGGTTGACAGCTGACTGAATATGAGCCAGCAGTGTGTCCAGGTGGCCAAGAAGGCCAATGGCATCTTGGCTTGTGTGACCGGCAGGTCCAGAGGGGTTCTTCTCCCTCTGTACTCGGCACTGGTGAGACCGCACTTCAAATTCTGTGTTCAGTTCTGGGCCCCTCACCACAAGAAAGATGTTGAGGCTCTGGAGTGAGTCCAGAGAAGAGCAACAAAACTGGTGAAGGGGCTGGAAAACAAGTCTTATGAGGAGCGGCTGAGAGAGCTGAGGTTGTTTAGTCTGGAGAAGAGGAGGCTGAGAGGAGACCTCATTGCTCTCTATAACTACCTGAGTGGAGGTTGTAGAGAGGAGGGAGCTGGCATCTTCTCCGAAGTGAAGGGGAACAGGACGAGAGGGAATGGCCTCAAGCTCTGCCAGGGGAGGTTCAGGCTGGATATTAGGAAAAAAATTTTCACGGAAAGGGTCATTGGGCACTGGAACAGGCTGCCCAGGTAGGTGGTTGATTAACCATCCCTGGAGGTGTTTAAGGCACGGGTGGATGAGGTGTTAAGGGGCATAGTTTAGTGTTTGATAGGAGTGGTTGGAATCGATGATCCGGTGGGTCTCTTCCATCCTGGTGATTCTATGATTCTATGCCTGTTTATGTTCACTGGCATTTCAAATTATCTCTCTAAAATATAAAATATCCCTTATGGCTGGACAATAGGTAAAAACATACTGCTTACTTCAAAGTGCATGTTAACTGTCAGTAAATGACCTCTGTCTGATTTATTTCCATTTTAGTAGTGGTATTGGTGTAAATGAAATTAATATTTGATTTATTTGTCTGGGTTGGTAAACTGGGAAAAGAACTAATGTCTTCAGAATATCTGTCATCAGCCTGTCTTTAGGCAGGGGATATGTGGATTATTGAAATGTTAAAATATATTGGAAAGTAATTTAAATAATCTTTCCCTCTTGAAATTAAGTTTGCTTTAGCGGGAGTCAGAAAATCTTCAACTTGTCCAGATTAAGAAAGCTGTCGTCATGTCATACAGAAAACATACAGAAGCAGCTTCTTGGAAGCTATTTAATTTTCTCAAATAAAAATTGCTTTGTAATAAAGATGGAGGGCATAAAAATGACTAATTCCTCACATTCCCCATCCTCTTTTTTTTTCCCCTTGCCATCACTCCTATTATGAAAATGTGCCGGGGATCAAGCCCATCATACAGTATCTGTCCTGTATGGTGTGAAAAAGTTTTGATCTATTAGTGAACTGCTAAGAAGGTGTTCCTCAGAAACTAGGCCATCCTCAGCACTAGATGCCTATTTAGGGCCTCTGGTCAGCCAGCTTGTTCTGTGTTCTGGATTTTCTTCTGACAGTGGTTTTGAGATCCCTGCCTCATAAGATGATGACAGCTTAAAATGTCATATATTTTGCATCTTATTTCTGGAGCGAGTCCAGAGAAGAGCAACGAAGCTGGTGAAGGGGCTGGAGAACAAATCTTAGGAGGTGCGACTGAGAGAGCTGGGGTTGTTTAGCCTGGAGAAGAGGAGGCTGAGGGGAGACCTTATTACTCTCTACAACTACCTGAAGGGAGGTTGTGGAGAGGAGGGAGCTGGCCTCTTCTGCCAAGTGACAGGGGACAGGATGAGAGGGAATGGCCTCAAGCTCCGCCAGGGGAGATTTAGGCTTGAGATTAGGAAAAAATTCTTCACGGAGAGGGTGGTTAGGCATTGGAACAGTCTGCCCAGGGAGGTGGTTGATTAACCGTCCCTGGAGGTGTTTAAGGTTAGGGTAGATGAGGTGCTTAGGAGCATGATTTAGGGATTGGTGGGAATGGTTGGACTCGATGATCCAGTGGGTCTCTTCCAACCTGGTTATTCGGTGATTCTGGCCTTCTAAGTTAATATTTAAATATTTTTTTAGTTTGCCTGTTTAAGGTAACAGTAAGTTCTAGAAGTTGTATATTGTGTCCACAGCGGCTTACAAGTGATCTGACAATTCTTGGTTTTCTGTTTTGATAAGCCTGAAATTAAGTTAAATTTGTTTAATCAGCATGGCATTTTCTATTAAAGTAACTTCTTTCCTAAGGATGAAGGAAGACTATTTTTTTTTCACTGGGAATCAGTACCCTTGTTCTCTTCCCCTGTGTCTATGTCTTCCTCCCATTTAAGTTCAGTAGAAGTCTTTTAGGAGTTTTACAGCCTTGTAAAGCAAGGAACACCTTTGCATTCCTAGTAGAAAAAGTGATGCCCAAGCAAAAGCCTTGTGAGTGTGGTTGATCTGTTTAACAGAGAGAAGAGGGGCAAGGGGAGGAAAGAAGTGAACGAAATAAAACTTCCCTTAACTGTAACTAATCTGAGCTCCTAGTCAATTCATCGTTGATTAAAGCTATTATTTGTATAGGAGAGTGCTGTTTTTTTTCTTTTTAGGTTCATGTAGATTACAAGCAGGACAGAAAATTCTAGTTGATGTCCCCTTGAATCTTTTTCTTTCCAGACTGTCAGTTGGTACAAGAACCACAGTTTAGTAACTAGTAGCTCACAAGTTCTAAGTGATGGAAACATGTTCTTTGTCCTTTTGCCAGTTATTAATTTACCAGCTTTGTCCAAAGTAAGACTTTGGATTTATTTCGTTAGTCTATAAATGAGTATGATGAAAGTTTTATGAAAGAATTGAAACATGGGTCTTATGAAGTATTTGATTGTTCTCTAAAACCTATATAGTACCACTGAGGTATGCTTCTTGAGTTGTAAGGACGCTTCAAGTGACAAATTATGTGTAAAGAGCACCTTTTCCAGTAAGAAGCTAGCTTCGTATTTGCCATTTGCCTTGTGTGATGACCTAAATTAAAAATAAGTCTCACTGGCAATGCGTAGCTGTGCCACTTACGAGTGTGGAGAGGAATCTCCTGATAGCATTAGGAAGATTTGCTGATAGTATTTGGTTATGTTTATTGGGTTAATGGGACAGCCAATATGTAGTATCTGAGCTTAGAATTATTAGTTTCCCTCTCTGGAAGACACAGGCTAACTTTGTAAGCTACTGACTTTGTAAATGAAATTTATTAAAATGTTTAATCTGAAATTAATTTTTATGAATTACTCTATTTCAAATAAAAATCTCTAGCTATGCCTGAATGACTGTTGGTTAAATGTCTCAACAGTGTTTGTAGGAAAACCACAGATTTCTAGAATAAATAAAGCGTAGCTACTGACACTCCATTAAGCAGTCCAATAAGGATGTTGACACGATATCTTAAGTGAAGGTGCATCTTTTGATCTTTTCTCATTTTATTTTTAACTTTTTTTAAAGAGAAGGGATTTATGTTTGCCATTTTCCTTTATGAATCTATTTTTTTTTTACCTCAGTCATGAACTGTGTATATAAACTATAGGGTTACAAGACTTTAGTCTCAAGTGCACGATGGGGAAATGCTGATCTGCTTTTATGAATTAAATGGTGAAATTGAAGAAAGCATTGTGAAAGCAGGCAGTGAGTCCTGGCTTGGTCCTGCTGGGTTATTTGTGTTTTTCTCACTTTTTTTAACTAGTGAACATATTTTCCTGGTTTAGGTTTGTCATTAACAATGTATTCCTTTAACAGTGGAATATTGAAAGGATTTGTCAGAACAAATAAGGTATTTTTAGAAATCTGAATTTCTTTTAAGAAAAAAAAAAGTGGTGACAAGTTGTAATCTTAATCCAGCATTCACTGAAACATGAGTAAAGCCATTTGCCTGACACAGCTGTCAACTTCCTCCAGCTGAAATAATTTCTGTATTTTTTAAGATAACTCCTCTAAAGTAGAAAGCAGACCTCATGCACACTTGAACCAAATAAAGTGCAGTGAACTGAAGACACACTCCCGTCACTTGCTGTGCTGTGGAGTCTTTAGATACCAGGTGGCAGTCTCAGCTGTCCCAGTTTAGGTTATGTTGTGTCAGGATTGGCTGTATCCATGTACTGCCTCCTCCCTTTTCTAAATTTTGCTGGGGGAAGGCCTAAGGCAAGGACTAAATGTAGAAGCTGTCACCAGGCTTCCTCAGTACAGCTGGCACGATGGATGGGCTGTAAGCCTTCCGTCTGCCTCCTCGCTCACTATGTTTCCTCTGAAAAGATTTTGAGTACAACAATTCAAGAAGAATTCCTCCCCTCACTTAAGGCAGCTTTATTACCAAGACTTTTACCTCTTGATTGTTGGAAAAAAAATCTTTTAAAAACTGACCATCAGAAAACTAGGCCTTAAAAGAAAGAGCTAGAGAATCCAAGTAACTTAAATATATACTGAGCAAAACCTAGTTGTCTTGAACACAAGCTCATTCAGAGGAAACAAAGTTAAGACCAGAGATACCTGCTATGCCTCTTGGCAGAGTTGAAAGTCCACCCTCTGCCTCTCTTCCTAGGGACAGCAACCACGAATGCCGAGTGTGCAGGGTGACCCTGGTGGGTTTATCAGCATATGCCAAGCACATCTCTAGCCAGCTGCACAAAGACAATGTTGATGCCCATGATAGGAAAGAGGAAGAGAAAGAAGAGGCAGAAGAAGAATACCTTGACAATGAACTTATTCAACTAATCAAGCAAAGGAAGGAACAGAACCGGTAAGTTTTCCTTTCTCCTCTTAGACCACAGAGTTGCTTTTAACACACTTGGGATATGCTTCTAGGGCTTAGGTGCTTAAGAAATGTAACCTGCTTCTAGCCAGTGTACTTGTTATGAGAACAGTCCAAGAGACATATGTGGGTTTTGTAATTACAAAATATGAATATGGTTCTGCTGAATGTTCTTGTTCTGTTGATCTGCTACTAGTAAGGAAGTAAAACTAGTTACTGTTATGGATAAAAGCAGTCCCCGGTGTCTAATCTTGTGTTTTCAGAACCCTGATGTTTTTTGTTTGATATCTGATACACATTTAACTAAAAGGCTTAATAAATGCAATGATAGTGCTAATACTGTTTGGGGCAGGATGGTGTCTATAGGAACCTGACCCTTTAGAAACTTTGCTGAACTTGCTTTGTTATAAAACGTTAATCTATCTGCTTTTTAGAATTAATTGGATTGTTCCATAAATATCACACTGAAATCCTCTAATCCTGAAAGAAATTTCTTGCCTGTTTTATCTTATTTCTTACCGTTGGCTAAATATAATTTTAGTGGGTCACTATGAAATAGAAGGCTGCAGAGAGTAATAAGTATTGCTTTTTATCTTCCATGTGACTCTGCAAATGTGCAAATAGGATATTTTAGTTTGTAATATATTGTTTGAATAGATTCATGGCATAGCAATGGTTTTAAAGAGGCATATGATTTTTGAAGGAAACTTTTGCCTACTGTGGCTACAAATTTCAGTTAGCATCTTCAGGTGTACAAATCTGTGGAAATTAGTTGGTTTTGGCATCATTTTGTCATACCGTGGTGTTCCTGTACTGCATGATGGTCATATGCCATAAAACCACTTTTTCTGTTTTTGTGGTAAAGTAGTAATGCTGTCAGTACCGTGGTGTTCTGAGGCAACTTTAGTTGCCTTATAAAATCTTAGTCTTAGAAAATCTCTCTGCTGGGTGCCATTTGGGGAGGGGGGAGGGGGAATGAACGTGGATGGATTAAGTTACTAATACAGCAAAATTGTTTCCGTTAGACCATAATCTAGTTGAGTTGGTTCTAGAACTTATAGTATCATTTAGACATGATTTCTTTGAATTCTTGTCTTAGAGCTCTCTTTATCTTATGCAGTAGGCAATTTCCCATTGGAAAGTAATTGTTTGTGCTTCTTTTAGCAAAGCGGAAATGTTAAAAACTTAAGAGTGGTGTAATATAAATTTTCTGTTTACTCAAATCAATTGCTTTTGAGCAGTACTGTGAAAGTTTCCTGTCTTGCTTGTCCAGGAACCTAGAATGAAAATAGTCCTGTAATGTCAGAAAGAAACTTTTCTGTAGTCAGTATTTGGAAGAACTTTTAGGAAAAACTCCTCATTTGGTAGAATAAATACTTAAAGCATTTCGGCTGTTGACCCTGAGAATAGCTGTCAGTATTAAGGTAGCATTTATCTTTAAATATAAACATGATAATTTACCACATGTTTGCGATAAGTTGCTAGGCACAAGTCGTATCCAAAGGGCAGCAGATAGTGCTGCTGGGAGGCTCAGACAGACTTAATGTTGCATGCTAACTGCTGGAGGCAGTTGGTTAAAACAAGACAAAACATTCTTGTACCTAAGGAACAACTTCTGTGAATGTTTTACGTCTGTGTTTTAATTCAAGCTTTATGAGCTGAGACATAATCTCAATTGTTTTCTGCAATAAGTAGAATAACTGCTTCTTCCAGCCTAAAATTCCTTCTATTTTGTATCAATTCAGTGTAGCTATGCCATCTATCACTAACACAATAGTCTTTGGAAAAAATAATTCTCACTGCTAATGAATTTTTTGTCAATCAGAAGTACTCAACTTAAAAAGATTATACTACAGAAAGAAGCTTTCTTGTTTGCTTGTGAGTAATCCAGTGACTAATAAATAGAAAGGCATATTGTTTTCTGAATTAAACTGAAGTATTTAAGAATGAGTCTATTGAACTATGCCTGTGCCAAATTAATTGTTCTTATTTGAACAATTTTGAAATGTCGTAGTTAAGATGTAACATTAGTTTTGAAACACATGCACTACAGAAGCCTGAACGGTAGCTGCATAAGTTATCTGTTTCTTTTTATATACAAAAAAAAGTTTTCTAACCAGTGCCAATAAAATCTATTTGGCTTATATGCTGTTTGATTTCAGTGAATTTTGGGTTTTTCCAGAATTTTGGTTTTTTTCTCGATTGTTTCATAGGCAAGCTGAACCAAACTCTGCAAACCAAGAATTAGAATGTAATGATAGGAGATCACAGAGAAGGCGAGAAGAAAGAGGTACTTACAAAGAAAGAGAAGCTTATGACCAGTCATCATGGCATCATCATAATGCATCACGAAGGGATTGGAAGTGGGAAAAGGATGACTATATTAGTCCTAGACAAGGCAAATTTTCACACTCTCAGAGGAATCCAAATATAAACAGACATTCAGGTGTCCCAAGGGAACGCTCTGGGTGGCACCAAAATGTTTCGGGAGGCTCTTCAAATCGACATAACTATGGGAATTCTGGAAATGTTTGGCATCCAAGTGGGCGAGGAGGAGGAGCGTCAAATTGGCATCACTGTGCCAGGGAGAGAAATTCTGCTTGGCATTCAGAAGGAACAGGTCATTTTTCTAGCTGGAATTCCAGGAGTTACGGAGGAAACTGGAAATCTAGTCCTCAGGGTGGAAATGGCTGGAGTTTTGGAAGCTCAGGGAATACATATTCATTAGAGCCAAATAAATATAAGGAAAGATATGGGTGGCAGCGGCAGAAGAAAGACATTGATGTTCTGCCATACCGAGATCAAAAGAATAGAAGTGACTTGCTTGATTTTACTAGTGATAAACTTCCTTCTGAGGGGGCATTGGATTTTGGTATGTTGATTCAACCAGAAAGCAAAACTTCAAGAGCCAGTGGAAAAAGTGGCAGTCCTTCCAGAGACAAAATGTATCGCTGGGCTCCCTACCCATTGCAGAAAGCTGCAGAGCAGCAACCACAGTCTGAAGGTAATGTTTGTAAAACTGCAGATAAAAAGGATTCTGTATTTATACCTCTTGCTGATTTATCAATGAAAGGAAAAACTTGTGAAGCAAACGACAGCTTTTCAAAATTTAAAAAAGGAGAAGCATCCTCCCCTTCTAATGTTACCTCAGATCCCCTTGATTCATGCAAGACGATGAAAGAAAGTTCTAGTAGTGAAAAGTGTGACAAAGATGGTGGCAAAAGTAATAGGATGCCATCACTGAAATCCCCTCTTCTTAGTATCACAGATATCAAGTTATCTTCCCCAAAGCAAGACACAAACAATCTCTTAAAAAATGTCAAGCTTCTGTTGTCCTCGACTAGTGGTGAAGAGCAGAATCATTTGAATGCACTGAACTTGGAAACAAACAGTTCCTCCTGGTTTTCATCAAAGCTGCATGGTGAATGTGCTGGTAGCTTACAAGACCACAAAAATGTGCTTGGTAGCAGTCTTGGAGAGCCTACTAAAAACTTAGGTGAAGTGGAGCAAAACCCCAAAAATAATCAGTCCAACTGTTCCTTGCAAAACGCTCCCTTAAGGTCTTGCAAGGATAGGAGTGACCAGAGTAAGGAAGAAACCAGGAAAGCATCGCCAAAGGACAAGTTCAGATTACATTCATTAGAAGGTGGGAGTGACAATGATTTAATGGGAAGTGAGAAGTCAGAAGAAAGAGTTGAAAAGTTGGATTCTTCTGGTAGCTCTTGTTTACCCTGTGATACTCCAGAAGGTAAACCTACCATCTCTGAAAAGGAAGATGATGAAAAGCTGGCTGTTTCAACTATTGCTTCTGCTGATCTAAAAGATTCTACATTTCAGATGGAATCCAGAGTTTCTCCATCAAGCGGTCAGGAACATTTGCATGGGGATTTGAAAACCTCCCCACAGGAAGGGGCTGTTGAGAGCATCAAGTCACATAATCATTTTGAAATGGAAGGTTTTGAAAATCCTTCAGATCATGAACTGCAAAAAGGAGGAAGCCAGTCACTAGGCCTCCTTCTTCCTGATTTGAGCAAACTTGGCCTTCCTGCCTCTCTGCAAAGAGACCTGACACGACATATTAGTCTGAAGAGCAAAGTTGGGACACATCTTCCAGAGCCCAATCTCAATAATGCACGGCGCATTCGGAATGTGAGTGGCCATCGGAAAAGTGAGACTGAGAAAGAGTCAGGGCTTAAACCCACCCTTAGGCAGATTCTTAGTGCTTCGCGGAGAAATGTAAACTGGGATCAAGTCATCCAGCAAGTAACCAAGAAGAAACAGGAACTCGGCAAAGGTTTGCCAAGGTTGGTAGCTTTCTGATCTGACTGTGCCTTTGTGTGTGTGTCTTGAGGGGGAAGGGATTGTTTTTCTCCAAATCTGAAATGAATACTAGAATCCTAAAACTAGGACTTCAGAATGAAGCTTGCTGTGCCGTGATCTTTTGCATATACAAGTAACTTTGAGTTCTTATGATTGTTTGCTGCTGTGGATATTTATCCTTAGATACATAATAGTAGTCTACTACTCAGAAAAGTTACTGATCAGTTCATAGTCGTTCCGTAATATCTGAATATGGACACCAGCAATAATGTAGCTTTTCAAGTTCTGTTAAGTGGAAGAATGTAAAAATGCAATCAGGATGTGAACAGTGCTATGACAGTTGCTTATTTCTTCATTGATTGAAGACATACCAATGCTTGCATTGCTGCATGCAGGATAAACACTCCTTCTTTATTTATTAATCTTTTGATCTAATACACAATTTTGTTTTGTGTTTAGAGGAAGCAATTATAAAATACTTGACTTCTGAAACTTTCTTTAAATCTGAAGTTTTTTAAGCATCTTGAAAAGATGTCATATTTGCTTATTCCAAACCTGGTTTGGAACCTTTATAGTAACATGATTTCTGACTTGGAAGTCATGCTGTCAGTTCTTAGACACTAAATCTAGTTTTGTGATACACAGAAGATGTTCCATTGCCGGATGAGACAAAAAGTGTAGAATACCAGTGTAATGAGTTGCCAGATCTCTTAAAGCAGTAATGTGCATTTGGGGAGGGGTGAGGTTTATTTCTTGACTTAGCTGATCTGCTACATATGTACTTATTTTTCTTTTTTATCTTGTTAAAGGTTTGGCATAGAAATGGTACCTCTTGTTCAAAATGAGGGTCTAGAACTCAGCGAAGAATCTGATCTGTCTGCTCTAGAAGGATTCCGGTGGGAAGGGATGTCCTTAGCAGTGCCTGGCTCAGCCAGAAAACGTAGCTTTTCTGAAAGCAGTGTCATTACAGACAGAAATCCTTCTGCTTACAGCTTCTTCAGTGAACAAGCCAAAACAAAAGAAAGTGAGCAAAGGCAAATAATTGCCACTAGCCACTCACATCACATAACATCTGGGTATGAGGCAAGTGCTGACATTGAGGTTGACTTGAAACGGGAGACCTCTTCTCTTCCTTTGTCACCTTTTATGCCTGAAAAAACTGAGACTAGTAGAAGGAGACACAGCCTACAGGCGACTTCTGAGTTCACAAGCCTTGCAAAACAAAACCTGGAGACCCCAGAGAAGAGAACACCTCTTCTTGAAAAACAGAATGTGCTAGAAATCTCAGAAGCAAATCGTCCAGCTTCAGATGGTGCTTCAGTTCTTGCAGTGTCCAATAGCATAGATGCAGCTACGGATAGTAGCTGCACATCTGGTACTGAACAAAACGACAGCCAAGGAATTGGAAAGAAACGAAGAGCAACTGGAGTAAGTGTGCATTTTTTCTCTGTCAATTATCATTCAACCTCGGAATGAACTTTGCAAAGAGGGCTTTCTCAGTTTTGTTGTCTTGTACCTATAGCTTCAAACTAATTTGCTTGTTTGACTTAATTTTCTTTAAGAAAATTCTTTAAGAAAATTTTCTTTTTGCTTTCCTAGTGCAGGATTTCTACTTAATCTTTTTAAGTTAGTAGGAATGGCAAATGCTCTTTAATTTGGAATTGGTATCTGGCATTCTATGTTTGTAGATGAGAGCTATTAAAAATTTTCCATGGAAGTACTTTGTGCTGTAGCAAGGAAAACCTAAATGGAAGCTAGGCTGTAGCAGAAATTTGTTTTGCTTTGATGTTCCTGTTTTTATGGTCAAGCAAGGAAAGGCAACCCTTTTTACAAAATTATAT
Organism: Clamator glandarius; assembly: GCA_033459285.1. Classification (NCBI taxonomy): domain Eukaryota; kingdom Metazoa; phylum Chordata; class Aves; order Cuculiformes; family Cuculidae; genus Clamator; species Clamator glandarius. Next base: position 1,322,599 of record JAUNZM010000223.1, read on the forward strand.
GCTTAAAATTATATACTTAAATCTAAATTTTTTTCACTGTCCTGTCTTGGACTTACCCAAAGGGGAAAAAAAAACTGATCAAAAACTTCAAAATGGCATTATTACATGTGGAAAGTGATAATTTTAATTCCTCACTGATTTAATCCTCTAGACCTTCAACTAAAACTGTAGAGTAGAAAATATGGCCCAAGAGTGGTCTTAAAGATTTGAGGAAGTAGAAGGCTGTTGGCTTATTTAACATTTCTTCCTAGTTGCGATGAAAACATGGGACTTAGTTAGTTGCCCTCCCTCTTTTAAGGAAATGTATATTCTGCCCTGAGGGTACAAGTAATGCTTGAAAAGGCAGTGTATGTTTCACTTCTTGATTTAGGCAAAATTGCTCTTGTAACTTTTGTTAATAAATTATTTCACTTGCAGGAGGGGTCTTCTCCTGAGATCCCTAGTCTAGAAAGAAAGAATAAGAGAAGAAAACTCAAAGGTAAAAAAGGTGAGTGAATATCATACCTAAGTATACCTGGTATAGAGGTTATAAATATGTGGTAGTATTTTGTTTTGGCTAAAATTGTACTTAATATTACTTTGGTGCTTCTTGGGCTCTTACTGAAGGTCATGGAGTGAACTGCTCTCAGACCTACAACACATTCTTCTCTGAAGAGTGCCACCTTAATTTTTCAGAGGTTATTTGTAAGAGAAGACTTAGTGCTTCCTTTCTGCTTACAGTTCATATTCCCAGTTGCAGAGATGAGGCTTTTGCTTTCCCCTGCTCGAGGAAGAGAGATTTGTTGCCACTTTGTATGGAATTGCTAAAGGGAGATGCACTCGTCGTGCCCTTTAATTCAGCTATCTGGGTTTCTTTTTCTGCTTCTGGGTGATCTAACCAGAGAACTTGTACTCTGCATAGCTTGGGCTGTGTTCTGGTTTTGACATCTCTGGCAAGACTTTTTTTTGGTTTCTGACTCTTCCTTGTCCTGAATGGAAATGAATTTGAAATGCCTCACTTCTTCCTGCTCCTGACCAAAGAAAACTCTTATTTTGACATTACAGAAGTCTTTCTGAAACATGCCTAACACATCCACATCACCACATATCAAAATGAACCGTCTGTGTTTTAGACAGGGTGTTTTCTTTGGTAGCAATGATGGCATCACCATCTGGGAGCTCTAGGGTCCAGAAGATGGCTTTTAAATGTTCAGTTTCTCTTTTTTGTTGTTTATTTATATAAAGAGTTGTTTGAAATGCAAGGCAGTTAATATGGATCTTCTTGTGGGAACTAATATTGCGCTACTTGTAAGGGTGGGTTTTTATGAGCCTTTGTCTTCAATGACTAGTGTCTATTATGGAGACTAATGACACGTTTGACTTAGAAAAATCTCTGTTTACCATTCCTTTACTTCAGCATCATCATTATTGTAGTAAATCTACTAAGCACTGCTCAAATTGAAACTTAATTTGCTTGGACAGTCTCTGTAATGCTGGAGGATTTTAGAAAGGAGTATAGAAGGAACTTTTTATGAGTACAGTGCTCAAGACTCTTTCTCAGGTGGCTGCAAATGTGAGTCTTGCAGCCCAAAAACTATCCTGGATAGGAAATTAATTTTTATCATTGGGTTCTTTTTCTCTTAAGCTGCCTTTGCTTTAACTGAAAAATTTAATTCTTAAAGCTTAAATTTGCCTCTGCCTTTTACTTCAGTGGAAAGTGTGTTTCTGTACTTTATGTACACACATGTTTCAATGAAAGATGTTTGTGGGAGAGAACAACTTTGTTAAATCAGTGCTGGCAAAGCTATAATGCAAATGAAGTTATCAAAGTCAAGGTTGAGATCTGTGAAGTGGAATACTTTGCTCTTCTTTCATGCAGATGTTCCTGTGCATAGATACTCCTTTTCAGCTTCTTGTATGACTATTGATGGTTCACCTAATGTATTTTTACATTCTGAGGCGGTAGCGTTTATTGAGATATTATGTGTGATGTATTTTTATGTATTGGCAAGTACAATTATATTCTACATTTTCTTTCTTTTTTTAGAACGTTCTCAGGTAGACCAGTTGTTGGCTATTTCACTGAGAGAAGAAGAGTTAAGCAAGTCCCTGCATAGTGTGGACAGCAGTCTCTTGCAGGCTAGGGCTGCCCTGCAGGCTGCATATGTTGAGGTTCAGCAGTTCCTTGTATTAAAGCAACAGGTAACAGTGGGTTTTTGAGACTGTCTGAAATACAAGTTAGAAGCCTGAAAAATTACCTTAAGTAGGGTTAACTTAAACCACAACTCTTTTGCAGATAGCCATGGAAATGAGTACACTGAGAAGTCAGAGAATCCAGATCTTGCAGGGCCTACAAGGTACGTAAAACTACAGGAGTAGAATGCTGACTCATATTTTTTAAATGCAGTGTCTTTTAAAATTTGCATGTAATGAATTCACTCATTTAAAATGTGCAATTGAAGGCTTTCAGTTTTGAAGTCTTCGTTGTTCAAGTGTGATCTGTGGTCTTTGCTAGTGCCATCTAGTGGCTTTTTTTTTTTACAAATTTTTCTTCCTTGATTCTGTGTGCACAAAAAATGAGCTCCTGGTGCCGCTAAATTTTATTGCAAAATATGAACATTTTTTACTTAATTTTTTTCTCTCCTTTTGCCATTAGAAACATATGAACCTTCTGAACTGTCAGAGCAACTTTCCTGCAGTGTGTTAAATGAGAGAAGAAATAGTAAATCTCAGATGGCAGCTGACTTAATGCCTGCAGGCTCCTTCCTGCCTCTTTTGGACACTGTATCTTCTTCTCTACCTGCACTGGGAGCTTCTGCTCATGTAAATGTGTCGTCACCATTCCAGTCTTCTGGCATCACACCTACCACTCCTCCTGACTCCTCAGTACAAGTTAAACAAGAACCTATCTCTCCAAAAGGCTCAGAAGGAAATGAGAATTCTGTGCTCCAGAATGCTCTGCGTGCTTCACAAGCGGAAGAGGTGAAGCGGAAGGATGGTATGTGGGGCTTCTCTTTGTTTAAAGAAAACTAACTTAAAAAAAATAAAGATTTTTTTTTTCTCCCCCAGAAGAATGTAAGCAGTCTCAAACCCACAGCCTGTTGTGCAGGGCTGAGCTCCCATTAACTTGTGTAGGACTTTGTCACCTTAATAGTCTTAGAAAGTGGGACTTCTTTTACGTTATACACCAATGTATTCCACACTTTTTAAATAAATCACATGCAAATTGTAGTCATACGTACTTACAGGTTTACAGTTTTCTTTAAAAATGGAATGAACAAGATATGCGTGTGCACATAACTTGCAACATGTAGGAATATATAGCTGATATGCACAACTAAGTTTAAACAGAAAAATGCAGGGAAAGCAATTTTGCATAAATATTTATGGTTGTACAGTTTAATATAACACTAGTCTGTTTTCTTCAGAAGAGACCAAGCAGAAAACTTCAGTGTATCCAGTTATCTCTGCAACCATATCCCTACCAGAGCTGACAGCTTGTTTACAACACACTAATCAAGATGTTCTCAAGCCTGCTGGGAACGAAAGAAAGGCTGAACTTCCTGAGAATTCATGTGCTCATTCACTGTCTGTTTTCAGCAAGAGAGAAGCAAATGATACAGTGACTGAAAACTTTTTATTGGATCAGTGCAGCATGTGTCTTCCAAAGCATTCAGTCCTTCTAGAAATGCCAATGGATAAAACCCACAAATTGTCAGCAGAACCATCCAAGCAACAAGCAGTAACCACTGTAGTCCCAGCAGAGAAAGGGAACAGGAGGAGAAGAAAATTAAGGAAGAAGAAAACTCTGAGGGCAGCCCATGTGCCAGAGAACAGTGATACAGAACAGGATATAATCGACTCTAAACCTGTCCGGAAAGTCAAGGGTGGAAAGGTCCCTAAAGGAGAAAAAGTTACTACATCCATTCCTCCAAGACAGGAGGGTGGAGCTACTGCTCAAACAGCACGAAACAAAGATAAGAATGACAGTGATGCTTCTCTGGAACTCCTGGAAGTTCCGGCATCCCAGTGTGAGGTGGTTGATGTTGGCTCATCGGAGTCAGGAGATGAGAAACCAGACAGTCCATCAAAGAAGGATTCATGCAGCTCTGTGGATCAAGCAGTCCTACTGGCATCTTGCTCTGGTTATGATGAAGTGAGCTCTACTAGCGAGATTGGCACAAATTATAGGGATGATGGAAAAAGAAGGTGAGATTATTGTAGGTCTCTCAAAAGTAAAAGCATTATAAATTATTCAGTATTTTTTTTCCAATTCATAAAATTCTATAAAACAGCTTTTAATTTCATTCCAGAATGAAAATGAAAATAGAGTTTGCTTTTTTGGTCTAACAAATAAATGTGTCTTGTTCCATGTCAATTTCTCTAATACAAGAACAAGAATGCTCTGTTTGGAAAGTTTGCTTTTGAGCCTATCTATCACAGCCTATTTTCTACTAAATGCAAGAGTCTTGTCTTGTATTGTAAGTCTTGTATTACTTAGACTAATATTTCATCAGAAAATGAACATGTAAAGTCCAATCTCACTACTCCTTATTTCTATGTTACAGTGTGGCTGGGACACAGACTTCCATATCATCCCTAAGAGGATCAAAGAACTCATCAGGTATATCTTTTAAGCTTCTCTTCTTATACTTTGTGTATAATATCTCACAGGACTTCCAGCTAAGGTTTGATGACTGCTTCTGGAGGAGAATTTTTCCCTGAAGATTAGAACTTGTGCTAAAAATTGAAGTGGAAAGTGCTATATACTCACTTATGTCATCTCACACTGAATACTTTGTGTTGACCCCTCCACATCCCCTCTGTCCCCTCCCACATGAACACAATCATTTTGCTATTTTAAAGGTAATTCTGGACTTTATTATAAAGATCTTTCTGGCATTTTATATTAACTTTTGCCACTTACAGGCTCCAGCAGGGACCCACAATGAAATTTTACTTTAATAGTTTCGTTATTCAGTAATACAAACAGTAGCATTTTCCTGAGTGTGTTCCCACAATCTAAGTGAGTGTGTGTCTGTCCTACAGAAGTGTCTTCGGAGCCAGGCGAGGATGAAGAACCTACAGAGGGAAGCTTTGAGGGACACCAGGCAGCAGTGAATGCTATTCAGATTTTTGGGAATTTGTTGTATACCTGCTCAGCTGACAAAACTGTTTGTGCCTACAGTCTAGTTGTAAGTAAGGTTGTGGGAATAGTGTTACGTTAATTGCAGGCAGGAGGTTGCAGTTATGCTTTTGTGAAGCCTTACTGTGTAGTTAAGGAAGAAGTTGCTTTTTCAAGTGCTTATTTTTTTTCTTCTATTATTTTCTTCAAACCTATCTTCTTCCTCTCCCCGGCCCCACTTCCTTATGAGAGGGGTAAGAAGAGATTGATTGCTCCATGTATCCTGCTTTTGCTAGCTGCCCTACCCTACAGTTGGACACAAATCCCAAGAGGCATTATGAGCCTTTATGTTGATAGGCTGTATACTTTCCTTTTTAGAGCAGGAAGTGCGTGGCCATCTTTGGAGGACATACTTCAAAAGTCAACTGCCTCCTGGTCACTCAGACAAATGGGAAGAATGCTGCACTCTACACTGGTTCAAGTGACTACACTATCAAGTGTTACAATATCAAGGTACTCAAACTGTGTGGCGTTAACATGAACTACGTTTTTTATGTGAATGGTTCTTTGCAAAAACAAGTGGAAAAAAAAAGCCTTTTAAACCCTTATGAACTGGACATGAACCCCACTTTGTACTTCTTTAGAGTGGAGCCTGTGGGGTGACACCAACTAAAACCAACAAACTGTCAAGTGATTTACTACTCTAATCTTTTGGCTAGCTCATCAGCAGAGGTTTTGCCCGAACAGCATGGTGGGATTTGAAATACTGGGAACAATGAAGTGCGGGGTGGTTGTCTGGTCATGAATATTTAATTGTCTTGCTATATTGCTCACTAAAGGCACCTCATCATCATTCACTGCAGGCTATTTTCCTTGAACTGTTTTTCAGTTAATGAAAAGCTTTAAATACTATTTTCTATTGCCAGACCAGAGAGTGCTTGGAACAGTTTAAATTGGAAGATCGAGTGCTCTGTTTACACAGTAGATGGCGGATCCTTTATGCAGGCCTTGCAAATGGCAGTGTGGTTACTTTCAGTATAAAGGTTAGTTTGTTTAAATATTGAGACCTAACAGCCTGTTGTGATGCCGTTTCTTTCCACTATGTGTTTCTTTCCATTCATTCTCTTGAGTAGTGGGTGTATTTGTAATTAAAGCATTTTGGTATAAATCGTCACTGTTGGCTCCTTTTGCTTTGTTATTTTGTCTGTGCCCAAAGCTATCCCATCTCCCCTTCCCTCCGGTTGCTTTTCTCTTAACTGCTGTATTGTTGCATATTTCCACCTGGTCTACTACTTATGTGTCAAGAATGATTTCTAACACAGTTGCTTATTTGTGGATCCTTCTTTCTTGCCTATAGAAGCAGTGAGAAAGACCTTAATGTGTTGCTGGTTTTGCCTTCTCCATCTGCAATTATAGAAGAGACTCATTGGTTTCCATGGTTTCCTGGCAAAGTGGTTTAATCAGTGGTTCCCATGATATATAAAAGTGAATAAAAATAATTATTGAAATAAATTATTTTTCTGATTATTCTTTTCATGGATCCTAGACTAATTTCTCAAATTTATCCTTAATGTATTGATTTGCATTTTTCTCATAACGCTATTTCCTTTCATTATTCTAACTCAAAAAGAGGACTTACTGGACCTTTGCCAAATAATGAAATTGGGTTTTTTTAAAGACAGACAATCAAAACCCAGCACAAGGAGTTATTTCCCTGATTTTGAAACTTAGTTAAGATGAAGCCTTACCATTGTTGAAATGGTGTTACTCAAATCAGACGCTGTAACAAATGCTTCACAAAAAAGGGCTCAGTAGTGCAGTTAAGTGTCATAGCAAAGTTCTTTTTCTAAAATACCGGTTTTTCTTCCCCCAAACAGAACAACAAGCAGCTTGATACCTTTGAATGCCATGGCCCTAGAGCAGTGAGCTGTCTAGCCACAGCTCAGGAAGGAGCACGGAAGTTGTTGGTAGTGGGCTCCTACGATTGCACTATCAGCGTGCGAGATGCACGGAATGGGCTGCTTCTCAGAACCCTGGAAGGTCACAGCAAGACTATACTCTGCATGAAGGCAAGTGTCTCTGAAAATAAGTTTTTGACGAAGACTGCTTAAAATGGCATTGTTTTTTCTTTTTCTTCCTTATCTACTAGTGAGTGGGTTGTGGTAGGAAAGAAAGGATTTCTCTATTTTAATTGATAAAAACTTGAGTAATTTCATAGGAAAGTTGTCTCTGGCTGCTGTCTCTCTCGTTCCCAACAAAACTATTGTAAATCTGTATGTAGGAAGCATATTTATTTCCTGTTGTTAGAGGATCCAGGAAATCTCGAAATTAGAGTTTGACAACAGAGGGAAAGCTGGGGGAAAAAAGTCGAAGCTAATTTTCACACACCTTGATTGTACAAACCTCAGAGGAAACTGGAAATGTAACTCTAGCAAAGCATTCTTCTTTTTTAATAAAAGAATCACTGTCACTTATTTATAGGTTTCTTGGCTCCTGAGATTACAAGCTGAAATATGTGCTTGTCTGACTGCTTTACTGTGACCGCTATGTTGTAACAGATTAGGGTATGGCTTCCGTGCATTGTATTTGTCACTTTAAATATTATGGTATTGTGGCACAGCCTTTCTTTCCTTTGTGGACTATCCTAGTTCTGTTTGTGTGGCAGCATACTGTGGTCCCTTCTTCATCCGTGATGAATCTATTAAGCCTCCTTTCCAGATTAGTACTTGTGAAGAGCACTGTCTTTTTTTACCTGACCATAAAATAAGTGCACAGCACTTCCAGTGTTTCCAGGAAGCAAAATGGGCTTTACTGTGCGTGTATAGAGCACCATTCTGCGTCCAGTTTGCTTGGTCCTTGATCTACTGCTGAGCTGTCCCTGAGAATAGACTGTAGGTAGGATGAGTTAGCCTGGAAGTTAGCAGCTACTAGTGTCAATTGTGAAGTGTCAAAACTCATTAGACTAGCATAGTATGTTTTCTACCTCTCATATAAACAACTCAGTGCATGGGTTTTTTTTAATATTGTCTGTTGATTTTAGACTGTCAACTTTAGGAAACACTGCAGTGCAACTTTAAATTGGTCATTGTCTTAATGTTTTGCTTGCCCATTTCTATATTTGATACAAAAATAAAACTGCTCCTTTTTTTTTTTTTTTGTAAGGTTGTGAATGATCTGGTATTCAGTGGCTCCAGTGATCAGTCTGTCCATGCCCATAACATTCACGTAAGTCTCATACATAACAAACATTGGGATGACTTTTGCTATTAAGGTGATGAATTGATGTGTCATGAAGTCAGTATTTCCAGAATTTTCAACTAACTGATGGGGCAGCTTCCAGAAAAGGAAGTCGCATGATTTTGGCGACGTGACTATGCACGATAGCTAACTAAGGAGGGTTGTAGAGGACAAAATAGCTTGGGAAACGTAAACATCCTGATTCTTGTATTAGAGTATGCAGTGCCTTTTATCTGGGGATCTTGCGCAAATGTGCTGATAATATGGAAGGGGTTCAGAACAAAGCCATGTGAGATAGTTTGGTGTGGGAAGAGTTTCTTTACTGCAGGAAACACTTGAGGGAACACAAATAACATTCCAAAGTAACTGGTTCAAAAGCTGTTATCCTGAATACTGTGTCTGTAGCCTGCCGCTCTCCTTTTACATCTTCTTTCGTTTGTGCTAGCAGAAGCATTTGTGTAGTTATGCAGTAAGTTAGATTAAGAAACTTAGCAGAGGTAAATTTTAATTGACAAAAGAAATTATATATTTCTGTATCCTCAGCTACATTTGCTCACTGATCCTTGTGGCTACATAAATACTGCTAGTAGTAATAGCATGGTACTAGTTGCAGGATAGGTGGGAACATGCAGCTAACCACATGTAGCTAAACATGATGGAAAGAGAAATAGACATGTGCTTCTAATGTTCTGGAATGGTTCTTTGTTGACTTGGGCAAAGAAAAGTAGAAGTAGTATTTGATCAAAGTGCCTTTACAGGAAATGGAAGTCTGATAAAGGATGTTTCAATTTTTTTAATAGTGAGCATTGAAGCTAGCTACTCTGTCTAGGTTAGGTGCAACTGTTTTTTTTTTTAAAAAGAAACTCTTAACACCTATTTGCCTTTGCTTTTTCTTGATGCAGACTGGAGAGCTGGTGCGGATCTATAAAGGTCATAACCATGCAGTAACCGTTGTGAACATTCTTGGGAAAGTGATGGTGACAGCATGTCTGGATAAATTTGTTCGTGTTTATGAGCTACAGGTAAGAAAATAGATTGTTACTAATGATATTTACCTAATGTGATTTAATTAACAATTTTGAAGTCAGGTAGAAGTCATCTTAATGCTTACTGGTCTCTGGTCCATTCCTTTTCTTCCTGTCACTCAGGATGCATAGTTGTCTCACCAGCCAAATTACACATGATTTAAAGAAATTATAACCTTAAGAATTATTCTTATTTTCTTTTAGAACCTGGGTTATCCTGAGATAATAACTCAGAAAAGCAAGGAAATGTTAGTTTTGTCTGCTTGAAAGAGCAAGTGCTTATTTGGATAAAAAGACTCACCAATGTAAGCAAAAGTGACCTTTCATGGTGGCTATGAAGTTTGGAATCCAGTAGGGAAGTTTAGTTGCTGCCCAGTATACTATTTTTGGGAGCATAGTTATTTGCATGTCTGTGAAAAATGGCTGTTAGTTATCATGCTATTAAACATCTGCTTCTATTTCTTTCAAGTCACACGACCGCTTGCAAGTCTATGGAGGCCACACAGATATGATCATGTGTATGACCATCCATAAGAGCATGGTAACTTTCTTCTTTTCACTTCCTTTTTCTCACTCAGAAGATTGTGATGCCACAAGCATATACAAAACAGTTTAAATTTTTCAGATAATAAAGTCAACCCTTTTGTCTAAGAAGATCTTAGAAATGACAGCTGAAAAATCAAGTTACTATAACAGCTATTTATGTAATGTTGTTGTCTGGGGAAAAATTACTTTCTGGCTTACTATAGTCTTAACTGTAAGCAGAACTACTGCTTTATGATTGCAACGAAGAATCTAGAAATAGTAAAATATCTCCTCTTTTCAAGCATCAATCTTATTTGACTTTTACTCAGGAAAGGCACCCAAGTGCCAGAGAAAAGCTTCACCTACTATCAAACCTCTAGTAACCTTTGATAGAGCCTACATGAAGATATGCAGTTGATTTAGGCGCACAGACTTTTTCATACACCTGCACTGCAAATAATTTTCAGAAGCAGTTAAGAATAAATAACTTGCTTAAGATAGTCATTAAATGCACTTGTTTGCCTCCCTGTATTTGCTTGCAAAATTTCTTTAAGATTGTAAAATAAGAGGTATAGTAATGATCTGGAATAACGGAAGAATCGAGTCTAACAGAAGTGAACTTCTGCTAATTGGAATACAGGCTGCACAAACTTCACTTCTTGTGCTAATGCAGTGGAGAGCTAAGTGCACTCAGTCTTTATGCTTACAGTCAGAAGCTTTAACTGTCTCTCAGTTGTAGTCTATTCTGGGCATTCTCAAGTCAAAGCAGTGTTCAAGTGACAAATTTAGTGATGAATGAAAGATTACAATTTTCTGTATTAGTCCTTAGTAAAGTGTAGTCAATTACACACAGCAGGTTGCCTATTATATCCTAGTGGTGAATTTCCAGGAGTGGAGTTTTCTGTATGTGAGAACTTTTATTGATGATGAATGTTCTTTATGGGATTATGAGCATCTGACACTATTTTTTTTCCAAAGGACAATTTTGTGTAGAGCATCTGCCTAACAAAAATGTTTTTTAAGATGTCATTTTGCCTACCTTTTCAGGATCTGCATCAGTCTTATGGTTCTGAAATTATGATGTTCTTCATCTTTCCCCTCCATTCCTTTTTCATATACATATAACCAGTTAAGTCCCAGAAATATTTTCAACATTTACACTTGATTTTTTTTCACTTCTATGGAGAGTAACATTATTTTTTAAAGGTTTTTGAACTTTTACACACGTGACACTATCAATGACAAATTATGGAGACATTTCTTCTTCATTAGTAGGGTTTTGTAAATTCTGAATTCAAATTGTGAAAGTATTAGGTTAGACTAATTTTTTAAATTTGAAAGCCTTGTCGTTGATATCTTATTGTTATTCACCTGATATACTCTACACTGAAGCCTCCTTCAAAATTTGACTTTTTTTTTCTGTTAGTCCCAGCTTGCTTAATCATAAATGGTTGTTTTACAGATCTACACTGGATGCTATGATGGCAGTGTGAGAGCTGTGAGGCTTAATCTGATGCAGAATTATCGTTGCTGGGTAAAGAGCGAAATGTTTTTAACCTTCCTTTATTCTAGTTTTTAGACTAATTTTCTGGAGGTAGTTACTACTCAGTCTTGGATTGTAGTAAGTCAATAGTATTTTTAAAATACTTGCATGTTAAATGGAAGTATAAATCACTGGTTCCATTTTACATGGTCTTTGATATGTGTATGCTTTGGGACAAGTTGGTAATAGCATCTTAAATTAATTTTCCTTCTGGCAGATATTAGATAGTGGCACGTAACTGTGTAAAACCAAAAACTTACCCTGAGTGCTGTAGAAAAACTGACTGACTTTACTACATAATTCTAAGTTCCCAATGACTGTGTCTCAGGTTGACTTAAGTCTTGTAAAGGCCAAATTCCTCTCTTCCTCCTGCCATTCATACTGGTGGCTTAGGCTTGGCTAGCGGCAGGAGGAACCTCTGTAAAGTTGTAATTAAACAAACAGAACTGAATAGAAATGGAATAAGAAGATTGAAAAGTTGCAGGAGGTGGCATGCATGTGAACAATCTTGGCAGAATATTGTGAAGCTGCAGGAAGAAAAACAATAGCTAAAATTCTTTTTCCCTGGCTTATTCTGGTATGCTTTTTCTACCAGTGGCACGGATGTTCACTGATCTTTGGAGTTGTGGACCATCTGAAACAACACTTGCTAACTGACCACACCAACCCAAACTTTCAGACCTTAAAATGTCGTTGGAAGAACTGTGATGCTTTCTTTACTTCCAGAAAAGGTTCCAAGCAGGTATGTGGTTGAACTGTTGGGGTTGCGTTTGGTAGTATAAAGTAATTTATGTCACCACAACAGTGGGGCTTGATCCTGTTTTCTTAAAAAGTGTTAAAATTTTACAGTCTTGATAGGCTTAACTGCGTAGTTTGTCATACAAGGCTAATAGGGTTCAAGTCACCCTGTGACAGATGAAGACTGCAGCTAAGTACCATAACTTGAGATATTGTCAACTTGAAACAGTTTTATCCTAAAATATAACATGGAAATGATAAAATTCTTGAAATATTAGAAGAAACTTTGGAAACTATACTCAAGATGTTATTAATTTTTTGTAGGAAAAATTTCTTTTTAAGATTGATCTTCAAGCAAATTTTGTGCTCTTATCTGTCAATAACCCCTTTCATTTTTTTGAAAGCTGATGCTGTTTAAATTTCACACAGTATTGGTTTTGCTAACAATGTTTAAATAAGGATAGCACTTAAATTACTGGGTAAATGTTAGCACAGATAGGAAAAAATTAAGGAGACGGAAGAGTGGGAGGCCAGTGGGATGAAGTGATGTGGGAAGGCTTGGAGGGTGGGTGGAAAGAAGGTTGTCACCTATAGACTGATTGGTAAAGTACAGTTTTTACTCTTTGGTAATATAATCTACCGTTCTGTGGAATTCTTTTCAAAATATGCAATGGAAGGAGGTTTCTTTGAGAACTAAGAAACAAAAGTAGAATCCTTAATTTCTCATTAAGCACTGACTTTGGATATACTGTGTTTATTTGATACAACCTTTTAGTCAGAAAGCTTTTTATTTGCCTAGAATAATGTGATGTGTGAGATGTTTTACATATGCTTTGCATTGATTTTTAAAAATATTTTCTTAAAATAATTTTTAAGGAGCTTTAGACCAAAACGTGTGTATTATCTAAAATGTCACTTCACTGAGGCCCCAAGAATCTTTTGCAAAGGTTTTTGTGGTGGTGGTGGTGTTTAACAGTTGACTTCCCTTCTTTTCTAGGATGCTGTAGGACACATTGAAAGACATGCTGAGGATGACAGCAGGATTGACTCATGAAGCTTTTCACCTCCCACATTGGGAAGTAATTTTAGATGTTAGAATTATTCCAAATAATTTCTTACTCCAATCTTTCCTCTTCTCACTTGGAATGCAAAAATAATGGGGCTGACATGCCTTTCTACAAAGACTGCAGGTTGTGTTGCACTCTGTAGAATTAAGAAGGCTGGTCAATTAAGACTTGGTTGAAATGGAAGATTCTTGCAAGTTTTCAATGCATTGACAGATAAGAATATTCCCTCGTCTGCCTTGTTTTTGTTGTTTATTTTTTTTTCAGAAGCATGGTCTGAGAGATTTTAGGAAGTCCAGAGGGGTGTTGAGAACTTACATGACAACAGGTGCTGGTGTTTGCAATCTCAACTTGAAGCCTGTTAAGTGTCCAAGACGTTTCTTTTTTTATGTCGTATCTAGTCTTTTTTAGCCGATTTCAATAAAATTCTGCAAACCAGAGTATTACACATTCTAACAGTGTAACCTGAATATCTGGTGTACATTTTTAGTTTTTCATGAAAAGAAAAGATGTTTTATGGAGAACCAGATTAAATTAATTTTTTTAGTGTTAACTGTAAATTATTTTCTATTCCTTGTGTAAAAATTGCTATGACTGGCACAATATATACAGTGACAGACTGCACTATATATAACCTCCTGAGATATTTTGTTTATTTGAAGGAAAGCAGTTATTTCTTGAGGGGTATGCCAGTAGCAGCAAGATGCCTAGAGCGGAGGGTCCACTCACATCCTTTGCAATCTTGATCTTCTTAAATAAAGGTCCCTGCGTACAGGAAGGAAGTAAGTGGTGTCGGCTTTTGTTGTCATTAAATACTGGCATAACCACAATTATCTTGATATACAAGACTGTAGATGGATTCCTGATTTTACTTGGAATCTTAGTGACTGAGATTTGCCTTCCCAGTTCTTCATGGCATAGCAAATGAAGAGGTTATGCAAAGGCACTGCTTGTCTGTGTGCATCTGCTTAGATAGTTTTCTGTTTCTGTTGTGAACTGGCTTAATTGGCTTGCACTGTTTGAAGTTCACAAAAACTCAGCTGGAAAGAATGGAGCAGGATTTTAAACTATTTTAAAGTCTAGAGTTATCAAGCAGAAGCTGAGGATACAAATTGCATATCACATGTAGAAGTCTTGTTTCTACTAATGCACAGAAGGTACCACAGAAAAGCCACTGCAGAGTGAAAGACTGTCAGGGTTCCTCTGCAGGTGCTGCTTGGAGTGGAAAACTTCACCTGTTGAGTTCACTGAATTGTACTTCTTCCATTTGCAGCCCTCTCTCCCATAATGACACTAATTCAGCAAAGAGCGCTCTCTCAAACAGTGACTCTGATCTAGCAAGAGGCTTTGTGTTCACTTTTACCTAATGGTTTGTCAGGATAAAAAACACAAGTTTCCTCAAACTAACAGAAGGTAAAGATAGCCTGGTGTCAAAACTGAGCTGCTTATAAATGAGTGCAGTGCTGTTCAAACAAATTGAATGCACTGTTTTTACTGGGCATATCTTTCACCACTACTTTGAGGCTTGGTGTGCCAACCATAGACCAAATAAGTGTTCTAAACTCATTGTTTGACTACCGAAAAGACTTTTTAGGGCAGGAAAGTGATTGAGGGAAGCCCACTTTGCCATCAAATCAAGACACTTCAGGGCCTTCTCTGAAGCATATGCTATTTTTGTCTTTCCTTGGCAGCCAAGTATCATTTCTCTGTCATTGTTCATCATTATTTTTTTTGTGAAACAGGAGTTAAACAGGAATGAGGTGCGGTAGCATCCTGTTTCAGAGACGTGGGTATCTCTGAGGTTCCGATGCTTTTGTGGCAATTTGGGTTTTTTATTAAGCTGTTTGTGGTCAGGAAAAAAACCTAATATGTGCCTCAGATCAAAAGCTCTTTTGAGGGTGATTTTATTTTGGTTTTTTGGGGGGTGTGCTTGTGGTTTTGTTTTGGTTTTGTTTTCTTTATGGGTGAAGCAGTTCAAGAGACTCAAAATAAGGGAGATCTCTTGGCAGACTAAATGTTTTGTGATGCAGGCTTTATTGCTCTAGAGCCGCTAAGTATATTTTTTTCCCATGACCTAAAAAGAGACAATTGTATAACACTTAAACCATTTCCAAACTTAGTAATGTTCAGGAGTTTTTCTGGTTTTTGTTTTTAACCACAAAGAGGGAGTATGTAAAACTGTTGCATAAACTGTGTGAACATTTCAAGCTGTCCTTCATGGGCTGTAATTAAAGTGAAGCTGTGGAGGTGTGTGTCATGAGGACAAGCATGTGGAGTGATTGTAGCATTCTGAAAAGTGGCATTACTAGATTTGTTACTTGTTCCTTGTGATTCTTCACATACTTTCAGCCGTTTAAAGATATTTCTCATTAGATATTGCAACAGTCACTATAATTTATTTGCATTCCTTATTGCCTGTTGGGTTTATCTTTTCTAGCTGATGGAAGTAGACTTCCTTTTCTTGTAGTCCATGACATTTCCTTATCTGTCCTTGAAATTACTGATCCTGAGTCTGGGCTTCTGAAATTCAGCTTTCACAGTGGTGACTTTTGTTACTTTGTAGGTGATTTCATATATATTGTAAGAATTATAAAGTGGATAAGAGGCAGGAAAAAAGCAGAGCTGTATGAGTGTTTAAAATTTTGCTTCATAAATTAGAAATGATTTTAAGTATTGTTCAGGGGTTCAGAGAAAAAAGTGTGCTGCTTTGTCCTGAGAATGTCTTAAAAGGATTTGCTCTGAGGTTGTGATGCAGCTGTGGAAATTCCCAGGCTTCTTTGGAGTTCTTTGGGGAGTTTGCTGTTTGTTCAGCTGGAATTCATTGCAGCATTTGCTAATGGCTGTTCATTTGTCCCAGAGGTAATTGCAGAAGAGTGCTAAGGCTAATGTGTTGGCTTGGTAGCCATTAATGAGGTCCTTTCCTTGTCTTGCCACTTTTAGGGTTTTGACTCTTGATATTCATCCGGTCTAAGAGTGTAATAACTTTGGGAAGGTAGACTGTGAAATTGAAGAGTAGTATTTTCAGGAAAAGCAGCACTGCATGCCTGAAGCCTGTTTCAGAACTATTCTTATTTTCAGTTTGTTTTTTATGCAAGTAAAAAGCTATGAGTGGAAGAGTGAGGGTTTATTTTGTGGTTAGCTGTGTTTATTTTATTAGTCAAAGGTTCAGTAGTGAGCTCTGGACTTGCTATATGACTCACTAAATATGACAAGCCCTCTGAGGGGCAAACCACCCTTTTTTAGCAGGACTGACATTGGGCTATGAGACTTTTCAGCAAACAAAAAGTGCTCAGAGGTATTATTGTCTCTTATGATTTAAAGAATAGGGCAGGTGCTACTGAAACCACTTATATCTTGCTTTTCAAAGGCACGAGAACTTGTTCTGCTATAGGCGTACCAAGCCCTGCCTGAGCTCCAAAAAGAGAGCATGAGTAGCATAAAACCATCACTTAAAGTTCACAGGTGCCACAAAGCTTAACCTTCCCCAATCCCAATTGCCTCATGTGTTTTGAATGGTAAGACTAGGACTATAGGATTGTTCTATATTTGTTGCTCCTTTTTCCTATAAATCGAGGGGAGAAGTAAGTTAACTGACAGTACAAAATACTTTGTGGTCTAATGCTGCTGCTTCTGTATGTACAAGGAGCCAGGGGGAAAACTGCTGTCATCCATTGGTACAAAGATGCATTAAATATCCCAGCTTCTGCTTGCCTTCTGCCACTTAGATGTGGATTGCAGACTTTAAACATATTATCAGCGCATGAGCTGAATACTGAAAAATAGCAGGAGTTTGGCTGTGTAGTGTTTGATGTAGTACAGTTCTTAATGCACATTTTTAAGCTGTCCAGTCATGCCAGACCATGGTAAATGGTAACTGAAAACTCACAATAAACTCTAGGCTCTGTGAAACACAAATGTGCAGTTGAGAAGATATTTTCCCCTTCTTTTGAATTCAGACACGTGTACAGATGAACCTTGATTTTCAGGCTTGTATGGTACTGTCATTCAAACAGTCTAAGTCGTCCTGAGTTGTAGAATGTGAGGAAGGATAAGGGAACGGTTTCAGCTACTGTTTGTTAAATATTTAATAGTCAAAGTAAAGGGCAAACTGTGTAGGTATATATTCTGTTATATGCACCTGTCAGCTTCTCAAACTTTATTTTACTCTAAGTGTTAAACAGCCTTTTTGAATAATGGAGATGGAATAAAACAACACGATTGAGTATTTAATGATTTAATGATTCTGTGTAGAATATGTGCACAGCTTGACCTTGGTTTTCTTCTTTCACTTTGGTACAAAGCTGTGAGCGTAGTAACAAAACTTTACATGGAAAAAAGAAGAAAAAAAGAAAAATAAAAGTTCTTTATATTGTTGTGGTTGTTCATCTGATTCTTCTTTGTTTTGAATACAGTGATTCTTTCACAGGATTTGGTAGACCTTGACTTTGTTCTAGATTTTTTTCCTTGTTTCAAGAGAGGTAGGTGAAATCAGACAGGCTGCTTTGAAGCTCCAGCACTGAGAGGAGTGCTGCAAGTTATTGCTCCCAATGTGCATGAATCTCAGACCTAGTCATGAGGCAGAGATGGAAACTACCCACTCAGCTACTGCCACCAAGACTGCCTTGCTTCATGGCCTATATTGGAAAGGGAGGTTCTCTAGAGGTGTTGGTAGTTCACTCACTGGAACTTTAAGGACCAGTTTTGAGTTGCCACTCAAAAATCTTGATTTTGAACTTTTGGCTGATAGATTTTGTTTTTTACTGAACACCCTAACCAAGAAGTTCTCTGCCATATTTTTGTATGGAAAATAATAGCTTAGTGGAGAGAACACATGGCTGGAACCCAAGGCTTCTTCTGTTCCAGCCCTCTTAAAAACTGGGTTTGGGTTAAAACAAAGGTTAAATTTAAAGGTGAATCTTTTCTTTAGATAAACTGTAGGATTTTCTTAATCTAACTTACTCCGAAAGAGTGGAAGAGTGAAAAAGTTAACCTTTATATTCAAAGGGTTTTCTCTTTCTTAGTAATCTTTCACTTAAATATGCAACTTAACCCGAATAACTTTTGAGTTGGTGCTAAGATCTGTTTTTACAATTTTGTTTTACAATAGTGGATTGATTTGTTATTTTTCACCAGTAGAGAACTTAGTAGAAGTTGCTCCTGATGAAGTCTGGTCTCTTACCTTTTCTTGCACATTTTGTTTTTCCTTCCATTTTTATATTGATCAACACTTTACCAGTTTTGAAAGCCTGGTATCCTTAAAACTGGTAACAAGGGAGTTCTCAGCTCAAATGCTTTTTTATTTTTAATGTGTTCAAGGAGCAAACTGGCTATTGTTTGAGCTATTAAGCTGGTTTCCTGCTTGCCATAGAACTCCAAAATCATAGAATCACCAGGTTGGAAGAGACCCACCATATCATCGAGTCCAACTATTCCCACCAATCTCTAAACATGCCTCTCAGTACCGTATCCACCTGCACCTTAAACACCTCCAGGGAAGGCGAGTCAACCACCTCCCTGTGCAGACTGTTCCATTGCCTAATGACCCTTTCAGTGAAGAATTTTTTCCTTATGTCGAGCCTGAACCTCCCCTGGTGGAGCTTGGAAAAAAAAAAAAAAAGCTGATGTATATTCAGGAGAATGATGGAAGACTGCTTAGTGTTTCATCTTCCTCTGGTTTTTTTCAAAGGAAAACCAAAAAACAACCTTAAAGATTAGGCCAAAATCCAGTTGCTTTTATTTTTGATTCAATTAAACTACTTGTACTTACACATTTTAACAATCTTCCCAAAGTGTTCACATTAACATAGTGTCTGATTCTGCTACAAGTCATGTCTTGCAGTAAGGAACTACACAATAATGTCAGGAGATAGGACCCAAGGGGGAGTGTCTGTGTAGATGTATATATTTGTATACGTAAGAGGTTTTCTGTCTCCAACAGCAACCACCTTTCTTGATGTTGCTGAGGATACATTTACAATTAAAGACATTTAAAAGGCCCAAGTCATAGTTAAGATACTATAGGGATACTAAAAATAAGAGCAAGTTGCTCAATTCTGATACTTTGGCTGAGGCACCCGACCAAGATGTGCCAAGGTACTGCAGTTTGTTGTGCCCCATTTCTAGCATAGCAGAGAACCCACCTGCACAGCCACATCTAGAAAAAGGCACGTGATTGGGATGTGTAATATTAATGTAACTAGCACAATCTCATGGTTATAAAGAGGCTGAAATTATAGTACTAATAGCAGGACAAAGTTAATGACTTAACTACAAGGTGGTAGTAAACACCTGACTTTCACAGTTCAAGTGCAGTTTGCAAGTTTTGCCTGACTTGAGGGAAGGAGACTTTCCCAGTTGTCAGCATAAGCAGGATAACGATGCATGCTCAGTGTCTTTATCATCCAGAAAAAGCTTAATTAAGTCATCAATAAATTAATCCTTGTTGCCCAAAGGAAAATGTCAGGAAGTTATAAAAGTAATTACAGGATATGCACACCGGTCTGCCTTCTGGTTTATGGCACTGTTTATCTCTGCAAGTAAGGCACTTAATTAGGAAATGCTCTTGTTTGTACTTGGCGATGAATGTAGCTAGTTGCTCAAAACAGAAGCCTTGATTGTTTTCTTCATGAAGTTGGGCACTGGCTCTGGTGTTAGGCATACATGGTGAGCTGCAGCCACTGGAAGAAAAGTTACAATTAAAGGATGAAACAATTGTTGGCATCCTCCAGCAAACTGCATTGAGGCACTACTGTCTCTATAGCTGGAAAACAGCTGCTTGATGATATGCTGGCAGTGGGCGACTTTGTGTGAGACTTCTTATTGCTCTTATTCCTCCTTTGCTTACAAAAAGTGACAGGGTTTTTTTTATGGTCTCCCTAGCAGAAGACCTACTTTTAAGTCCTCTTAAGAATTTAAAAGGGGTTTAAAACTGTTCTTTACCTCTTATCAGTTAACAGCTTTAAGTGAAAGGATGTTTGATACTTAAATTGCCTCATAAAAACTTCAAAAGCTTTTTGAAGCACTTTAAAGATGATACAGAGTGTCTGCAGCTGTGCCCCTCAGCACCAGCTGTAGTCTTACAGAGCAGCTGTTGCTGGCAGAGCATGAATACAGGTTTTTTCTGTGTAAAATAGGTAGCAAAATTATTGGGTTTTGCAGACTCCTGCCACTCAGATGACAATCTCAAACCAACTCAGCGGCTCCTTTGAGAATGTGTGCAATGAATAATACAAATAAAATTTACTAATGTTACTTTGTGTTTAAAATACTCCTAAGAACCAGTTTACCTCTAGTACGTTGAGCTTAATGATGCCATCGCCATCTTTATCAAAGGCATGGAATGCTCCTAAATCAAGGAAACAAAAGTATATAGAGTAGATTAAATTCTGTGTGTGTAAAGATGATCTTGATAGCAAACCAAATTGTGCTGCTCCTGCTGTGCTGTGGAGACTTGTGCAGATACTTACGTGGTCGCAAGTATTTCTGCTATATTTCTCCTTAGCTAATATGAAGAGAAATGCAATTACTTATTTTCTTATGTGTTTGTATGGGATGGCTGCCATATTTTGGATTTCCTAAGCACGTGAGTTACTAAAGATTGCATGGGCAGTAGTGTCTTGGGTACAACAGTGCATTTTGGGAGCAAGGACGGGAGGCAGTGCAGTAAAACCAGGGCAGCCACTCACTGAACATGGCATCCAGGCGCACGAAGCAGCAGATGAAACTGTCAAAATCGATATTCATGTTCTTGTCAGCGTAGCGCATGGTGATGATGTCGTAGAGCTGATTGTTCAGCTGAAAGCCTGCAAAGTACCAGAAACAGAGCTGCTGGACTGCAGCTGGGGGGAAGTGCCAGTGCTGGCGCCCAGGAAAAGTTTGGCCATAGGCACTTCCTGGAACCAGCTGAGGTTCAGGCTGGAAGGTACAGCTCCAACTGCTAAATAAAATCACAGAATCGCTAGGCTGGAGAAGACCTACTGGATCATTGACTCCAACCATTCCTATCAATCACTAAACCACACCCCTCAGCACCTTGTCCACCTGTGCCTTAAACACCTCCAGGGAAGGTGACTCAACCACCTACCTGGGCAGCCTCTGCCAGTGCTCAACGACCCTTTCTGTGAAAATTTTTTTCCTAATGTCCAGCCTAAACCTCCCCTGGCGGAGCTTGAGGCTATTCCCCCTTGTCCTGTCCCCTGTCACTTGGGAGAAGAAGCCAGCTCCCTGCTCTCAGAGATCTCCTTTTAGGTAGTTGTAGAGAACAATAAGTTCTCCTCTCAGCCTCCTCTTCTCCAGGCTAAACACCCCCAGCTCTCTCAGTCGCTCCTCATAAGGCCTGTTCTCCAGCCCCTTCACCAGCTTTGTTGCTCTTCTCTGGACTCGCTCCAGAGCCTCAACATCCTTCTTGTGGTGAGGGGCCCAGAACTGAACACGGTATTCGAGGTGCCGTCTCACCTGTGCTGAGTACAGGGGGAGAATAACCTCCCTGGACCTGCTGGTCACGCTGTTTCTAATAGAAGCCAAGATGCCATCTTGTGAGGGCTAATAGCGGGTGAGTTACTTCATACTGTAAATATTAAGAGTTTGCAGCTTATCTGAGCCTGATAAGGGCAAAGCAACAAAAACTGGGCCACAGAAACACAGCACGAAGTTACTAGGAAAACACCATTTCACAACAGGAACAAAAGGTCACTCCTTCTTGTGGTGCTGGCGGCTGCACCCTGTGACTGTGCTTCATACAGGGTCTGTTGTGGTTTGTGTACTGCCACTTGTTGGCTAAACGCAAGGTCATGCACAGCCATGTGCTATAAGACGCAGACATTTTTATTGCAAAACGTGTTCTTGGTTCTAAAGTCAGGGCAGAAGTTTGGGTTTTTTTCTTTTTTGGTTTTGTTTTCTTTACATTGGCAGCTTTCCTGGTGAGAATGGAAACTTGGAAAATAAAGTTACCCATATTTCGCTGCAGCAGGAGTCCAAATCCAGGTGTACCTTTGTCCTTAGCAAAGGTTTGGATCAGAGATGTTTTGTAAAGTATAAGATAACCATTTGTTTCTGGTTCTTGATGGACTAGTAACTGATGTGCCACACTGCCACTGAAGATAAAGTGTCACTGAAATCTTCACGTTTAGGCTCATAGTGCTTCTACAGATTTTCTGATTAAAGAAGCCAGTTTGCTGCATTAGAGATACAGCAGCTGGTAAAGACATTTGCGTGGAGAGGACTGCTGTCCACGGAAAGCAGCACATCAGAGTGCTGGAGGCAAGAAGCAAGAAAAGTCTAAAGCCTCTCTTTGCACATAGAATTTCATACAGTGCAACTTTTGCTGAATACTTTCTTCTCGCTGCATAGGTAGAAGAGGAGCCTGACTCTGTAGTGGCTTAGTGCCACTAAGAAACATGAGCAGGACTCAGGATGTCCATCCAGTTGTTCTGATGCAAACTTTGGACATTGATCTGCTCTGCTTTGGTTTCAGTGTCTGTACTCTTGGGTTGAAGGTTTTCCATTGTTCTTTGTTACTTACACAAACATAGAGAATCCACAGCTTAAGTGAAATCAAATGTCTTCAGGGCTTGCTGGTCTCCTTGAACAGCAGTACCCCAAGTGGGAGATCCTTAAGACAGCAGAGCACCATTCATTAGAAAGTTTAAGGAGCTGAAGAGATCTATTTGGTTGGCAAGATATACAAGGCTTGCCTTTTGCATATTTGAGAAGCTCTGTTGGAGAAAACTAATTTTTTTTTAATTTATGTAGGATCTCTTTTTAAAAGGCTGTACTGTATTCCCAATTTTACTCTGTGATATATCAACCAAAATTAAGTTTCTTTGACCGTTGGGAATTGAACACTAGAAGATGTACCTGCATCATTGACTGCATTGCGCATCTCGTAGCTGTTAATGGTTCCTGAATGATCCGTGTCATAACACTTGAAAATTTTCTGGAAGAAAGAAAAATAATATACACAGATAAAAGCTTATACTTGTGCTGCATGTACCTAATGAGGGGGTATGGAATGTGTGTCTCGGGCACTTGGAAGCTTGGCCATTTGCCCTATATTGTTGCTTCTAGGGCAGTCTCAGTTGTTAGCACAGAGCTCCTCTCAGTCACAAAGTAGAATAATTTAGATCCACACTATGAGCAGCAAAAAGCTCCCCCCCCAGGGACTCTCCTTAGTTGAGTTGAGTTTATGCTGTTAATTCTCTCTCTTAATTGTCCTAATTAAGCTGTTTACAAGGCCTGAGTCTAGTTCCCATCACCCTCCTCCTCCAATTTGTATGCCTCTAGTATTTTCATGGGGAAAGCTCTTACATGAGTGTTGGAGCATCAGAGATTCAGGCAATTTGCTTAGGCAGTGAGTAGGATGAGGAGAGGCATTGCTTTTCTTTTAAGAAGCAATTTCTTTTTAGCTTTTCTTTTTATTGTAGTGTATGTAGATAGTTCCGTTTCTTCTGAACAAGCTTTGGCGCTGCAGAAGCTGTGGAGAACAACACTATGGAATCCAGCAATACCTGCCAGCTTTTAATCTTGTCCCAGAGATGTCGAAACTCCTCGAAGTTTATCTTCCCTGAGCCATCTGTCTGTAATCCAAGCATTCAGGTAACAAAACCACAAAATCTTTAAGAGAAAACTAAGCCTGCAGCTGCTGGTGAAGGGATGAATGTGAAACTGAGTTCAGGATCTCCTCAGACCTGGTGAACTGAAGCAGTAAAATATTTGTGACTGTTTGGGTTGTTGTGCATAGTATTTTGTTTCTGGAGTGTGGAGTATGAATTGTACTTTGTGTAGAAGCAAACATCTGGTACAGGACAGAAGCTTGCTCCTGGAGCAGTTATGAAGTACATGAGCAGGATGTTTCCAAATGCCTTCAAATGTGAAGCTTACCCAATGTCTTTTTAAGACAACTGAACTTTATCCTAGAGTGACACTCTTTCTGCCTTGCTTAAAATTAATTGAGAACTAAACAAAATGTTGACTAAAGGATTTACAAAAAGCTGGTTTGCCTCCAACCTTGTGGCTCTGGGTTGTAGCTACAGTTTTGTTTGGGTTACGTTTGAATGTGCTTATGTTCTCTCGGAATCATACCTTATATCAAATAGGAAAACTGAGTGATATTGTATCAGAGTTAACCCTGTAGGTATCTCGTAGTGTGTTTTATTGGTCTGAGACAATTTCTGTATGGGTTGCATGCTATGCATGCAGTGGAATGTCTAATACATTACAAACTTAATTAAGTTTGTTGACAAGAACTGTAGTTATGTTGAGTTGGTTTAAAAAGATTAAAAGATTGTGCTTTAGCATGTGAGCTGCCCAGGAAGGATATCAGATTGATTCATTCTGAAGTTTTCTGTTTCACAGTATTTTAATCTCCCAACCACACTTATGTTGAGATGACTGGAGTTAAGGTGTGCCAAGCCAGAAATGCTGTGTTATCTGACTGCAAGCTGCACTGTAATGTTCTGTTTCCCTGGCTTACTGGGTTATGTGTTTGCAGTGGTGGGAAGTACAACCCAAGTGGACTAGTGTGTTATCAAGCACTCCTCTTTCACCAGAAAAGGATACATCCATTAAAGCAATCATGCTGCGGCAGGATTCCAGTTCAAATCCTTCTGTCTTTAGGTCCTTATCTGAAATAAATGAACCTGAGTGAAAACAGATCGTGCAAATCAGTATGAGTTTCTTCCTCTTAGTTGTAACTCTACTCAAAGTAGAATCTTTTGAGATATCTCTACTGCTCATTTCTTACTGGATGAAGGAAGTAGGTTTAGGTCTAATTAATGTTATTGCTTGTGTGTTAAAAATTACTTTTCTTAACGTGTTCTATACAATAAAAACCTCTGAAAAATTCTGACTTCCAGGTGACTAAGCAAGCCCAGGTTCTGTAGGCTCAAGTTTGCCAGGCAGGGAGAAGCTTTGCTTCTTCATTAGAATTTTTTATTTTTAAAGGTAATTTGCAGACTGCTAGAAACGCTATACTGTCCTAAGTTGTACTTCCAGTGGATGTTTGCTAATTTTGGCATTATTGATACTTGATTACTCATAGAAAGCATCTCTATGAGAAGTTCGGCTCACTGAAGTCTCAGATGCAAAATCCATGGAAGCATAACTAGGAAATCTGTGACTTAGAAACTAAATAATATTTAGAGCGCGACTCAGAGGTGAAGGGTTATGTTATATTACAGATTTCTGTGTCCAGGGTTATTGAAAAACATGTTCAAACTCACGTTTTCTTACAACATTATTGAGAACGTTCCTGAGTTCTTCAGCATTGATCTCCATGTCCTGGTGAGAAATGTGGTGAGGATATAGTTAATTACAACATTCCTTATTAAACAGATGATTTAATGGATGGATATGCTAAAAGTATGAAGCTTTTAGTCACATTTCAGTGTGACCTAAACATGCTTCAAACTACAGAGCATTCTAGATCATATAAAAGTTAGTCTAAATCTTTATTGGGCTGCAGCACAAGGTAGGTCTAAAGTTACCATATGGTGCTTATTAAACTAGAGCTAGAAGAACAATCAGTAATTTCAAGCCACTGTGTAAGACAAAAATCCCTGTAACCCATTCCATCTCTTGATTTGTTGTCAGCTTTGTTGCCCTTCTCTGGACTCGCTCCAGAGCCACAACATCCCTCTTGTGGTGAGGGGCCCAGAACTGAACACAGTACTCGAGGTGCGGTCTCACCAGTGCCGAGTACAGGGGGAGAATAACCTCCCTGGACCTGCTGCTTACGCCGTTCCTGATACAAGCCAAGATGCCATTGGCCTTCTTGGCCACCTGGGCACACTGCTGGCTCATGTTCAGTCGGTTGTCAACCAGCACCCCCAGGTCCTTCTCCTCCTGGCAGCTTTCCAGCCAGGTCTCTCCTAGTTTGTACCTCTGCTTAGGGTTGTTGTGCCCCAAGTGCAGGACCCGGCATTTGGCCTTGTTAAACCTCATGCCGTTGGTCTCAGCCCAGCAGTCCAGCCTGTTCAGGTCCCTTTGCAGAGCCTCCCGACCCTCCAGCAGATCAACACTTCCTCCCAGCTTGGAAATTTGATGGGAGGAATTTTTAAAATTCAGGGGTTTGAGTCCTTGAATTGGTCGATTTTGGTGCTATTGTGGCTAGGCTGCTTTGATGACAGAAAGAGTAGTCAGTTCCATACTCACATCCCCTGCAATCTGTCGGAAAATATTCCTGAACTGTTTTTCCTCTTCACTCTTTTCATGAGCTTTTGCTGAAGGTCGCTGAAAAAAGACAAGCAAAGGAGAGAAGTAACCTTACCTGGGAAGGGAAGTGGCCTGGGGGCTCTCTCTCGCTCTTGTGTGAAGGAGCCTTTTAATAAATCTGGACCTCTTTGGAGTAATGGGTGGTCCTCCTGTTCCTTTACCTCTCTTTTTAAAAAATATGTTCCTTGGAAAAACTATAATCAATTCCATCCTATTGCTCTCCTTTCTCTTGGAAGGAGCCTAAATGATTATTTTCACTGACAGATTTTATCTTCTAATTTTTTGTTTAAAAAAATTGCTAAGAAGTTTGGAGCAGAAGAGACTTATCTGCTCCATAGCTTCCCTGTAGCCTAAAAATTGACCAGAGGAACTTGGGCTTCAGAGCTCTTTGTAGTGTGGAGGGCCTCTTGCTGGAATCAAGTAGCACAAGAAGCAGAGAAAAAAGATGAAAGTGACGTTTTCTCAGCCACATGCAAAGAGCAAGCCTGAACCGAATATGAAAGTGAAAAAGCAAACTATAGTTTATCCATCTGCTTCGTCCTCCCCCCAATATTAAATTACCAGAATTATATGTAATGGAGTAAATCTAATTTCTTGGCTTAGTTCTTATTTTTGCTTGTCTAAATACAGAGAAAAGTTAAGATTAGTCCCCACTTTTCCACCTGTGTGCCCTGGAAGTCATGCAGCAGAACATCATGATCCCTGTAAACAGACACTCAACCTGTGCCTCCAAATGCCATGAGCCTGAGTGCAGAATCTGGCTGTTGCATCCCTCACGCACCTGCAGGCAGAAACTCCAAATTTGCCACCTTGTTTTCCTCTCTCCAGTAATGAGATAAAAAAGGAGGGGTGCAGGAGCTCCTATGGTTATTCGGGTGTATTTTAATCTTGCCAGCAGGGACTGAAAAAGGGCTGTGTAATTTGTAGTAAGGAGAGGCTGTGATCATTGCCAGGAGCTCCTGAAGCCCCTCAGGTGCAATTTGCACGTGTGCCCTGTGTGAAGTGGGTACTGCTTGAAGGGGCTCAGCAAGAATAAGTTGAACTGCAGAGACAGTCTCCTTGTATGAGAAAAAAGCCAGGAGGTGTTTTCAAGCAACTACATCCTCCAGCAGAGGTGTTAAATAACTGAAAGGGTAGATTGTTCACTCGTACTCATTAGATAAATGTAAACCAGACAGAAGTTATGCTAAGATTTGACAAAAAACTGCTAGGTGTCTAAGGATTTTGCCCCATTCTTGTGCTCTCCTCAGCCACTTTTTCATGCTAGCCAGTCCAAGCCATATTTTCCCCCCTGCCGTTGCTGCAGAAACCTTTTTCTCATCTACGTGGTTTTTTTCACCATCTTTGCCAGTGTCTTCATCTGTTGTCAGCTCCTTATTACTGTTCGCTCTGTCAGAAACAAAGATAATAGGCTAGAAGAAGGAAGAGAACAAAAGAGAAGTAGAAATTACACAAAAAATAGTATAAAGGATACTATTTGGGGACACCCATTCAGTCCAAAAGCACATGCAGCAGCAGCTCCTGCCCTGAGAGGGTGCCTGGAGGAGCCAGAGCTGGGAAGGAAGGAAAAAAGGTAGAAATTTCTGAAGTTGCTGCTCTCCTCGTGCTGAAAAAAAACAAGCTGCAAAATTTGTTTTGTCAAATAGTGCAATTTCTGGCTTCTGTCTTTCCTTTCAGAAATTAATTTTTGGAGCACTCAGCTGTAAGCAGCCACATGCAAGTGTTTTGGTTTAGCATATTTAAAACAAGGAATGCCGCTACAACATACAAATATGCTACCCTAAAGTATTAATTGCAGTCAGCTCTGTCTGAGATTGAAAAGCTTGGTTACATTTTCATGGTCCTAAATGTGTTGTGTAGAATCAAAAGGAGAATTGTGGACTCTGATGAGCAGAAAGTTTGGGAAAGAGGAGTAGCTGCATTGGTCAATGGAAAGCAAATGTGAGGGCATGTGTCTGGAGAAGGGGTGATTTGCACTAGAAAGAGGTGTTGGGATGCCCAATGAAGGACAGGTAGGAAAGGCAGTTGAGCAACCCAGAGGATCAACTTGTGAAGCTTAAAAGTTTGTTGCCCTTTTGTCTCTCCTTGAGTGAGAGAGGTGTGTGATTCTATAGTTATTTCATTAGGTTTTAATGTAAGAAGACAAAATCTTTGCTGCCTACAAATGGCCTCTTATCCAGTGCCCTTCGTTAATTAGACCGATTTCCAGGTGCAGAGAAACCATTAATGATACCAAGGAACTCGGCTCCTGTTGCATGCGTTGCACATGCTCTTCATCTTGCTGTAACTCAGCACATTGCACAAGTACCCACCTTGCCCTTTTTCTTCTTCTGTATTAAAAGAGACAGTTTAAAATAAAAATATTTTTAAACAGAATTATAGATTTTATACAGAGCTGATGCTAAATTTATTTTTTTTTCTTTCTTACATTTATTTTTCCCATTCTTATATTCATAGTTTCAAATCTCAAAAAATGAGGGGAAAATGCACCCACCAAGTTACTGCATAGTGAAGGACAGAAATTGCTGAAACCATAGCAGAAGTGTCCCATCTCATTCGGGGTTTTGTCTGTTTGAATAAAATCTCTCTTGTACTCTTAGCTTAGACCATGCCCTTTCTTTTTCCCAGCCCTGAAGTGGCAATTAAATGCCACCAGATCTGGATGGCTATTTTTTTTATCACGACAGCAGAGAAAAGGGTAATATCCCTGAACAAAGTTTGATGATGCTCTGTTCTGTGTAAGAGCATTTCCTCTGATTTTTTTTTCAAGACTAATTGTATTGTTAGCTCCAGTATATTCCCATAAAGATGTAAAAAACCCTAGGCTGAAGCATTAGATCTTGTCTTGGATGCTAGTTTGAATCAGTGTATCAGTAGGATCCCTTTTTAGAAAGTATATACTTCAAAATAAGGTACTTATTTTCTTTATTAGATGAGATACCAATTTTACAGACAAATCTCCCATCTATAAGAAGGGGCGCAGGGAGGATCCGGGGAACTACAGGCCTGTCAGTCTGACCTCGGTACTGGGGAAAGTCATGGAGCGGGTGATCTTGAGTGCTACCAAGAAGCACTTGCAAGAGAACCGGGTGATCAGGCCCAGTCAGCACGGGTTCATGAAAGGCAGGACTTGCCAGAGTAATCTGATCACCTTCTATGACCAAGTGACTAAACTCTTGGACGAGGGAAAGGCTGTGGATGTGGTCTTCCTGGACTTTAGTAAAGCCTTTGATACAGTTTCTCATAGCATTCTGCTTCGGAAACTGTCGGCCTCTGGCCTGGATGGGTGCACACTCTCCTGGATGAAAAACTGGTTGAATGACCAGGCCCAGAGGGTGGTGGTAAATGGAGTTAAATCCAGCTGGAGGCCAGTTACAAGTGGGGTTCCCCAGGGCTCAGTCCTGGGTCCAGTCCTGTTTAATGTCTTTATCAACGACCTGGATGAAGGCATTGAGTCCTCCCTTAGCAAGTTTGCAGATGACACCAAGCTGGGAGGAAGTGTTGATCTGCTGGAGGGTCGGGAGGCTCTGCAAAGGGACCTGAACAGGCTGGACTGCTGGGCTGAGACCAACAGCATGAGGTTTAACAAGGCCAAATGCCGGGTCCTGCACTTGGGGCACAACAACCCTAAGCAGAGGTACAAACTAGGAGAAACCTGGCTGGAAAGCTGCCAGGAGGAGAAGGACCTGGGGGTGCTGGTTGACAACCAACTGAACATGAGCCAGCAGTGTGCCTAGGTGGCCAAGAAGGCCAATGGCATCTTGGCTTGTATCAGGAACGGCGTAAGCAGCAGGTCCAGGGAGGTTATTCTCCCCCTGTACTCGGCACTGGTGAGACCGCACCTCGAGTACTGTGTTCAGTTCTGGGCCCCTCACCACAAGAGGGATGTTGTGGCTCTGGAGCGAGTCCAGAGAAGGGCAACAAAGCTGGTGAAGGGGCTGGAGAACAAATCTTATGAGGAGCGGCAGAGAGAGCTGGGGTTGTTCAGCCTGGAGAAGAGGAGGCTGAGGGGAGACCTTATTACTCTCTACAACTACCTGAAGGGAGGTTGTGGAGAGGAGGGAGCTGGCCTCTTCTCCCAAGTGACAGGGGACAGGACGAGAGGGAATGGCCTCAAGCTCCGCCAGGGGAGATTTAGGCTTGAGACTAGGAAAAAGTTCTTCATGGAGAGGGTGGTTAGGCATTGGAACGGTCTGCCACGGGAGGTGGTTGAGTCACCGTCCCTGGAGGTGTTTAAGGTTAGGGTAGATGAGGTGCTTAGGAGCATGATTTAGGGATTGGTGGGAATGGTTGGACTCGACGATCCAGTGGGTCTCTTCCAACCTGGTCATTCTGTGTGATTCTGTGATCTCAGGGCTGAGATGTAGGCATCCCCAGTAAATGAATACTTTCAATTGATGAGGGCAAAGCCAGTTCTTAGCATCCAGCTTCTTTATACCAGGAAAATGTCTTCAAATCTGGCAAAAGATTTTGGTCTGATTGAGCTAGAAAGTGTATTAAAACAAGTGTTAATAAAAGTGCCTTGACAAGAAAATGTGGGAATTTATGCTAAAGGAGCTGTTGTGTGGCCAAAAACTGTTGTGATGTTCCTCCCCTCCCTACTTCTATTTACATACAACAGGCGCAGGACAGTGCTTACCGAAGGACGCTCTGCCTCAATCATGTTTTCAACCTCCCTAAAAGAAAGTAGAAAGTAAATAAATCAGGGAAGTGGCTATTCCCAACGTTTTTTCTGTAGCTAGTTTGTGAGAAGCCACTTGAACTTTCCAAACAGGCAGTGGTGTGAGCCGTCTTCCAAGTCTAACAGCTGCAGGCTCTAGATATAGCTTCTCCTAGTTTTGCACCCCAAATACCCCCTCCAGGAGCATTGCTGTCTGGTTTGGTCCCCTGAAGAGCCTTAATAACTCTGAACTTTGACACCTGGGAGTAAACCAGAAGCTGTTTGGCCTAAGCAAAGCGATACTGGCTGCAGTTTGCTGAGGTCAAGGAAACCAGTTGAAGAGCATGATGGAAATAATGTCTACCTACTTCTGTGTTTCATAAAGAGCTGAAATTGGATCTATCTGAGTATGATATATGTGGCCAAAACTGCAGCTAGTCACATACAGCAATAAAACACAAACAGATTCATTTTCATTATTAAAAATGGCTAATGGTATGTTTAGAAAGGATTTTCTGCAAGTAAGAAGCTTCTCCAAAGACAATTCAAAGTAGGGTTTTGTTGGACTATGAGAGAAGCTTGGGAAAATGAGTTTGTAGCTTTGAGTTTGTAAAGATGTTAAGACAATTAAAAGCTGGGTGTAGTAAACTGGGAGCATGACTATAAGTGACTAGCAAGAAAACCTCCATCTTAATGGCCAATAAATGTATTTTCATCTTACTCTGAAAGACTTCTTTTCTCTGAGAAGACCCTCAGGATGAATTCTCCTTCCTGGTGAGGTTCATATGTCGATGGGATGATGACATACTCGCTGGGAGGTAGCCGGAAACGCTCCGAGATTTCTCGCATGTTAATATAGGTCTTGCTTCTAGCTTTGGAGGCATTGTAGAGGAAAAAATCCTTTTGCAAGTGGTACTTAGTACCATGCATCTGCAGGAAAAATAAGTCGTATTGTCTTCAAGGTATCCATTCCCTAGGTCATGCAGGCAGTATGTGATTGGGACAGATAACATGGATAAAGCAGCAGCTTAGCAAGCAGGGAGCTGACAAGGGATGCTAGCCGGGAACAGATACAGAATGTGTGTGACCTTGAAGCTGGTACTGACTGAGTCTAATTGGCTTCTGAGAGCCACTCCAGGACTCACCAGCAGAGCATTGACTGACTTCTGCTGTGTAGGCATTTCTATCTGACTGTTTTGTGGGATGGTAAATTGCATGTAACCAAAGTTCAGCTACTTTCTTTGGAGGATGGCACAACAAGCAATGGTATATGTGAACTCCTACATGCTGTGTGGTAAGGTAAAGGTGCTTTCAGTGGAAAAGTGTTCTTGCCTGGACAAAACACGAGTTCTGTATCTGCTAAAGAAACATGACAATCAAAAATTGCATTAGTTCAAATATGAAAATTAAGTCAAGAATTGTGGACTAGGAACACTCTTAAGTTGTTTGCTGCAGAAATAATCACCTGTAAAATAGTCAGCAAAGAAGATTCAGATTGTCATCTTCATGTTTTTCGGATAACAGCTTTTGTCAAGCTTGCTTACAAAATTTGTGATGCCAAAGATTCAGCTACTGACAGCCTCAGTAAAACTTTATCTATGTACTTTTAATATGTTTTATTCAATGGCTGAAAATACCATTTGTTTTCCAGACAAATTCTGACACTAGTAGAGAAAACTCACTGGCTGCAGGATACAGGCTGTTGGCATTATTCACAGGAGGAAATGAAAGTGGTTTATGGCGCTTCCACATGGGATGGAATGGCAAAATGCCCACTGATCGCTCTTCCTGTGGCCCAGGCTTGCTGACCAGCTGTGCAAACCATGGTCTGATCTCACACAGAATAGAAAAAAGAACAGAGGAAAAGGTGCAAATGAAAATGAGGTGTAAGTAGGAAGGAATTAAAAATTGATTGCAAAATGGTACTAATAAACACTCAAAGCAGAAAGGTTAGCAGTTTCACTCTTTTTACATCCCTGAAAACAAACTTGACTGGACACTTCCCTGCTGACTTACAGACAGGTGCAACAGTAACACTAGCTTTGACCATACACCAAGATGTCAATCTGCCTTTGCTCTGTTCGTACCTCTTCGGGCACCTTAGAGAGAAACAAAGAGAAGAAACAGTCAGAGCTGCTAGATGAGTCCACCTGTTTATAGATCATGCAGAAGGGAGTTCACATGGGTTTCTGGGGAGGAGGCAGGCAGTAAATAAAATGCCTGGAGTTATATAATTATTCCAAGCAATTTCTAGCTTCCTTTCCAGATCTCTTGGGATCTTGAGGTTCACTAAGATCTGAACTAAATGCAGCAGTGCAAGGGACTGAGGAAATCTTCATGGGGTTGGTAGCGAAGGCAGAGATCAGTCATTAATGAAATGTTTACTTTCAGCAAGGATGAAAGGGAAATTTACAAGTACATGGAAAGAATTAACATATGAAGTCACCAGAAAAACCTAAATATTGTGTTACTTATAGATGGGGCAAGCCCTGAGGTTACTATGGTTTGAATTGTTACAAAACCTTGAATTTCCTTCTTCTCTTCCAGGTTTCCCCCAAGTTCCTTGCAAAGCGAAAATTGTAATTAATGTATACAGGCTGAATGATTCAGTGACTCTCTTGATAAACGCATGCTCTCAGGGTTTGCTACCACTGCGCAAGCGAAGTCTAGACCTGCTACCTCATAGATGGCAAAGCCAATGGTGTACAGGTTGGCTCCCAGCTTGCGTTCTTTCCTCCTATTTTTCTGCATCAGTGCGACGAGGAAGCTGCAGATAACCTCTTCATCCTCAGGATCATCATCCTCCTCCAGGAGCTTCAAGCGATACTGGGGATTGGTCCAAAAGGTATCTGTGAAATCCCACCAACAATCCAAAGCAAATATGTAAAGCCTCAGTTTTCTAATAATACTCATGATCAAAGAGAACTTCTAGGTTCCCTGCCTGTGGCTCCTGAGGGAAGGGTTAAAATTGGGCTAATAGATGCCTATTTTTTTATATGTTATGGGTTTTACATAGTTTTAACACAACCACACAGCAAAGGAGGATATAAATTAAGAATTTGCATCTGATAAACTTCTAGAGGACCTAAAGCTCTCAGAAAGTGGATTTCCCAGCTGAAATTTAACTGTTGGGAGTGAAACTGATCTGTCTTACTTTCCTTGGGGCAATGTGAAGTATTTGAACAATGATTTATCCTTGCCAAGCCTGTCTTTTGGCCTCACGATATGCTGCCACAAACTTAGTGACAGATATCCAGCTAGAAAATTGTGTGCCTCATCCACGGAGGAAGCAAGTCTTTTCCTATGGGCAAGCACTGACAAGGCTGTGGTATGACAGCCTGTGGGATCTAATGCAGTTGCCGTCAAAGAGGCCTTATTTCTCTTAAGAACCATTGCTCACCTGGATAATTGCGGCAACCTCCAGCTGAGCAGCCTCTCACCCAGCGCCCTTCATTGACTGACACTGTCCAGGTCTGGAGTTTATCGGCTTCCAGAGTATCGGGTGTGAGGTTACAGATCTCAAGTTTTGTGAAGTGCCTCATGAAATCTTCAAATGATATCCTGGAGGAATTGAGGGGAAACTGAGCTCAAATGGATTTACCTGCTGGGCAGTTTTCTGAAATGCTGGTGAGGTACAGAAAGTTGATTCCTGTTACTGCAACTGGTAGGGCAAGTTTGCAGTGGGAGTGCCATGATTTCATAATGCGTTTGGCCTGCTGGTTGGTCTGTTAACATGGGTACAGCTCCAGACTGGGGGATACTGGGCTGAGAGTGCTTAGGAAAGGTGATGGAGGGCTTCTGGAAATGTGACATAATTAGGAGAACTGTGTTGGTGTCACTCTATAAACTGTGGTGGGGATAATGAGAGGATTGCAGAACGACTTATTGGGAATGTGAAGGGGAAAATGATTACTGCAATGGTTTTCAGATTTAGGTAGTACGATATGATTAATTTATTTTTTAATTGCATATCTCCTAGGGAAACACAGGTTTTCACCCAATATTCTCACCAGAACTCGCCATCCTCCATGATCTTGTGCTGCAGGCGTATTTTCTCTTCTTCGTTAATGAAGTTCCACTCTTCTGACCTTCAAAGCAGCAAACAAGTTAGATTACAATTTGCAATACAGTTTTCATTAAAATTTCTGCCCTTTACTGTAAGGCTCCTAGAGTGGAAAGTCATCTTGTTATAATCATATAAATTTTCCTTTGTGAGCATTGCAACCATTTGTTCTTAATGCTACCCTCCCCTCCACATGCCCAAATTAAAAGGCAATTGTGCTACTCCTCTCTGCCTTCCCTTGAGACTTACTTTTAGGAGCTGTCAAAAATCTTCTGAATTGTGGTGATTTTATTTTGCTTAAAGGTAGAAGTGTTTGCAGACTCTGAATGCTGGAGTAACTATTGAAATTCCTTTTAGTAAAACCCAATGAGAAGCTTTATCCAAACTCACTCATATACTGACATCTTTCTTCATCCAGTTCTTCCATAACTTAAAAGATTTTTCTACTGTCCCATCTTGCTTTAAAAATGAGTATTGCTGAATTTGCGAGGCAGTAAAATCTGATTGACTGTGCCATTATGCTGGTCTCTCTCTTTATTTCCTTTGATTAAAGCCTCTCAGCATCTTTTCTAGGTACTTGTCTTTTTACAGCTTTAGCCAAGCACTCAACTTCAAAATGAATGCATCAAAATAACAGCAAAGATAATTCAGAGACCTCATCATTAAATGTTAGGGTCATGCACAAGCTGCATAAGGGCAAATAAAGCTGCAATATTTTTTCAGATCATGCGAGGTTCCCTTTTACTCACTTGTCACTCCAAGGTCCGTTCCATTCCACCTGCCCCCAGGGGTTTCTCAGCCTTACCAGACGTATTTTTTGCCCTTTAAAAGTTGTCTAATTGAAAAAGAAGGTAATAGGAATAGACTTGAGAGTAGGTTCAAACGGAAATATTCTGCCTCGTGGATCACTAATACCAGCTTCTCCAGTAATGCTGCTTTTCTGGACCATCACCCAGCCTACACCTGCTTCAGGGGGTGAGTGCAGGAGGGCTGTAGGACCAGGAGGTGGCCTGCTCTGGCCACCTTTGCCCAGAAAGACCACAACTAAATGCCTGCTTTCCCCAGAAAGCCAAAACTTGGACAGGCTTATTTTCCCCCAAGGCTTTCATTTATTTAAATGTAAATTTTGTTTCCTTAGCTCATAATTTATTTTTCTTTCTCACTCCACCCCAAGCTTTGTTGACTGGTTCTAGGCCAATGGAGACCACAGCTCCCAAAAGCTGGAGGAGAAGGGCTGTACATACCTCTTCTA
Organism: Clamator glandarius; assembly: GCA_033459285.1. Lineage (NCBI taxonomy): Eukaryota > Metazoa > Chordata > Aves > Cuculiformes > Cuculidae > Clamator > Clamator glandarius. Next base: position 1,359,019 of record JAUNZM010000223.1, read on the forward strand.
CCGCTGTGACAGAGTAGGCATGACCTTTGACAAGCCCGCAGGACATCCGGGTTTCATACTGCATTGGGACTATGGTCTGTTAGATATAAGATAAACACTTCTAAGAGTTATGAAGAGCTCAACAGGTATTGTCACCCAGGGCATTTGGAGGGAGGATGACACCATTCAGGTGATAGGGTTTTTTTTGTTCTCCTCTTGGCCAAGGTGGCCAAGTTTAGTGCCCACAGAATTCATGTTATTGGTTAGAAAGGGGTGAAGTGTGAACTAAAAAAACAAAGAAAATTAATAATCAGAAAAAGTTAGTATCGGTATGATAGAAGATTTCGTGATCTATTTTTCCCCTGCTTTTTTGCACTTTAAGCATGCTATATACAAGCACGTTCCATCAAAATAATTAGGTTTTCTGTTAATAGGACTATTTAGCCCTTTCTGGGATAATATGTTCTTACATGGCTGAGTAAGGTTATTACAAATTAACTGGAAACACCAGAGCACATCAACATCTAGAAGAATACTTCCATCTTTACACATAGCTGCAATCTTACCACAATAATATTTAAAAACCCTATTTAATACTGTTCTTACTAACTTAGAGTATTATTTTTAAAAAAATTAATTTCCTATGGAGATGTAAATCTTTTTCATAATCAGTAAAATCCTCGTGATTGAAATTTATTCTAACTGACAGTCAGGAAGCCTTCTTTAGCAAGGTATTGCTCAGGTGTAAGTACATTTGCTGCCTGGGTATTTGATTAGTGTGTCTGGCAGAATGCTGTTTATTTGGAAGATAAAGGATGGAGGGGGAGATTGCAGGTGCAAACAGTCCATTGTGCTTGTATGAGAAATCATTGAGAACAGGGAGAAGGGAAGGCTCCGCTATCCACATATGGACCATGTGCAAAGACTGCAAGGCCCTGCCAATAATTCTTCCACTCCTTCTTGTCACATCTGAGGAAGTGAGAAAGGCAGGGTTGGAAACAGAGAATTAGTAACGTCACACAGATATATTCTCAGCTTGCATGGGGAAGACCTTATCCAAATATTCCCTGGCTGTCATGAATATTTTCCATTATTTCTATTCTGCTCCTATTTTCATACTTTTTGCGCCTATAACCTCATATATATTTCCTTTTTTAAAATTCATTTTTACTCATGTTGTTGCCTCCATTACTTATCAGAATGCCTTTCTCTCTTCTCTGTTTAAGAATATTAACTTCTGCAGGTGCCCAGGGCTGCTGCTTTAAAGTACTTCTGAAGTCTGCACCACCTGCCTCTTTCGATCAAGAGTCATGACTTTTTTTTCCAGTCATGTCTCAAGAGTGTGTAACTACTAGCAGTAAATTGGCTGACAGGGCAGCAGCTATAGAGAGTTTTCCAGCCTTATATGAGTAGACAGGAAATGCCTCCCCATATACGGGTGACTTAGGCAGCTCTGGTTGCAAACCAAGATGGTTATACTGGGCTTTCTTGAAGAACTACATCGTTTCAGTCTTTTAGGAAGACTAAATATGGGTAACAAAAGAGGAAAAATCAGCTGCAAATTTCTGCTGCAAATGCAGAAGACAGTTTGTGCAACCAAATGTTTTAGATTATGTAATTGGGGTGGGTGTTTAGTATTTTTTTCTCCCTGTAAAGTGAGAGATGTAGTTTTATTGTAGTGGAAATGCAATTCTCTAAAGGGCAAGGTGTCAAGGACTATTGGACATAAAACAAAGTATGGTAGCTGTCTGACAGAGAGAAAGCAAAAGCAACATGCCCCACTATAAATTTGGAAGCTTTTAATTTTTCCAATATGGAAAGTTTTAATGTCCTTCTCTCTGTTTTGATGGATACTTATGTATGCTGGAGTCACTTTGTATTTTACCACATGTGAAACTCAACATGTTTTTTCATTTTCCTTGTTACACATTTTAAATGAGGATCTTAAAGGCATTAATCTAAAAGGAGCTTCCTGAGAGCAGACTCCCCTCCACTGGAGGGCAGAGCTCTGTCTTAAAATGATTTTGCCAAGAACTTTTGTGTGTGGAGTGAGAGTTGTGAAGAACTGGCTTTTTATTTCTTTCTTTCACATCACCTCCACAATCGAGGATCTTGTTCCGTTACTGTATTTTCATTTTCTTACTCCTTTGAATCTTTGCAAGTGAGGGACTTTATAAAATCATGCCCAGATCCCAAATACAGTAACAAATGTGCCACCTTGAAGTATTTGATATGATTTTGCTCTCCATTTCTACTACACAGGTAAGGCCTGGAAACTATAAGCCTTTGTCACAAGTCAACAGCCCTTTGCCTCAGTATCAGCAAAGCTCTGTAGTATCAGTCACTGTGTTTGAAAGGACTGAAATCCTTTAATAGATATGCCAAATAGCACCTATAAGAACAGTTCTATAGGTGTCGGGATAACTCAATGAAGTCAGAAAGGGATTTAAAAGCACAGATACATTTCTCTACTGTTCAGCCTGTAAATAAAAGCGTGGTGAATTCAACCGCTTCTGGAAACATACACACCCAGGCTGGCCTTTCATCTGTCCCAGGGTAGTCTACAGTGGAGTGAGTCATCTGTGCGTTTTCTAGATTCTTCACCATTCGAGCAATCAGTTCCCCAATGTCACTCTGAGAAGCTGATCCATAGGAAAAACCTAGGTTATCCTAGTACAGAGAATGGGAGAAAAGTATCATGTGGAAGGATTAAGCAGGGAAAGAGAAGAGAAACTATATAAGAAAGAAGTGTGTGTAAGGTAGTCTAGATTACTCCTCTCTCATCATATGCTTGATGGTCCATACATATCTACATTGGTTGATAGCACTGGTTGTTCTTTTGCCCTCACTGCAACTTCATACTCCATAGTGGTTATTTAAGCTAGTGGGTTTACTTTCACTTTTAAAGTAACCACAGTAAATGAAGACAATTTAAGACTCTGTTGGCAATTGAAAGGTTGATTTCCCAATCATCTGCACTCTTGGCATCTTTGACAGGAAGATTTGTGTCTTAATAGCAGTTCAGCAACATCCTGACTAACCTTGTTTTATTGGGGAGGGCATTGAGGGTGGGGGTTTGCTGCTTTTGCTTATCACACTCCTTCTCCCCACCTCTTTGTTCAGCTTCTGTTCATTTCCCTTTTGTACTTACTATTTGCTAATGGATGGTGATAGTGTCTAGCGGAGATTACTTCATCTCCTAGAAATGGATATTTGCTATGTGGACTGAAAAACAAAGCAGTTCTAAAATGTGCCATGTCTTTGATTACAGATGAAGAGGTCCCTCTCCTCTGCCATTTATTATAGCTCATCTGCCAAGTTCACGTGGACTCACATCGATGGAGCTGGCCATGAGGGATCCTCTGTCAATGGCATGTTTCATGATTTTATAGATATCTTTAGGGGCATCCTTTATCTCATAGAACTCCGTGACACCTCCAGTGAAGTCTTCCATGGCTTCAGTGGTGTTGCCTCCTTTCAGAGCTTCATATGACCCATGGAGTCTTGGAAATAGAAAAGTAAGAGTCACTTTTACACTGATAAAGACACCAACCTGTATGGGTTTTTTTATACTTAATATACATTTATCTTGTTGGTGTGTGTGTATAAGTAAAGATATGTAAACACATATACTAAAAAAACCCACCAAACCCTGTGTTTGGTAACCTCCAAGTTAAAAGTTTTAAAATATGCCACCTGTGAAACAGATGTTGAGAATCAAATGTAAACTTATGAACTAGTAACAAAATCCCCTAGAAAATATTTTACCCCACCCCCAAATCTGAGGCATGAGAGTCTATGAGAAAAAGCACTGGTATGTTCAGTTTCTCTGCGTTCTCATTGTGGGTCCTGTATGCAGTGGGTTTTTCCCCCCCTCCCCAGCCAAAGCCTTGGTGGGGAACCCAGCACAGTCCACTGGGTCATTTTACTTGGCATAGGCCTTTTCCAGGAGGGCACTCCAGAACTCATTGCGTTGTGAGGACTTGGTAAAGACCAGCTGGTTGTTGTATGTAGGTAAGCAATCATCAATGATGACGTCCACCCAGTCTCCGTAGCGCCAGAACTGAATAAAGGCAAGCAGAAAGAAATGTGGATTGACTTGACTTGCCGCTGGGGCAAGGAGCCTGGCTGAAAAACCAGACTGAGAGAAATGGGGAAATTAACTGCTTTGTAGTGTGGCACAAAGCAATGGCAGGGAGGCAGCTGGACTGATTTCCCCCAGGAAACATGTGTGGGACAGTGAGAGGTCCCTTAGGAGACCCAAGGAAAATATGGAAAGCAGTCAATCTTTTCTGAATAAGTGGTTCTACAATAACTTGTTTTTTTTCAGACCAGCTGCTTGTGGGCCTAAAAATAGACACTGCTGGCAGCAAGCAGCATGTCTATTCTGGCTGTAGCACTGCATCTGGGCAGCGAGGAAGGACTGGGCACCTGTCGCTCTCCCTTACGTGCAGGATCTATCAGTCTGCAAATGCTTCCTGAATGGGTTAATGTTCCCAAACTGCCAGCGTGGGCTGACCCCTCTGTGACTGCTCCATTGGAAGAGTTTAGGGTGAGGAAATCCAATCCCTCTTCTCTCCCTGCTGTTACTCACTCTTTCCAAGGGTGGAGAAGTGAGAGGGACGAGTGCACCCAACAGCTGAGCACTCTCTTGAATAAATACAGTTACATCTGCTTCCTGCTAGATGAAGGGCTCACCTGGAAGTGAAAGATGCCAGCATAGTTTTGTATAAAGGACTGGTCATGAGGTATGACTCTACAGAGTAGTTTTTTATTCAGCGTCAGGCAAGCAATGGCAGCCAGGAACCAGCAGTCACCTGTAAATGGGCAGAAACAGCAGACAATGAAGAGACAGAGCAACTAAAATCAAAAGGGAAATCTGAGATACTGCAAAGTGACACGTTTACTGTCATTAGAGCATGCCATCGCCTTTCAGGGGAGGGCCCTTCTCTGTGTGTTCTGCAATACATTTGCACTTCATTTATTCATACTCTGGAAATGCTCATTGACATATTTCATGGCTAGGTACGTATCTGCTAAATACATGTCGTTCCTTGTACTTTAGAAAAAGCCTAAAATCTAATGAGCACTGTTACTTGTGTTAAGGTTTCTCTATGTCAAGTGAATCCTTTTCTGACTTGCTGCTTCTGAGCTTAGGACAGAGACCAGCTGACAGATAACTCTCTCCCAGGTGCTTCTCTGTATAGCTGAGGTTCAGTCTCTCCTTTTTATTTTCTGCTCTCAATTATAACCCACTCTCCCTGTCATCATCCTGGAGGGTCTCTTTCCTGCTGCATTGCTCTGACATGTTTTCCTCTCTTTGAACCTGTTTCTGCATTGTTGTAAAAACTGCCTCTTTTAGTACTTTTCAGTTCCTCCTTCAGACTCTTGTGCAAGTTTGCTGCCTCTGTTAAAGCTCTGGGAAAGTGACTTCCTCTCATAGTACTTCTGTGTTCAGCAAAGATGCTTCAGCTCTTAATTAAGATCTCCTAGCTGCTACCATAGGAGAGGTTATGCAATAAGCTTGCCTGAACAATGGGAATTAGTGGGGTGAGAAAATTATATGAGGTAGTGAAAACTCAACCTGATTGCATGGATTTGTTAAAGAAACATAGTGGAGTGATAAAACACAGAGAAATACATATATGTATATATTTTGGAAAGCCAACTTTATTCATGTAGTAGTACATTCTAAGTTACCCATTTCCCCTTATGAAGCACGTGGGGTCCACTGTGAGCAGGAGTTTTCTGAACTATCCAGTGTTCAGCAGAAGTAAAAGAGATAAACAATTCTATATGTAGTAGGAATGGAATGCAAAAGAGAGTACATATTTATGCATGTAAATTCATTTGCATCCACACCTTGACAACTGTGAAGTTTTAGTCACCTCAAAAAGAAAGGCAGTTTTAAAGAAAACTTAAAAAGACAAAGTACTGGGAAGGTGATGAAGACAGTCACAAGCAGAGAACCTCACTTAAACAAAACAATTAACATATTAGCTTAGGAAAATGATCACAGGAGGTGTTATAAAACCATAAAAGACATGGGAGAGCTGAGTGGAGAGTGACTTTACAATGCAGTGCAGGCAAATGCTATGTGGATGGCTGTTGCAGAGGCATCACTTGTACCTAAGTCGTGGCTCTATACATCAAAGTATATTTGAACATCAGAGCTTAAGGTCTTCAATACAGAGGTTGTCCTTGAGTACAAGGCACACTTAGCTTGAGGCCTTCAGAAGCTCCTGTATGGAAGTAACAGGACTAATTACCTGAAAAATACAACAGTAGGTGATGAGATTTTTTTTCCCAATCAAATTTCCTCAAATGGAAATTTCTCCCTTAGTCCTTCTCTTTATCTCTTATTCTTGTCTTAACTAATTTTGTCTCTCCTAAAAACCCGAAAGAAAGACCAAATGGTGCTTTGTAACACACTCAGCCTAGTTCATGAAAAGCAACATACTCTGCAGTACATCTTTATTTGTAGTTTTCCCCTAGATTGCTACTAGGCAGTTATGATTTACTATATAAAGAATCATATGTGTAGTGGTATAGTGAGACAGAAGATCCCAAATATCACCTGGAAGCAAAAAGAAATTAAATTATGCAGACTTTAAAAACTGCAGAGTTGAAATACAAATTTCATACCTAATTCTCCTTGGCAGATGTCTGTTCTGTTGGCTCCACCAATAATAAACCGTGGATTCTCACAGATTTCCTGCAAAATGTGAACAGATGGATGAGCAGGAAAAGCACATACTGTGATGCCTGTTTGCAAGAGACGTGTAGGAGAATGTTTTCCTGTAGGATAGTTTCTGGATATCGAAATCTCTTGCAGAGTTTTTAGCTGCAGAGTTTCACTATGAAAATGTTTTGGAATCTGGATGTTCCAGACTCCAGTCAGAGTTTTCTCCATGTATCTAGAGGGCCCTAGAGCTAGTCTGAGGGCCTCCTCTATAGGGGTCGCCAGCACATTAAAATAAGAATAGAGAAAAACATTTTTTCTACACAATAATAAGAATAATAGTAGTAGTAGTAGTAGTAATAATAATAGTAGTAATAATAAAGAAACCCTGGAGGAGACAGGAGAGCAAGTAGGTGGAAAGGGCATCAGGGGACTAGATTAAATTCTTTAAAAATGAAAACAGGTTTAACATGTCTGATTGCTAGTAACTAATATGCTGAGGCATTAATAAAGTTGAAGAATGCCCTTCATCAGTAATGAACCCCAGTAACAGTCTTCCTTAAAATTTGCCCAGTATCAGATGCTTAATTCTCAAGAATAAACAGTTAGATTTTATTCTTTTCCTCATGTTGCAGTATTTAATAGCCAATGTTGCAGTATTTAATTGCCAATGCTGCATTCAGAAACATATTCAGATTTCATTTGTCTCTGAGAACAGGAAGCTCTTCATTTGCCCTGTACTTAAGACAATGTATTGGGTCTGTCATTATTTATATTAGTATGGAATGGGCTCAAGATGCTGTACAGGCACAAATAATAAAGGAGTTGCTCTGGGGAGGGAAGGACTATGTAGCAATTGAGGTGGGACTGTCACAGGGTTACACAACCTTTTCCACATGGGACAAAGGACAGCAAGGTATAGAAAAGCCAAGAGAAGAAGTAGATACAACCTGTCTTACAGAGAAAAAAAAGCCCCTGCCTTATCCTGTCTCTCCTATTCAAATACTTAGTATGGAGGAGAAAAATAAGACACAACTTTTGAACTTATCTTTTGTGAGAGTAAGGAAAGAAAGATGTTTCATCCTGACACACATTCCCCTGAGTAGCTACAAATGGGAAAGAAGACAAGGATCACTACAAGAGCCCAGTCTGCTGTATGATGGTAGGGCTAGGGTGGGAAGGAGAGAGAAGAAACAACTGACAGTGCAGGCAGCTGACGAGACCTCTTCTGTTTGAAGCTTTTTTCCCATGTCATCAGGGTAGCCCTGGATGACTTATAGTAGCCGTGGCGGACTCATGTTTCAGGTCTAGTAGTTCCACTTGGCTCGAGCCCATTTTTTTCTCCTTCACAGTAATCAGCAGAGTTGCTTTGATGAAAATATTTGGATCAGTCATATAGCCAGACAGAAACCTCAGCTTCTGGCTTGCCCCAGCAGTCACTGTATTCTCCTCAAGGAAGGGAATGAAGGGATTGTACTGTTATTCTGGTCCTTGGTCAGCTGTCCTGGGATTTAGTTTTGTCGAGGCAGCTGTTTGAGATGCTTTCATGCTTTTCTCCACCCACCTGCTTTGTTGAAAATATTCTTTTGCATGTTGCTGTGCTGCTTTCCATTAAACTAGCTGTAAGATGCCAGGGGTTCATAAAGCATTTTTTCAACATCTGTTACTGTCTTTTAGCTTGATCGTGCTCCTACTGAAGTAACAAGTTCTGAAATACAGTTTGTAGTGTTTTAGATGAAGGTAGTTAAATGGTGCCTTTGAACTTCCAAATATTAAATGTACAGTGATTATTGTTCCTCAGTGAAATTTACTGCATTTTGGGCTTGTTTCCTTTGGAGGATTGTTGGTAAAGGAATGCAGAGGAGCAAATCATACAATTGTCACATGGACTGATTTAGCTACAGCATAAGTGTTTTTTTTAATTTCTTTATGGTGGCTGGGTGCATTTAGTTCACTGTGGAGATGCTTTCAGTATTATATTGGTCTAGTTCATCTCCCACTCTACTCGTTGTGCTGAGTACAGCCAAAATTACAGGGAAAGTTTTCAAGGTCTTCCAAGGTTGATGAAAAGTACTCATCTGGCAGAACAAGATGAGCTGATGCTCAAGATGCAGGTGGCAGGTCTGTCCTTCCAGTACTCCTGGCTGAGCCAAGGGAATGCTCTTCACCTCGTAGGTGAAGTTATCACAGAGAATCCCAGTAGGCTGCACTTCACTGATGCAACGATTCATCTAGGAAGAGTCTCCTCTGATCTGAGTGCCTCAGATAGCCTTGGTACTATCCAAAGGACCTTTGTGTGTACTGAGTTGATTCAGTTCAAACTGTAATCTCATTACAAAGAATCAAAGGTACACCAAGGGAGAAAGACTCCTAGGAGGAAAACATCAGTACTGCATGCTGCTTTCTGGACAGAGTGTACTTAAGTGTCAGTTGGAAGGGAGCACTGGAAAATACAAAGGCAGCATGCAACTAAAAATGGCATTTGACCTTTGTTGTATTTTCATTAGCTTTCCTTCTGTGTCAGGAAAAATCCTTCAGACTGTTGCAGCAAAAGGCATTAATTCCTTTAAAAACTGCCATTAATAACCTACGGCATCCTAAGTGAATTCCCTAAACTGATCCTGTCAAGTAAAAGAAACACCTTCTTTGGCCTACCTAAGACAATTTGTAGCCTCGTGCTTCTCCCTTGACCTCTCACTTTCTAGACCGTTCTACTAAATGGCTGTGCTGCAGACTTCAAGGTGGAGCTCCAAGTTGTCAGACACTATGCTGGTTTTAGAGTTTCAGAGTTGGATTACCCTTATCTGAAAATCCTGCCCTTGGTGACACTAAATGCCATCTTTACTTTCTGGTACTGCCTGCAGAGGCGCACATTTTGTGATTACTGCATTCAAACTGTTTCACACCTGTGCAGCAGATGATCTGACTAATTCATTTTCATTCTAAGCAAAATCCACTATTCTGCTGACTTGATTTTATTTGTATTCACTGTGAAAAGAAAGTTCCTCTTGCTGATTTTGTTGGCTATGAAGAGGATCCCCATAGGGAAGTCATTGAATATGGCAGTTAATGTGACCTCCTGGCTGTGAGCAAGCAGAATGACAGTAGTGCATTTGAAAGCGGAGTGTCTTCCTATCAATGTGTTAGTGTCATTACATCCAAACAGGACTGCAGCAGGACCTCTTGATGCTCTGCATTATGTTATAATGCAGACTTTTTCTCAGCTCTCAGATATTGGGGATTTTGACCCTGCTGTCAGCTGAGAGAAGCTCTTGCAGGTGACAAAGCTCTGGGAGGCTGAGACCATTAAGAAAGCTGAACACAGCCTGTCACTGAGCCCGGTATAACCTGGTGCAGGTAAGAAGAGCTCTTTTGGCCTCTCTAACATCCCGTTGGCGAATGAATATTTAACTTTATGCATTAATTGGGGGGAGATTTTATTTCCCCTCTACATACCTCAACCATGCTCATGCATACTCTGAACAGAAACATGGGATGGATCCTGCAGTCTTATCCTCACATGGCTTTTGCCTGATTTGAGTATTAGGAGATACGCTGTGCACATTCATGGCATGGCAGTCACCAGCTGGGTAGAATTACAGGGCCCTTCTCACTGCCCCCATGCCAAGGCTCACAGCTGCCCTGCATTTCAGCCATTCCTCTGATGGTAAAGCACAAGATCAGTCCTCACGCCCTTGCTGCCTTCACAGCAGCAGAGGTCAATCATTCTGGGAGGGGGCAGAGCAGGACCTATCCTCCAGGTAGCACCAACTGCAAAGAGAAGAGGCTGAAGGGCCAGAAGCGCAAAAGCAAGAGGTAGCACTGTGGCTGCAATGCAGGCCACCTCTCACCACCTCAATAACAGATCACAGGAGCCCCAAGGGAAAGGCTAAGTCACAGCATAGTCATTGCCAGGGGAAGTGGACAGACCCTCTGGTCCCAAATGCCCGCATCTGGGAAGGGGGAGTTGCCCACACTGGGCTCAGCAAGGGCCCCAGGTCAGAGCTGGGAATTGGTGGGGGAGTATTATCCATGTGGTTTGACTTGCTGTGAGGTATTTGTAAATCCCAGGTGCAAAAGCAGGTTTGTAGCCTTTCCATATGTCAGCACAGCTTGCTGAGAGCTACAGCAAAGAAGTGCTATTCAATGGAGAAATTGCACCATCATCAGTGCTTGGTTAGAGCATTGGTAACTGGCAAACATATGCCCTTTAAATTAACTTTATGATTCATCAAATACTACTTGGAGCTTCTAGAAGAACTTGTACTCAACAATCCCACATGCATTAATCTTTCATGTATATTATATTCTCATAAATTGATCTCAGGTGACTTAGAAAGGAAGAGGCAGTCAGGAACATGTTGTATTTTAAATGAGATCTTAGAGCACACTGATCCCTTGTTTATTGCTGTTTCTGGGGATATGTGGCACATGTAATATGCTATAGAAATCAGGGAAAGGATCAAGAGAGAAATGGTGTTAAGATATTCTCTCAGGACTTTGAACTGTCTGGTATTTTGCTTTCTTTTAGAATATATTATCTAGTCTGATTCAATTCAAGTTTCACATGAATTTTAAAGTGATTAAAAATTGTTGCTTTATAAGGCTGTAGTTTATAAGCTATTTGCTTTCCCTGCTAAAAAAAATGCCATTGCAATTTAATAAGAACAGAAGTTGTCTGTATCTTTACAGATTATTACAGAACATGGCCTGTACCGTCAAATCTTTCAATTTGGTGCTTCAATGATGGCTTAAATCTCTCAGCAAAATACTTTTTAATCCAATATTAATACTTCATATTTGATTTTATGATGATCTGTTAACATGTCTGTTGTGGCTATTCATGTATATAATATTATCAGACAAGCCCTGCTACCACTGCTACATAATCTACGCTTTCTAAGTCCAGTGAAGCAACATTCTGGGTCAATCTGAGATCAGCAGCAATAGATACAGGTTTTTGAATGACAGCCCAAGAGAAGGCTCACTTTGCAGTTGCGGTATGGATGATGAGGGAGGGGACACGTGAAAGAAGAATGCGCTCTATGTCTCTCTCCTCTTTGGGGATGTACTGGGTACAGCAATGACCTGAATTACAGGGTTTGTTTTATAACAAACACATTTGCAACAGAAGTCATAGGCATCTCTACCAATTAGAACCAGTGTGTTCCCAGCAGGACAGCCGTCTCTGTTTGGGTCAGGACCAGCTGGATCCATGATCTCACATCATGTCAGTACTTGGAAGGCACAGATTGCAGCTCTCTGGATCTCCTACTCTCCCTGCATCTGGCACCACAGGTGCCTGGACGCTGGTGTCAAAGAATGCGGTTAGCATTGGGTTTGATGTTTAGGTTGTATTTTGAGTCTTACATGGTCCCCAGCTACAGCTTGTTCTTGCTACATGAATAATAACTATAGAGCTTCCAAACTTATTTAATAAGTAACTTAAAAATAAATATCTTCAGCACAGAGACCCTGAAATCTGAATCTTCCCCAAAAGAAAACTTGCTCTATACATGCTCAGTTTTATCAGGCAAGTCTGAAGTTACATTGTGAGCTTTTTAATGTTTTGATGCTTTTTGATATGCATACTTGCGGTCTGTGTGCCCCAGGATATAGGCACTTATCCGATGTACAGCTACATCACTTTCCTCTCTGTAGAAATAGGGGAAATTTCATCCTTTTAAGATGATTGACTTGCAGCTACATTTAACTCATTCACACACATCTCCAGGAGCTGATGCAGCCATGATGATGATGAAGGAATGAGAGTACATACGTACAGGGCATGGCAGAAGAAGGAGTCATGTTGCTCCCCCCACATTGCTCACGTTGTTGTGACAACAGCACGTGGCTTTCATCACAGCCTGTAACAGCTACCAGCAAGAGCTCCTGGTCTTCTGCTATTTAGTTACGTTCTTGTGGTTAGTTTTATCTGTCACTTTGCCACTGAAGCACAGATTTGGGTGTTAGGGAAGTATGACAAATCTAGAAGAGGCAGCCAATAACTGCCAGGGACAGCAAGTTGGGGAAGCTCCTCAGAGCCACATCCTCAGAGCCAGGCAGGGGATGGCAGGGGACAGGGCAGTGTCCCTGGGGGCTGATTGCATGAGAGGAGCAACTGCCCAGCAGGAATGACAGGGAAAGAAGAGAACTCCTGCAGTAGGATGGGGAATCAATCGGGAGTTGAGGAATTAGTCTTCTGTCTGTGAGAGAGGCTCAGGGTGGGAAAGAAGAGGGAGGCTGGCTGGGATCTGCCCACAAGATAGGAAAAATAAATGGGATTAGTAGGTAGGCTTGAGTCCTTAGGGGGATTACAACACCCACACTCATGGTAACTGGCTACTATCCTAAACAACCTTTACCAGTTGGCTTAGCAATGTTGGGAACAACAAACCAAATAAAAGCATGGTTCAGACCATAACCTGTCCTTTTATTTTCACAGATTAAGAATCAGCAGAATACAAAAGTAAAGTCTTAAGTGAAATAAAGTAGTGTTTAAAAATTGAGCCTCAGCAAACTCAGTAACTTGCTGCAGAATTAGGAGAATTTTTCTTTGGTAGTTTCAGTCAAGAAAATGCCCAGTAAATCATTCAAGAAGAAAATTAAACTCCTTATTTTTTCTCCTACATATTTCAGTCCATCTTGGGTTTTGTTTCATTTTAGCTTATTGTGTTTTAGTCCTTATATACACATTCTCTGAGCTTCCACAGCCCTAGCGAGTTATTTTCCAGGAGAGCTCTAAGGAAATATACTTCCATCTTATTCCCCCTACCTTCCCTAACACACACTTTCTGCAAAATGTAAGATCAGGGTGAATACTTCAATTTACAGAAAATAAAAGGCATTCAGCAAACATGATACTTACATGTGGTCGTTTCCATTCAAACTTGATGGGGATTTTCTGGCTATAGAAGAGAGAGGATTCATTCGGTGGGAAATCGGGGTCTTCATAGAGAATGTTTTCCTCCAGGCACTTCTTGTGAAGCTCTTTATAGGTCTTCTTCTTTACTCTGATAATAGGCTGGTTGCGACTTAAAATGGCAGAATAAATTCCTCCTGTGCCCCCACCAGCACCTTCAGTTGTGGTGCTAATAGTAGCGCTGGGACCTGACCCAGCATCTGTTTGCTGAGCCACTGCTGCGGACGGCATGGGAATCAGGCTTAAAGCAAATGTTGAAAGAATGCAAGATCTTGCAAGCTAGAAGGACACTTGAGAAAAGAGGAAGTTGCTGTGTAAACCGCTTTTTCTATCCGTTGAAAGTCTCCTAGTCAAATGTGCAAGGAACAAAACTCCATGTGGTCAAGCACGTTGTGCATCCTCTCAAAGGGTGGTGTTTTGTCATAAGAAATTGGAGTTTGTTCCTTGATGTAGACCAAAATAATCTTTTGGCTAACTCCTGCCTGAGTTGTATATACAGCATGTGTGTGTGTGCGCCTGCCCTGTACATGTAAGCGTCTAGAAAGGACAAGTTTTACCCCGTGAAATCTAAAAATAACTACTAGCAAAGAGTGAGAGAGAGGGAAAGTGAGAAGGGAGGGGGTTAGTGAGATGCTGTCAGTCTTCTGTGCAGCTCGTGCCAAGTCCATGCATGTTCCTGGGACAGGTTCTGTGTGCAGGCTGACTCCTTGTGCAAGCAGCTCGTCTTTTCCTTAAGTATGGAGAAAAATGAAACTAGGACACAAACTTCTGCTACTTTGGGAAGCACTGCCAAGCAATAAACTAGTCCTGACACTCCTGAAGGAACTGTTGTACTCAGCTAGTTGTTTCTACCCTTTGCTGCAGAAATGATACATAGAGATTTTTACTAGTAGAAGGATTATCTGAAGACACACTCCCAGTGGTGATAAAGGTAATTATTTGATGCCTTTGAGGTCAGGTCAATACCTGCCAGCTGGCTTTGGCTCCTCTAGAGAGCAGCTTGCCAGCACTAAGATTCACCTGGTGATAGCTACCTCCCACGTAAAAGGTACCTCTTCATATAGGGGCAGAAAAAGTTATAAGAGGAGATGTCTGACTTTGCATATTTTTGTCACACAACAGTTAGATAAAGGACAAATTCACAGTCTCTGTGAACGAAAATCTAAACACCTGTTGCTCTTTTCTATAACTTAGTTCTTTAAAAGGTGACACTGTGTCAAGTGCCATGAAAACCCCTGTTAACACCTTGATCTATTTTTTTTTGATTGGGAAGTCTTAAATCACACAATGATATCAGTGTTATTTTTGCCTAATGACATTTGGCTCTGGCCTCTGGCTCATGTACACATTGCTGACCTTCTGCCTTAGTACTAAAATGTTTTCCAAAGCGTTGATTCTTTTTTCTTTCTCAGCCATTTTCTTGTTTTTTTCACATTTCAAACACTACAATGGACAATCTCTACAGCTCATAAAAGGAACTCCAGTAGGGGAACTTTTAAAGAAGGGAATATAGTTGCAAGTTTGACTGACCTCTGGGAGTATTAAACTTCAGTCTTCTAATGGTAGCCTAAATAGTTTTTTTTTATTATGAATGCAAGTATTCTTCCACCAACAGGGCAATCAGAAAGGACAGATTCAAGTGTTCATGGAAATGCGAATGCAATTACTTCAGGGTGGGTTGTCCGGATGCAGAATTGATGACATCCTCATTACATTTAGGTGCAAGGGTTTCAGGTCTCGTATTTGCCATTACTTTGCAGGACAGCTTGGCAGAGCCATGTGTCACTCTTTCCAGGATATTTCAAAATGATGCAAAGGCCTCTCACTGCACAGCTTCAGCAAAAATGCTCATTTCGGAGACTGTGCAAATGTTCTTTCATAGTCTCCCTTCTTGCCCAATACAAAAAACCCTCTACATAGAGCTCTGTTTCAGGAAGAATGTCAGTAGCACAGGTATCATATTTGACAATCTCCTTGTGGGCTGTGGGTCAGCAGTATTTTTATAACTTTTTTTTTCTTGGTATGGTGAGCAAGTGTCAAGAGTATGACCTACTGCTACAGCGAAGAATTCAATCAGTGTCTGCACAGGGAATGGCAGGTGCACGTGCACTTCTCACTTTTATCCCAAAACTGCTCTTCATGGACGTTCAGGAGCAGTTTGTGGTTATACTTGTTCAAAAAAACAGCTTCTCCTTTTCTTATTTTTTACTGGACAGATGGTCTTGTTATACATTTTTGGGTTTTTTTTGTGAAAAACAGAAGTTCCTAGTAGAAGATAAATGGTGTCTTTAAAGAAACACAGTTTACCATAGAGAAGAACAGATGTGCTGTCTGCAACAAACAGCTTTGTCCATTAGGAAGTAAACCACATTTTACAATTTAATTTCATGCAAACATAAGTACCCCAACAGCTGTTCAGGCAGAGCAAAAGTGAATTACATGGATGATAATATTTCTACCTAATTTTTATCAAGTTTTATCTCCAGTTGTTTTCACTAATTGAATTAAATTACTTTTTGGGTAAACATATGCTATGAACTTATTTCTTCATTTATGGCATATGGAGAAGTATGTAAGTTGCTACAAATATCAATGTAAATTATATTCTTTGAAAATTATTTCCTCAGATCTAAAGACACACCTGCCAAGATTTTCAGCAACTAATTCCTACTGAAATCCACAGAAGTTAGGCTTTTCATGCCACTGCAAATTCGAGCCATAAGTACTTACTACTGTGCAGATATCATACTGAAGGCCAAAGCACAAAAGCTAGCCACTCGCTTTAACCACATACTCTTGGAAGAATAGTTAGGAGTGATTCTCAACAGTAGAAAGAAGGTTGGAAAGAATAAGGCATGTAACTCACTTCACTGTTACTTTATTTCACTTACTTTCCAACTTCAGAAACACCAGTTAACACATTTCATTAAAATGCTACAGACAATAACTATATACTTTCAGAAGCTCTGCTGTGCTTAAACATAAGAAGTAATTATCAATCAAATCTTAGAAGCTGATATAAAAACAGGGTCTATCTCAAAACCAGGGTCTGTCTCTCTTATAGATCTAAAATATCCATTTGCTGCTGTTTTACCTGGATTAACTTGCCTGCATTAAGCACAGCAGTATTTACGCTGCCAGTTTCTGGAGTGAGGCTCACACTGTCTGCTAGAAAGGGCTAACAGTCTGCAGAATGAAAAAAGGAACCTATAGATTTGGTGGGGAGCAAACTGTACTTGGTAGTCAAGAGAGGAGTCGTCACAGTTAGCCCTCACACCACTTGCTATTCCCAGAAATCTGCTCTGTGGAGGACAAACAGCAGCAGGTGGGAATAACTGACCAAGCACAGCAAGAGCTCAGTAAGAAGAGTAGGGAACAACGTATGAAGGGACTGCTACGTTACCTTTAGCTGGCAAAAGCAGTGACCATCCTTCTCTGTTTCCTAAGAGTTAATTTACTGATGTTTTCAGAAAATACTTCCTTATCTTTCTATCCTATCTTAGAAGAAATTAAGTATATTTTGACCTTTTATATCCACAAAACCAAACTGATGGCATGTTCAGGTTTGATTCAAAGCAGAATTGGTTTTAAAATAATAGAGTTGACAAGTGTAGCAAACAACTTGAGCTGTGGAGCAATCGTAGCCCATGAAAAGAGATGCCTTACATGGAAAAGGCTGTGGGAATAGACAGGATGTAGGGGATGTGGGACTCAGGATGTCTCCTAGTTTTGAGAGGGAAGAAAACATCAGGACGCACCAATACTGTTTGCAGAGACAGTGGGAAAAGGAAGGCAAGGGAAGGTAAGGGTGAGTTGTAAGAGAGTGGGTGAATAAGCTTGAAGTGGGACGATTAAATGCAAAGTTAATCCATTAAAGTTAAAAATTTGCTTTACAAATATCAAGCTCAAATCTCAGCCAGACACTAAAAACTGACCAAGAAATAACTCTAATATGTGTAAAGGAAGCCAAACCTTGGCAAGCATTGAAAGAAGCAGAGCTCTCCTTAAAAGCACTTTCACTGGGCTGGCTTTAAGCAATGACATCCAATCATCCAAAAATGACAATTCTTTCCTAACAAAATCCTTTTTTTAAAGTAATGCTAACAGAAAGAGGCGAGCAATAACATGGAAAATGTTTTGATGCGAGTAGCTGCTTCCCTAAGCCAGTACTCCACTTATGTAGACCTGTGCCTTTTCAAAATCCAAACATCAGTTTCAAAGCCAGCTAATGGAGAGATGAACTCCCACGTTACTATCTTTAGTCTTTTACTATTGTGCAACTGACTGGCACAACCTACTCAAACCTTACCTTCAGAGAGTGAACTATTTGGCTAGCCTGCTGTTTACTTTCCTGTACAGACCGCCTAATTTTGCATTGTAAGAAAGAGTGGAAAGGGTAAGTGTCCATAATCACTCTGGGTGGCTCCTGTGTTCATTTTCATGAGCAGTTAATGAATGATAACCTCTGTGTTTGGCATATCTACTGATGCCTAGATCTGCTCTTCTCAACTTTAGTTTCTGAATAGTGGAACTTCCAAATACTTACATTAAACCCCATGCCAATGAGGAATAATTTCACCCCATCAATTTATGATTTTTTGGCACCACTGAAGGCAGAACTCAACCTTCATGCCTAACTGAAGTTAGCCTGGAGTAGATAGTATTTAGCTTTTTAACCCAAAGACAAAAATCCTAGCGCTATTACTTTTGCTGAACAGAAGAGCTATCCAAGTTTAAATTACTGCTTTGAAAGAAAACCTGTAGGACATGTTAGTTTGAGGGTGTGGTTGGCAAATATGTTCCTTGATTGGATTCAAGTGAACATTTTAAGTCCTCCCAACTTATTTTCCCCCAACGTCTCAATGAATTCTTTGAAGAACTTGTGTTTCTTTTCAGTTGATGCAAATCTTCCAGTCAGCATCAACACGCAGGGCTAAATTTTCCAGTGTCAGTGTAGAGGTCTTCATAGCATATGTGAAAACCACTTCTTTCTCTTTCCCACCTGAACAAAACAAGAAAGTTTAATATACGATTTAAGAAAAACCCTTATGAAACACATTTAAACATGACTCCTTCCAGTTTCTAGTTCAGACTGTTACTGCCAGTGGTGGAAAGGAAGATATAGTAGTGAAATCTTCCCAGTATATAAGAACGCAGAACTATTGGAACTATTCAAGGATTTTTTTCTGAAAAGAACAACCCTTGTTTCAGCATAGGTTTTCCTCCAAGAATCTTAAGGTCCTTGAGATTGACAGGTGGAGGCAGAAAGTCTGTGTCCATAAAATTCCCAAGTGAAGGGATGTGCTTGAAAAGCAGCTAGAAATGGTAAGACATCTCCATAGATGCCACCTGCCTATACATATGGGATCCCTCAAATCCCAGAGATACCCACATAGTCTCGAATTCTGGGCACTTTTTAATGAGCAAGAGAATAACAAAATAATCCTGGTTTTGTCTGCATGTTTCTTGTTCTAGACTAGGCAGGCTTACAGATCCAAGCAAATGGTCCTTCATGTGAAATTCTGTCCTATTCTGTGCCGGACAGAGTTATCTGAACTTGTTAATTTTGAACCACTTTTACTAAGGCATCTGTTGTCTTATAAAGCAAGTGTTCTTCAGTTCTGCATGTAATATTAGTGGTGAGTAGCTGTTGGCTCCTTCCACTAAATTCTGTCCTTCATATAAAAAAATAGCAAATAGAACTAAACAAAGATGGCCCCTATGTTGTAACACTTCCTTTAAAGGGCTATCAGTTTGCTACCTGTAGTGAATGGCAGCAAAGCAACAGTATTTAAAGAAAATCAGAGTAAAATAGAAGTCAGTTCATTACTCTTGGAACAGGCTGTCACAAAAGTGGGTTGTTGTCCAAATCCCAGAACTATGACCCGTTCAACCACACATACAGTATGGTATTGTCCACTTTCATCTGTGCAGCTGAAAAAAGAAAATTATTTCATGTACATTAGTTTCTGTCCATCAGCAAAAGTTCAGCATCATAGAGAGAAAGTACTACTTCAGTCTCACCCTGAGAGTTCCCTATACTGCCTTCCTTTCCTCTATTTACCTTTCTCCTGGAACAAGTAAAACTTCCTCCCGTTATCAGCTAATCTTTCACTGCCTAGCACATTTCACAAAGTTAGTAGAAAAATGTTTGAGAAGATATTTTGTGGCAAAAAAGCATGGCTTTGTCAACCAGAAAAGTTCCAGATTTTTGCAAAATGGTAGTTAAAACTCTGAAGTATAAATTTAAAGCTATTTTTAACATATTTTAACATTTTTCAATTAAGACGTTTCAATCTGAGGCACAATTATCTCTCTTTTTTGTAACAAATTTCATTTTTATTAATAAGCTCTTATAAAACCTCAATCAAAATGAAACTTTCTGAAGCGAACAGAATGTTACTTCATTCATCTCAAACCAACTTTTTTCCAACTTCTAGATTGCTAGCAATTTAGCAATATTTTTCTTTTCCATGCCAAATTTTTAAGCTTTTCATAGTTCATATCTCATAAAGAGATTTGTAGTATATTTTTAAGTACTTTATCCAAGCTAGCCTATAGTTTTGCTCTGTGTTAAATTTTTCTAGTTTTAGGGTCACCTCCTGCATATTTTTGAACCCTGAAGGAATAAAGAAATGCCTGTAAAATCACCATTTATGCACAGGACAGCCCCATGGGCGACATATCTTAACAGTAATAGTGACATGGTGACATACTTAGCACCTCTTTCCTTAAAAGCATCTATGGATATTTTTGGCTTATAGGTTGTTTCACTCGAACGTCACAGGCTGTGTCTCCTTGTGCTTCCTTACAAGTATTACTCTTGTATATGTATATCTGCATTTTCTGATGACTTCTGGAGACTATATGCAATGGTGTCTGTGGTTTCCTCATAGAATCATAGAGTATCTCAAGCTGGAAGGGATCCATAAGAACCATTGAGTCCAATAACCCACTCCTTGCAGGACTACCTAAACTAAATCATACAGTCAAGAGCTTTGTCCTGATGGTCCTTGAACTCTGACAGGCTTGGTGCCTTGACCAGTTCCCTGAGGACCCTGCTCCAGTGACTGACCACTATCTCAGTGAAAAAGACCTCAGAGAAATACATCTTAGAAAATACGAACACTTCATGTGCTGCATATTTACAACTCTCCCAGTGTCACTCTTTTGTCTTGCTGACAAGCTTTACTCTTGCTGATGACTTTCTTTGTATTAGAATAAATCTGCAGAATCTGTAGGTTTAACTAAACTGAAACAATATGAGACAACTACATGTGTTCATCTGTTGCTGCCCTTAGACTTAAGCAAAACATTATTTACCTTTGCAGTTTTATGGCAGATTCTGCATGCTCTAGAACTTCAATAAGCAACAGATGAGACTAATAAGTCTACATTTGTAAGAAGGCCTCATGAACTAGAAAAGGCATTTCTAATGACAGTGTGCTGGTGGCTTTTGTCTATAATTGCTGTTACCTTGAAGAGAGAATGTTCTTGTGGAAGATGAATTTCCGATACAGGAACTGCTTCTTGTGGAGATATTGAAATGAATGTCCATCATCTAGGTAGAGCTCACCTATTGCACGGGCCTGTGAAACACACCAGAGGGAGTACAAATTAACAGCAGCTTCTAGCACTGAAAAATGAAACCAAAAATGTCTCACTATATGTTATTCTTCATAGTGAAGGGTGTGTTTTTATTTTTCTTTAGCAACTTGTATCCCTGGAAGGGTCAGGGAGTCTGGCTCTGAGAGTGTTTTAAGACGTGAACAGCCTAGTTTTGTGAATTGATGTGGGTGCCAGGTGTCACCTCATTTACTAGAAGAGACAGTTATGGGCAGTACTGTCTGTGTCCAAGAGGAAATTTGCAGTCTGCTTATTCTCTACTCCTTCCTCCAAGGGCTGAGAAAGGTCAGAAAGATGTTCTGTCTCTGCTATACTCAGATAGTCTCACTTCGAGGGAACAGTGGAAGGCAGGTGGGGGCCCTCCCAAACAGAAGACGTGGAGGAGAGCCATTAGGCCTATAGATGCAGATACCATTGTGCTGACTGAACAGGCAGCAAGGACCTAAGAATATCAGATGGAGTAAGAGACAACTTTGTAAAGGGAACGTCATCTTGAGGTACCTCTATGTCCAAGGCCACGTGGAGCTCATAAGAAATATCTGTCATCCATTCAGTGGATTTTCCAGCTGTGGTCTTCAGAGGTATCACAGTACCCCCCCGCTGGAACACGGGAATCTGCCAAAAACAAATCCAGGGTAGACAGCTCACGTGATCATCTAATTTTAACTCAGAATAGGGAGAACTGAAGCTTGCTCTTATCAAAGCTCAGAAATTAACTCTTACCATAAATGCATAAAGAAAACTATTCAATTGAAAATGAGAATAGTAATGATCTTCCTGTCTGTGTATAAGCAAAATATCTGTGCTTGGAGATGTAACCCTTACATTATCTCACTTTTCCCTACCACCAGCACACATTAGTGTAACAACAAAGAGATGGGACTTTTCTTCTCTACAGAAGCTATTTTAAATTACATTCCTAGAAAGAAATTTAAGAGTCACTTTTCTGATTTTGAATGTTGAGAATGTAAAAGACTATTTGTGGGGTTCTTTTCTGCTCAATGGAAGCAGTATTTTAAAACAAAACCTACATTCTCCAGTGTTACTGGGATCTTCAGAGTGAATTGATCTTCCATGCGTTTAAATTTTCTGAAATCATACCAAATCTATGAAAAATGAAAAAAGAATGAGCATGATACATATGGTGAGAGCTATTTCCCCTGCAGATGCACTCTTGTACTTAACCTTACTGTCACTGTTCCTATTTGACATGCAAGAAATAGTATTTACTTTTTAACCTAATGACCTTCTGGATGGAAAGAACGAATTCTCACTCCATTCCTGAAGCACAAAAATAAGCTGATCTTTTTTACAGTTTGCACAACATCTTGCACATCTTAGAGCATCTGGAAGTGCAAAACAGTGAAATACTTTTCCTTTTTTTCATCTGTAAATGCTGAGTACCAGAAAAAGCAAATTTATAGTAAAGTGAAAATTAACAACAAAGTTGCTATTAACAGGTGACAAAAAAAGAGCTACATCTGAAACTTCCCATGCAACACACTTGCCAGCAGTTTTAACTGCTTTAATCATGCCAGACAGTCAGTTCCCACAGAGATCTTGATAAAAACATTCTTGTTTTGAGAGCCTCATCTGTTTTTCTCCTTAGAGGACACTTCTAAGTGTCCTCAGGTGCATTAATGGGATCACCAGGCTCTGCAAGACTTCACACACACACACAGCTGCTGTCTTTCCTCTCATTCCTTGCTAGTGTCACGCTTTCCCACAGGAACTATTTTCCCCAGACTCTTTCCCTGTCTCACCCTCTCAGCTGCTGCAGCCAAACACTCTGTGTAGGAGTGGATCATAGTGCCATCCTGTGGATAAAACAACTTTACTTCAGAGAGGACCTGTTCTCTGTATATGTGAAAGTCTTTGCAACACACATCCCAGGCTACTGAGGCTTGTATTTCCTCGTTATAATCTTCCCTCACCACAGCTTCCCTCTTATTTCCTTAAGACCTTTCTTCAAAAACCCCTTTTCTATCACGTAAAAGAGAAGTTTAACCCAAAGAGAAATACATGAAAAAAGAGAACTGATGGTTTCTTGAAGGTGTTTATCTGGTGTTCCATAAGAAGCAGCAAGCCTTGCGGAGAGATTTAAATTAAAGGAGACCTGAGACTTGTGCAGCAGCTCTTGGAAAAACAAGAAAGTACATTTACTGTGAGCCAAGACTGTGAGGTATTAAGATGGAAGGAAGTTTCAGAAAGACATAATGGCTGGCCAGCTCTTGGCACATCAGCAATGAACAGCAAATACAAGATGGGGAGCTGGAAAGTTGCTGTATAAATACTTCTTTGGAGTGAACAGCGGAGAAGCTACATATTCATCCTCACCTCCTCTGATCCTGGAAGCAGAACACTCACTGCCTTGGCCTCTTGATCCGTGACTGGATGTACCAACAAAGCATTTCCTGGAGAAAAACATAAATATGACTGTGGTCCTTAAGGCTGCATCTCATCAGAGTAGCAGCTGTGAGCCTTGTTAGCCTTCCACACCCATTTTGGAGAGTTTCTTAGGTTCACTTTACTGCTAAAAAAATACATTAACAGTATATAGACTGTACAGTTTGATAAACGTCTTCCCTCCTTGCCCACTGGTGATGCAAGCTTAACTGCCAGAGCCCTCTGGAATGGTCCACTTCACCACACTTAGCTTTGTTGCCATGTCCTACCCACCTTGGTCAGACTTCTGCATAAGAAGTGAATGTCCCTTCATTTGAAGGCCATTAGAATCACAAATCATTGAATAACCAGGTTGGAAGAGACCCACCAGATCATTGAGTCCAACCATTCCTATCAAACACTAAACCATGGCCCTTAGCACCTCGTCCACCCATGCCTTAAACACCTCCAGGGAAGGTGAATCAACCACTTCCCTGGGCAGCCTGTTCCAGTGCCCAATGACCCTTTCTGTGAAAAATTTTTTCCTAATGTCCAGCCTAAATTTCCCCTGGCGGAGCTTGTGGCCATTCCCTCTCATCCTGTCCCCTGTCACTTGGGAGAAGAGGCCATTACCCTCCTTTCTTCAACCTCCCTTAGTAAGCACTCTTGAGCCCAGAGGTTACAAAAAATTCAAGAAATTCAACATTCCACTCACATTCTCTCTTCCTATATAGACTGAATGTGATTTATACCCACACTCATCTCTTAAACTTAATTTCTGAGAAAATAGACTTTAGCAGCCAGCCATATCAGAGAAAAAAAATTAGCTCTGGATGGTACCTGTTTGCTACTGTAATTTCTGAAGCATACTGTGGTCTTAGCTGCTACAGTGAACTTCCACATTTCAGGTCAAAACCAATCATGATTTTTCCAAGTGTTTAGTGAGATTGAGCTCAGTTTTTGCACCTCATATGACCCTCAATTTCAGAGGTCTCAACTTCAATATTCAGTTACAATATAATTTTTAAAAGTCTCAGACAGAGTATTCATGTTTTCTTTTTGTCATGTGACACTCAAAAATATTTAACTCCAATTCCAGATAATGTGAAGAAGTGTCTACTTGCTTACCCAACATGTACTCATTTTCCACACCAAAAGTTTCTATTTTCCCTGGAAACTCTACCCAGAGAGGCCTGTAGAAAGACAGATAGCAGGATTCAGTTAGCTTCTCCTCTCCCACCAGTCTGTCAAGGCCTTCTGTCATTTTCAGACTCCATTTTCTCCCTCTTTTTACAAGGTACAGCTATCAAGAACTGAAAACAGGGCAAGGTCCTCTTCTATGCCTTAAAGTACCCCTTCTGAGTCACTGATGAGAGTTCCCAGTAGAACATGGGTGAAGAAACTCCAGTGTATCTCTGGTTTGGCCTCCTGTGCTTCACATTGTTCCCTCCTGCCTTTTTCCTTACAGACTTGCACTACACACATATGCTTTCCTTCTAGCAAAGGAGAGATGGATAAACCTTTCTGCCATGGTCTACCAGTGATGCTGACACCAGATGAGCAGAATCCTTCCTGTTCTCAGCAGCTCATTACTGCTTCTATAGCATATCTCCTCCTGGTCAAGACTGAAAAACCTGCACCAAAGTTCATTTTTCAGTCTTTCTCAAGAAAGGGTAGTGCAATAACCATCTGGTTATATACCAGGAGTTCTATATATAAGTTTGAGCAATTATGACAATAATAGCTGATTTAGAGACAGGGTCCAAGTCTCCTTACATAGAAAGTCTGGCTCACCTGCTCACTCATAGGCATCCACTTATTCACTGCAGCTCTGCTGTTCATGTACTTGTTAACGAATGAGACACATTTTCCACTCTGCTTGTCTCAGCAAGAAAAATACCATGCCTCCTCTCTAATTCTGTCCTCACTGCAGCAATTTAATGTAAATGAAGTTTTATTTAATGCTGCGGGCAGTGCACGTGTCAACATGAACTTCATTTCAGGAATGACAGCCAGCCACTGTCTATTTCAGTGTATATAATGGGGGCATCTATGCCTACACGTGTACAGACGCTCGCACTATGTCTGTAATGCAAATCATCTTCAAAACTCAATCCTTTTCAAAAAGATATTTATATTTTTAAAACTTAGGAGGTGTTTTGTATTTGCATAAGAACAAAAGTTCTTATGTGGTGCAAAAAGATAGATCTAGAACAATCTAAAAGATACAGCAGTACCAGAGAGATCAGTGATATTCATCCCTCGCTGAAAGGATTGCTGCATTCAGTTCCACTGAGACACTTTATTGGAGGTTACAGAGCAGCCGAACAAAAGTTTGTTTTCTAATTTAATTTCTGTTCTAGTTTATTAGATACTCTAGTATAAGAAGATATATAACATACACTGCAGAGATAAATGATCAAATTATCAATAAGAAATAAGCTTTTCTAACAGAAACAATGCATCAGTAACAAATATCTTCATAAGAGGCAAAATGACCTTTATGTTTTCAGGTAAGGAAGTTCAGAGTTCATTAAGCATTGTTGTAAGTGTGGATTGGAGAAGTCTGGAGTCCACAGTACGTTGAAATCTGTGCAATGTTTATTGAATTTGTGTGTTACATGTATCATTAGGAAAAAAAATCTTCCTCTGCGGACCCTAGCAAAGCTTGCAGAATATATGAAAATAGAATTTAGTAATTTTTGTGCTGTTTTTCTTTTTAATATTTAAATGAGTAATCACAAAAGTTAAGAGATTGTAGTTTAACTTCCCTCTTCCATGTAACTTCCTGAAAATAATGACTAAACCTCCTGACTTATTCTCTTACCTCATGACCGGTTCAGCCGCTGTGTGTGCCCGATAGAACAGCGTATATAAGTATGGCAGGAGGACGTAGCGCTCTCTAATGGCTTCCCTGATGATCTGGGTGTTCTTCTCCCCAAAGAGCCACGGTTCTCTCCGTTTGCTCTCCATGTTAGAATGACCTCTGAAGAAGGGCTGGTAGGCTCCAGCCTGATACCAGCGAACAAGTAATTCTGGTTCTGGATCTCCAATAAACCCTCCCACATCAGCTAGATGTTGTGCAGACAAATAAAAATACACATTTTTGGAAATTATTCTGAAAAATGTGAAGTTCTCCTCTAATAAACATTCCAAGTGTATAAATTCATGCATTTCACAGTGCACTTGCAGTTCTGCTCTTGGGCAGGTGCTTGTCCAAACAAGAAGGGAAAACTCATGTACAAGTTATCCTTTAACAAAAATCTCAAGAGAGCTTTTGGAGGCTAAATAAGTACCTTCCCCAGTGAGACAGGACTGTCACAGTGATGCTATGAAACACAACCTGCTCCAGACGGGACTAAAACATTATGTAAGAGTTAGTGGAAAAATTATGGTGAGAAACAGGTTATTGACTTCTGAAAACAGACTAATCTGTGAAAGTCTCTGGAAATGCACTGGACTGTTGAGCTCTCCACCGTTTGTGGTGAAGTTTATCTTAGGATATAAGCTTGGCAGCACTGGTGAGCAACTGGAGCTAAACACCTTACCTCCACAGAATGAAATCCCTGCCATGCTGATGGTAAGAAGCATTGGTATGGATATTTTCAAATAACCCCACTCTGCAGTGTTGTCTCCAGTCCACACTGCCCCTGGAAAGACCCATTTTCAGCATTACACAGTGAAGTTGAGCATATGCTTCAGCTTATGCTTGCAGTTAAGGAAAGATCACAAGAATGGTTATGAACTACTAGTGAATTCTGTTCATTGCAAAGTTTTTTACTTTATATATGCATGCTCCTGAAATACGCAATAAAATCAGGTAGTCATATGTGACAGGACACAAGTTATTATTCTGCCTTTAGCTTGTGCATACTCTGCCAGCCTCTCCTGATTTTTTTAATCACTCACACTCTTATAAGCTCACTGAGTCATTATTACCAAGATAGTTTCTGTCCTCTCTAGACTCTATTACACACCAAACTTACTAGAACAAAGCAGCATGGAAGGTATCCAGCTTGTCTGTCCTTACCATACTTCTGTGATCCAGCAAAGAAAGAACGTGTGAGGACAAAAGGTCTTTCTTTTCCTGAAGAACGTCTGATGAGTCCTTCTGCAGTTGCCATTTGCTGAAAATCATAAATAGAAAAGTCAAGAAGACAAACTCTATGTTTAGGATATTTGCTACACTGAATGTTTAGCCCTTCCAAGGCAGGAAAATTAAGCAATCTGTTTCTACAAATAATACCTGCTTTTAAAGCAAGACTTTCTTACTAGAATATACTTGAATTAAAAAAAAATATTGTGTACTTTCAGCCAATGCAATTTACACGGTTATTGTTGAGCAGCACAGATGTTGTCACATTTTCATGTGACCAATCACAGACTTGATTTCAAATACAGTAATATCCAGCACAGCAGAGTTTCAGTCCTTGAAGGAGGTTACAGAATACTTCTACTGTGTAAATTATCACATTAGACATACTTCATGAGAATAACTGCTAGTTTGTATCTCCAGATACTCTTACCTGGTAGAATCCATAGAGGTTGTGTACTTCCCGATGCTCCCAGCTGTTGTAGTGCAGAGCATCTTTCTGCATTGTTAGTTCTGCCCCTTTGAAGACTGAGGGCTCATTCATGTCATTCCATACAAAGAGGATATTAGTGGATCCCTATGACACAGGTTTGCAATTAGGACACAACAGAGCCATTGCTGTGACTTAGTATGTTTATCTCTAGTGGGTGTCAGACCAGTCTGGGGTATGAGCAGAAGCAGCAGTTGCAAAGCAAGACATGGTAATTATAGTCCTGTGGTCACATGAAAGCTGCCAGTTGTTCATCTCGTCTCTCTTGGTGGCCCTTCTGGTCAGGGTGGCAGCCTGCAAGCCCCCTTGATTTCTGCTGTTCTTACAAAACTCAGTAGGTACTTACTATTCCTGCCTTCTGGTGAAGGAAAAGAGGCACGGAAAACAGAAGTATTAAATGAGAGAAAAATCAGAGCAGGCCAGAAGAGAAAAACTGAAGAGGAAAAGCAGCATGGGAAATATCTACTAAGCACATCTACTGGGGAGTGGTTTCAACAAACCTACTGAGAAGCAGAACTTCAGGGTCGGGGGTGGGAACTGGAGGTATTCAGCAGTGTTCACCCAGACACCTTCAGCACCAGGCAGGAGTGCTGGAAGGAAGGTCAGAGTGAAGTGACCATGACTATCAGAAAGCACTCCCACACCACTCCTCATGTGCAATCATGGCAGTAAAAACTGGAATTGGAGCAGCTGTATTAGGTAATGGGTTGCTAAAATGTCTACAGTTTGTCTAACTTACTGCTGCAACTACATGAGCAGGTTCACTGGTGGCACATGGATTCCTATTTTCGTAGCGCAGACAAGTTCATGAAGAAAATTTTTCTGTGATACATCAGCTTATCAACATATTTATCTCCACATTATGATAATACAACTACAAGAGCCACCAACTTGCTTAGCCAGTAGTTTATCTTCTCTCTTTTCCCCATTTTCAGACTTTCTGGGATAAGTAGATCAGAGCAAGTAAATACACACCTTGTATGTTTTGAAGGAGAATTGATCTGCATACCATTTTCGCACTTCAGGACTGGTGAAATCCAGGTAGCAAGAGGAACCTGTGAATGTGGGAGATTTCAATTATTTACCTGATTTTTAGAGTATGCATGCATTTTCTTTGCACCTGAATGCAGTGGCCTAAAGCTAGGATGTTTTCCACAATGGGCAGCAATAATGTGGTCACTATTGTTTCTAAGACAAAAGGTCAAGAGCAAATTCCAGCTTGACTTGGAACTCAGTACACCTCTTGTTATGTTCTGCAGACCAACACAGACAGATTCTGGAGGTCTGAAGCTCAGCACCAGTTAAGGATGACTGGCTACTAGCAGAAATATGTTCAGATGTGAACAGGAAGCCAGGGAAAGACAGCATCCCTGGTAATTTGAGCTCAAACAGGAAAACATCACTGAGAAGCTGAATAACTACATCCTGGCACCCTACCAGAAGCTGTAACATATCCTTAATTTCTCCATGTTTATTCCTTTGCCAGGACTGCAGGCTTTCTGTCTGGAAAGAAGGGGGACAAACTTCTTTGCCTCCCCACAATGAGATCTCCTCATGAAAAATAACATGCTAAATCATTGTATTATGACTGAATCAAAGACTTCAGTATCGGGGTTCGCTTAATTTCATCCAGCCTACATAAGCTGTGCTCACTGCAACAGACTAGACTGCATTTCTGTTACCCAAGACAAACTGGGAAGAGGGATGGCTGTTCAACAAATGCAACTTCTTTAGCTCTAGGCACTAGGACTACCTGCAGAGCCAACAGACATAACAGAGGAAGTTGTACAACTGAGGCAATTAGAATATGACTGTACCAAAGAAACCACAAAGTATTCGAAATTATGAACATTTCAAAAAAACGAAAGGACTGTTAGAGTTTAATTTCACTTCTATGGGTCTCTATTCTGCAAATTTTTTTAATATTAACAGCTTGAAATGTAGAGACAGATTTTTTTTTTACCTGGCCAACAGATGCCCTCAAAATCTTTTCCATTTCTGTCTTTCACAAAATATCCCTTGTCTTTTGCCTGTGAATACAGGGTGTACATGGGATCAACCTTAATGTGGGGATCTATAATGACAACAAGCTGCAGAATAAGAAAATAAAATGTATCATTAGCATCAACTGTACTGAATAAAATAGTGACAGTTCACTTTTGATAAAAGACATGATTATTTCACTTCAGGTAAAGAAGGTAGCAGTGTCACTAAATTTAGAAAGCAACTACCAGTTCTTGTACAAACTGCACTAGACTTATGTATAATAGTTGAATTGACAATGAGGACATGCATTCATGCTTACCCTTCTGAAACAGGAAACACCTGTCACATCTGGAGAGACACTGGAGCTGAGTAAGGCAGCCCATCTGCTGTCTGGATAACAACCAGTGCAACAAAGAAAAGATGATAGTAGTGGGAGACACCCTTCTAAGAGGTACAAAGGCACCCATTTGCTAACCAGGCCCACTCTCCAGCCGTGAGCTGCCTACCATAAGCATGTTTCAGGGATGCCACCAAGAGTCTACCAAGGCTTTTACAGCCCACTGACTACTGTCCACTGCTGTTGTTTCATGTGGGCACCAGTGATACAGCCAGGGGCTGCTGAGGGGTATCAAGAGGGATTACAGAGCACTGGGAGCAGAGATAAGGGATTCTGAAGTGCAGGTAGTTTTTTCATGAGTCCTCACTGTCAAAGGGATGGGGTTTGAAAAAGCCAGTCAAGTCTGGCAAATCAATAAATGGCTCCAGGACTGGTGCCCCAGCCAGAGGTTCAGCTACTTAGACTGTGGGACTTGCTTTGAGAAACACGGAGACATGGTAGGATGGATCTTATGACTAGAGTATTGGGATGGAGGGATACAGGCTTTTTAGGAAGGACTGGCAAGGGAGATGGGGGTAGGGTGTTGCCCTTTATGTCTATGATCATCTGGAGTGCATGGAGCTCCACCTGGGGGTGGGTGAGGACCTGACTGAGAGCCTATGGGTCAGGATTAAAGGGAAGGCAGGGACAGGTGACATAGTGAGGGGTCTGCAACAGGCCAGGAAAAGCAAGTAGATGAGGTCCCTCTGTAGACAGATGGACACAGCCTCATGTACACAAGCCCAAGTCCTCACAGAGGACTTCAACCACTCCAATATCTGTTGGAGGGACAACACAACAAGGCACAAGCAATCCAGGAGGTTCCTGGAATGCATTGATGACAATTTCCTACTCCAAGTGATAGAAGAGCCAACAAGGAGAGGTGCTATGCTGGGCCTTTTTCTCACCAACAAGGAAGGGCTGGTGGAGAATGTGGAGCTCAAGGGAAGCCTTGGCTCCAGTGACCATGCAAGATCTTCACAAGCAATGAGGATGGTGTGCAGCAAGCTCACTACTCTGAGCTTCAAGAGAGCGGACTTTGGCCTCTTCAAGGATGTTCTTGGCAGGGTACCATGGCAAAAAGCCCTAGAGGTGAGAGAGGCCCAAAAAAGCTGATTAATATTCAAGGATCACCTCCTCCGAGCTCAAGAGTGATGCATCCCAGCAAAGAGGAAGTTGGGCAAAAATGGCAGGAGGTCTGCATGGATGAACAAGGAACTCCTAGACGAACTTATACACAAAAAGGAAGCCCACAGAGGGTGGAAGCAGGGGCAGGTAGCCTGGGAGGAATATAGAGAAATTGTCTGAGCAGCCAAGAATCAGGTTAGGAGAGCTAAAGCCTTTCTAGAATAAAATCTGGCCAAGGATGTCAAGGACAACAAGAAAAAGGAAGATAAAAGGAAGACTAGGGAGAATGTGGGCCCTCTGAGGAAGGTAACAGGAGGGACTGAGAGATTGAAGATCCACCCATTATAGGAGAGGGTAAGGTGCAAGGCCATCTTAAGGAACCCAAAGGTGCACAAGTCCATGGGATCTGATGAGATGCATCCATGCATCCTGAAGGAACTGGTGGATGAAGTTGCTGAGTCACTACCCATCATGTCTGAGAAGTCACAGCAGTCTGGTGAAGTTCCCATTTACTGGAAAAGGGGAAAAAATTCCCATTTTTAAAAAAGGAAAAACGAAGACCTAGGGAAGTACAGGCCAGTCAGTCTCACCTCTGTGTCTGGCAAGATCATGGAGCAGATCCTCCTGGAAAATGCTGAGGCACTGGAAAATAAGGAGGTGATCAGTGACAGTCAACATGGCTCCACTAAGGGTAGATCATACCTGAAAAATAAGATGGCCTTCTACGATGGGGCTACAGCATTGGCACACCCTTAGCAAGTTTGCCTATGAGACCAAGATGTGTGGCACAGTTGGCATACTAGAGGGAAAGGATGCCATCCAGAGGGACCTTGACAGTCTTGACAGCTGGGCCTGTGCTAACCTCATGAAATTCAACAAGGCCAAGTGCAAGGTCCTGCACCTGGGCTGGGGCAATCCCAAGCCAAATTACAGGCTGGGTAGAGAATGGATTGAAAATAAAGCTGAAGAAAAGTACGTGGGGGTGCTGGTGGATGAGAAGCTCAACATGAGCCCATAATGTGTGCTTGCAGCCCAGAAAGCCGACTGTATCCTGGGCTGGTAGTGGGGTAATTGTTTCAATTTAGAAGGAGGTAGATTTAGATTAGCTATTAGGAAGAAGCCTTTTACTGTGAGGGCGGTGAGGCACTGGAACAGGTTGTTCAGAGAAGCTGTGGATGCTGCATCCTTGGAGGTGTTAAAGACCAGGTTGGATGAGGCTTTGGGCAACTTGACCCAGTGGAAGGTGTCCCTGCCAATGGCAGAGGGTTGGAACTAAGTGATCTTTAAGGTCTCCTCCAACCCAAAGCATTCTGTGATTCTATGAAATAAGGGCCAAAACTCATTGTTTCAGATAAAAGCGAGTACCCCAACTGCTACCAAATCTGTTAAATTCACTGCTGTATTCTGTGAATGGGAAAGCATCTGACTTCTGTGTTCAGGTCTCTGTTTAAAATCATTTGCCTTAAGACATTGAAATATGTATTAGTTTGTACAGCATACAACAGCAACAGAAGTTTCTAACTTTTTTAAACATCCACATATTGTATTTTGCAGTTACTTTCTGCTGTTATTAACTGCCTTACTATAAAGCTGAGAAAGTACTATGGCTCCAACTAACTAATTATAAAACTTGAATGCTATTTCAACAGTCCCTCATTCACCAACTTTTGGCAAAGATCAAGCATTAAGCAATTCTATAAGTCTGAAATATTAACTGTGTACATTTCGATAATTACAAAGAAAAGATTTTAGCTATAAAAAAGCAGAAATAAAGACTAACTACACTTACAGACTGCAAAACACACCAGGGCTTCACCAGAAGGAAAAAACATTTAGTTTATGGTAAGCAATTATATCAACATAAAGGACAAATCTCTGTTAGTATAAGCTAAAAATAAAAAGTATCATGAATACAAAGAAAAACTGAAAAGCAAGGATAGCAACTACCAATTGTGAAAGCTTATGTGATGTAGAAAAAATTTTTACCATGCTAATCAAGGATAGCACTGGGCTGCTTCTGTAAGATGGAGCTTCAGCTGGGTCAAACTTAGCCTGATTATCAGGGTACAGAACAAACTACAAAATAATAAAATGTTACAAGGGAACAAAACAAATGAGATAGCTGGTACACCAGAAGCATCACTGGAGTGGAACACAATTTAATTTACTCTTCTGTGGTAAAACTATTTCAAGTGTCTGAAGTACCCTGGTTAAAGCTAGATTAGGTAGCTTCACACTACAAAAGTATTTTATTTCTTCTTGCTATATTATTTACCTTGCGTTTTTTCTTCCTGAGATGTTCTTGTATCTTTCTGGGTCTCTGGAATTTCTTTTTGTCCCAAGTAAAATACCTCTTGCCATCTGTGTGCTCTATGTCCAGCCATATCACATCATAAGGAATGTCATGTTCATCAAAGCCAGCATCTACTGCTTTGACATCTTGCTCATCTTCATAATTCCAGCGGCACTGATGGTAGCCCAGAGAAAAAAGAGGGGGCAGGGCTTGAGTGCCTAGGAACAGTATATGAATGAACATAACAATATTAAAGCCCTTCAGGATTTTATCTAGAGACTATAGAAAAGTCAACATGATTAATATGTATCTGTCTGGAGCTAGGGAAAGCTAGCCTAAGTTGAGTCTAGAGCATGTTCTTCATACTAAAGTAACTAAACTCAAAATAATAAACAGTACAACAGGCTCAAAAACCAGAAAAAGAGGAGGGCTATCATGGAACTTGCTGTTCCATGATACTGAAATGTTATTCCAGTAACTAACAAAAATTTGTTATTTTTTCCTAATGTAAAAATATTTTAATTATCTGTCATTAATGCAAACAATTAAATAGATTTTAATCAGTAGAATGCAATTCAAGTGACTGCTTGGACCTAAGTAGTGTAAAGTAGCCCACAGGTGCTGCAGTAAAAGACCCATGGAATTGCAATTGTTAAGAATTTTTAAAATTAGAAAACACGTACATATGTATGTATATAGCAAATGGGAGCTGGGAAACTTCCCCAAGTGCACAATCCAGCTTGGAGAGATCCTCTTGCAATCTGGCAACTTTCCTATTCCTGTTCAGCTGAACAACATTCTCTCCATTACATCTTTGGGCAGAAACCAATCACTGCTAACACCAAAAAAACTACCACAGAAGTTTCTCTGCTTTTAATTCTCGTTAGAACATAAAGAATTTTGCTTTCATAACATGTTAGTCCTCTTGCCTACATATTTTCAGTCTCTTCCTGAGCCTCTTCCTGCTTTCCTTTCCCATGTCTGCCTGTCATCTCTGCTCTCCTCCTTAATGGACACACTTGCACTTGTATCCTTTCCCTACTATCCAGGACACATTATTCCATAACTTGTCTTTTCTCATTATAAGGCAGCTTGTCTTGATGGTGCTGGCAGTTCCAGCCCTGTGTATCCTCTCTTCACCTAAGGGAGTAATTTCAGATAGCAGTGACTATGCTAGCTTCTCAGCTAGGGCTAAGTTTGACGAGCTGCAGATGCGAGGGAAAGCAAGGATATAGGCCTGTCTTCAAAAAGTACCAGCTTTTATTCTACAAACTGCAGTCTGGGAACAACTGCCTTCATGGACACAATGGGCTGGGTAAATATTAACCCACGTCTGGGTTGAGCATGTTCCTCAGAGAATCTCCCCAGTGAATATGCCATATTAACTCCAATTTTGTAAGCTGGTACCTGTCAGTTGTGCAAACTGCTTGAAGATATCAAATGCAGTGGGGTCCCATCAGCAGGAAAACATCAATGATCCCGCTTTCTGACATCCAGCGCACATCAGTGAGAGGCATTGCTCTCTGCTTAGCAATCTCTGCAGCAGATCTGGATGGCGTGCGCTTTGAAGGAAACCAAAGTAAAACTGAAAATCTCTATCAAACTTCTATTCAATGAAGGAGTAAAGACAAAAACCCACAAAATTCACTAACACATACTTGGCAGGTATTAGGAATACACATTGAGTAGTTCTTTTATATCCCTCCCCAATCCTTAACTTTCCATGCTGCTTATATAAAATACAGAGTAATAATAGTTAACAAGCAAAAATGGGTAATGAGGAGCAAGGTAATTAAAGACTATGCATTTTCTGTGGGATCTTTGAGTTATATCTCTAACTATAGTATGAATAATAAACAAAATTAATAATTTTAACCATGTAATGAAGAGCTGGAATAAAGCAGGATTTGTTTCACTGCTTCAATTCTAACAGCATTTATATATTTATGTTTCAAGAGCTGAGTTGATTTCCTGAACACTTTATGTTTCTTGAGAATCAGTTACATTCCACAGAAGAATGGGCCTGCTAAGCAGGCAATTCCAAGAACTTAAAAACTCAGAAAATTTCCTCAAATTCAAGAGATTGTCAAGATTTTTGTCTTCCCTTTTTCCTGTGTGCTACATCCACCCATATAGATTTTTTCTGTCACAACACTACATATTTCTTCTCTGTCTTCTCCTGTGGATCTGTTAAGATACAAATTCTATAACTTGGCTCTTTAACAGAGTAATCTCCTTGTTCTTTTCAGTAGTTTAATACAACAAATTTAGCAGTACAGAGGACAGGAGAAAGAGGCTGACATTAGGAGGCAAAAGATAAATCGCCAATAATGTCATGTCCCTGTTCACCTTGACCTGGAGTGTATCCTTTCCTAATTAAATTCTAAGGAAAGTGAGCAACTCTCACCTCAGCTAGTGCTTTTGTATTAATATCCACCAGAGTTTCTGAAGAGTTCAGCCAGAAGACCCCTGAAGTTCTGTTAGGCTTGTGTGCTAAGAGAAGGGGCACTGAACCGTAAATGCCTATCTTGTCATATAGCTTGTGGCCGAAGATATCCAAATTATAAAGCCGGTAGGCATCACCATCACTAGGACAAACAAACAAATGTTTTTATTTGTAAACATCCTGTGCTAAGCCAATTTTAGCTTTATTGCCA
This sequence comes from Clamator glandarius, assembly GCA_033459285.1. Lineage (NCBI taxonomy): Eukaryota > Metazoa > Chordata > Aves > Cuculiformes > Cuculidae > Clamator > Clamator glandarius. The sequence continues at coordinate 1,395,636 of JAUNZM010000223.1, forward strand.
TTCCACTAAACTCACTGAACACTCAGTGAACAATTTGTATTATGGTCTTTTGTTTAGCATCCAGAATTGAAATCTGGACAGCCTAACTTCCTGCTTTTTTGCTTTGGTCCTAGCTATCTGAATCAAACAACATTTTTGTTTTCAGCAAGACTACTCCTCATTTATTTCAAGTCCTAAAATATGAGCTCTGAACTCTCCCATTTGCCCACGAAGTTGACCTTTTAGGAGTTGTGCTTAAACACAAGCAATTTCGCAACTCTGAATAAAAAAACCTACAAGGAAAACTGAGCAAGAACGGAAGGGGTCATCTATGAGATTGCAGAGTAGAAAGGGAAAGCAGGGCAACTTACTCCATGTAGACAGGGGCTGTGATTCAGTTTACTCTATCATTAAACTAAAATATACACTATATAATACACAAATCTCAAACTGCTGTCTATATGAAATTCTTAGGACAGTGTTATAACTCTCCTCTACAAAAATGATCCTGCTTTCACAAGCAATCTGCCACCACTACCTGGTGTTTTTGAGAAGCAGTCCTTCTGTGTGTTGTGGTATGCCATAAACATGGTCAAATCCATGTAGAGAGAAGTCCATGCCTACAGAACTAGGACCTGTTGGAATAACATTAAAAGACAGAGTTCCATTTTCAGGCTTAGCTGAAAGCAACAGAGTAGAGCAATCTAACTGAAAAAAATATTAAAAAAGCAGGTTTTAATAATTAGCTCTTTCATACTTGCTTTCAACTTCACTTCCATTATTACTTATGTACTATAAAGGCAATGTTTCAAATAGATTTTATTGTATTTATTCTGAGTTTGATCTGGTTAAGAAGATAAAACGAATCATTTTAATAGAAAAACCACCATGGGTGTCACTTCTTTATTCTGTAGCGGAACTGCTTAAAGTCTTCTCCTGTTTCTATCCCAGTACCTACAAGCCAAGCTTTGCAGCACAGTGGTACAGCAGATTTGCCTGTTTTCTACTGCTCTTCTCTTCAGCCTCAGCCAGGGGTGGTGGCATGCGCCAGAGCCTCTGCCAGTGATATCATCTTGTCACATTACTGAATCCAGGGCAACTTTTGGCAGGTGACCAGAGATCCTGTAGACTGACAAGCAGTGGCTTCAGGATCAGAACCTGACGATATGGAGCTTATTCTTCCAGCACAGAGAAACAGAAAAATGTATGATGCTGGCCTAATACATCAGATACAGCATGAACAACAAGGGCAACAGCTTCCTGACCTTCTGTGTCTTGGAGTGAATCCAGAGAAGAGAAACGAAGCTGGTGAAAGGGCTGGAGAACAGGCCTTATGAGAAGCGGCTAAGAGAGCTGGGGTTGTTTAGCCTGGAGAAGAGGAGGCTGAGAGAAGACCTCATTGCTCTCTATAACTACCTGAAAGGAGGTTGTAGAGAGGAAGGTAATGGCCTCTTCTCCCAAGTGACAGGGGACAGGATGAGAGGGAATGGCCACAAGCTCCACCAGGGGAGATTTAGGCCGGACATCAGAAAAAAAATTTTCACGGAAAGAGTCATTGGGCACTGGAACAGGCTGCCCAGGGAGGTGGTTGATTCTCCTTCCCTGGAGGTGTTTAAGGCACAGATGGACAAGGTGCAAAGGGGCATGGTTTAGTGTTTGATAGGAATGGTTGGACTCGATGATCCGGTGGGTCTCTTCCAACCTGGTTATTCTATGATTCTATGATTGGGAAATGAAAGAACTCCTGTCATCAAAAGGTAGCTCCTTCGGACTTATGCACCCTACTGCAGCTGCTGGGTAATGCTGGTTTTTATAAAAGTCTGCATGATAGTGCTAATGAACAAAGCTAACCAACTCAAACAATATACAATACAACTGGAAAGACAGCAGATGGTCATAAATTGTGGTAATGAATAATTTGTGTTTGAGCTACTGCACTACAGGTTTCTATAACCTTCACCTGATCCCTTAAGACTGTTCAGTATTTCATTTCGTGTTTCCCCACTTAAAAAGTTTCTCTGTGACAATTACTAATTCTTAGATATCATGAATTCTGCTACGTTGTGAAAATAAGCTATCAATGAAATCAATATTATGTGCTGATACTAAAAAAAAGGAAAATCGATAAGAAATTATGCATTAGATACCAATCAGACAAAACAGACAGGGTGATGCTGTGTCACAAATCACACAGTGAGCTAACAAAATAGTAATATTTAATGTGTTCCCTCCTGAGCAGAAATCTAATGAATATTTCCAGCACTTTTGTCAATTTGTTACCCATCACTGATATCTGATAGTCAAGTTAAAAGAAGCGAACAAGACACTGATGAACATTAAGCAGCTAAATGAAAAGCAGACAGAAACATGAATGAACATAGCTATATACAAAGCAGTAAAGCTGTTTTCAGAATTAGACTCAGACTTACCATGAGCTTTGATGTCTAAAAAACTACCGAATTTCTCTTGCCAGAGACCTAGATCCTCTTGTTTCTCCTGCATTAACAGAAATAGCTAAGCCTAGTAAATGCAACTGCTCATACCATGTATTTCTAAGCAACAATATATTTATTCATATACAGTTTCTCATAGCATTCTGCATAGGAAACTGTCAGCTTCTGGACTGGGCAAGTGAACACTCTCCTGGGTGGAAAACTGGCTGGATGGTCGGGCCCAGAGAGTGGTGCTAAATGGAATTAACTCCAGCTGGAGGCCAGTTACAATTGGTGTCGCCAGGGCTCAGTGCTGGGTCCAGCCCTGTTCAATGTCTTTATCACTGACCTGGATGAAAGCATTGAGTGCACGCACCCTTAGCAAGTTTGTGGATGACATTAAGCTGGGTGGAAGTGTGGATCTGATGGAGGGTAGGGAGGCTCTGCAAAGGGATATGAACAGGGGGCACCGCTGGGCTGAGATCGATGGCATGATATTTAACAAGGCCAAACACCGGGTCCTGCACTTGGGGCACAACAACCCTATGCAGTGCTACAGACTAGGGGAAGAGTGGCTGGATAGCTGCCCAGAGGAGAAGAACCTGGGGGTGTTGGTTGACAGCGACTGAACATGAGCCAGCAGTGTGCCCAGGTGGCCAAGAAGGCCAATGGCATCTTGGCTTGTATCAGAAATTGCATGACCAGCAGGTCCAGGGAGGTTATTTTCCCCTCTGTCCTCGGCACTGGTATACTCGGCACCTCGAATACTGTGTTCAAATTTTCAAATTTTGAGCCTTGTGTCCTGCCATTCATTGCTCTGAAAATTTCCAGGTTTTGCAGCATCTTTATTGGTTTTCTTTTCTACTTTCATCTCAGAACAATCAGACATGGCCTCTTGCAGCTGTGTGACTCCTCCAAAGGAAGCACACTCCTAGATAAAAGTATGCTGAAGGCAGCATGGCTCGTGCCATTTTTACCAGGCTGTTGGGGTAGAGCCATCTACGCTACAGAAGGCTGAAATTGTATCATGGTCATAACTCAGCCTCCTGAGAAAAGTATATGTGCCTTTATGCACTGTCAGGACCTGGTCTTTTTTCGTACTTCTTAATCTTACTTCTGTATTAAGTATGAATGCATACAGAGGCATATTTCAACTGTTATATATTTTAACATATTTTGACTTATAAACCAGGTCTTGTTCTTTTGAAATTCCCTATGCAATGAACAGGGAATTTGAAAATGACCAAATATCACCATAAAACTCCCTTTCATACATCTATCTGAAATTAAATGAGAGAATAAAATAGAAAGAAATTAAACATAAAACAGAGACAGAAAAAAAAACATTTTTGAGCTACATTTACCTGACTGATGACTTCCACAGCCTTGGCAAAACACAAAAGCCTTTATTCAGCTACGAATTTGTGAAATATCTCCATATGAAATACCAGGTCATTTTTTAATTTCAGTGGAAAGTGGTTAAACTATGTTTGTAAAGTTAGCATCGAAGAAATGAACATGTGATTCTAATTAATCAGTTCTCTTTTCTCCAAAATATTCATGTTGGAACTGCAGTAAGCATAGCTTACCTTAGAGGAATCACTTGCTGCCTCCTCCTTGTATTCTGCTGTAGGCTTTCTAGTGTAAACAAATACATAGACATAATCAGTTTATTGCTAACATTAGGAAGGATTTCAAACAGAAAATCCATATGGAATTATGCATTGCTTAATATAAGAGTTTTGGTGCTTGGCTATTCTGAAAATGTCATAGTTGAGAACTCTAACTGACAAATCATTTTAGTATTCAACGTCTTAAAATAACCTTCACTCCATATTTGAGTTAGGTTGACTTCTTAGCCTTTCACATTTATTTCTATTTGCATCAGCATTTTACCCACCCAGAAGTTCCTCACTTCTTTATTATTTAAAGGCTCTCTGTTAAGTAAAATTTTTGAAATAATACTCTTGACTAGAGATGCTTGCTATGCTCTTGCTTTTCCTTCTTGTGACGTGTTCTGTACTGTGGTTTCTCACCCTTCCAGCACTTTGCAGTGGGGTTGAGCTGTAAAATCTTGCAGCTTTCTGGCACGTTTTAAATTAAACAAAACTTCCTTCAAAAGTTTATATGGTGAATAAAAGACATAAAAGGAGACAAAGTTAATAACCTCATCATACCACCATCACTCATTCTCAGGAAGGACAGGATAATGCAGTGTTTTACACAATTGGCCATTAAATGAGGTTAGCATTTTGCACATGGTGGTTGCAAGGAGTTAAACCAGTCTGCTGTTAATTGATCTAGAATTTCTTCACTGTTGTACTTAGTGGTATGAAGTAAAAGAGAAGACAGATTTCAATGCATAAAAGCTTCTATCACAGAAATTACAACTTCGTAGAACTGTTTATCTTCAACTGTAGTACAATTGGTACTTTCTACAATGCGATAAATAGATACTGTACCTATCACCGGGAGGTGGTTGTAGATGCTCAAAATATAACAACCCATTGGAATTCATGCTCAGAACAGTCTCACCCTTGGACTGTAGCTCAACCTGGAAGGGGTTTGCTGTGACTTGAAGTCTGTAGTCCTCATTAACACTTGACAGCACCAAAATACCTGCCTCATTCTGGGATATAAAGAGTCTGGCAAATGAAAAGCAACAGCAGCTTTATATCAATCAGCAGCACATGCAATTTGCTATAATTAAATTATAATTGGAAACAAAAGTTGGGCTGAGAATATCTGCATCCACTATAAAATCTCAAGGCTAATGTTGAGGCAAAGAACCCCAAAAATACATACTGTGTTCAGGTTTCCACCGCACAGCACAAGAGGTGGCTACAGAACTGCCATGAAAATTATCCAGAGTTTGCATTCCTTTCACAATAACAGGCAATATCTCAAGTAAAAATGATGCATCATAACAAATAGGCTATTTTCTGGGTCAAACAGCCTCAATTTTCATACGTGTATGACAAAACTTTCTCCTATGTATTTGACACAATTTTTTTCAAGTAAATAAACCACATGCATTTTTATTTTCCCTTTCTGTTGCAACTTTGTATTGTCAAGAAACAACCGTAGTGTAGTACAAATGAGTTATGGAAAACACTCTTGCAAATGAAACTGTATAAGTTACTAAGGTGCTAAATCACATTCCCATCACTTACCTCTGGGTGGTAGGTTCCTTTATAAGAACATCAGGAACTTTATACCTTGCTCTAAGAGGAGATGCTTCATCAATTTTAAGCCTGAAAATATTGCCTTCTATTTCACAAATTTCTACTTGCAGAAAAACCTGTGAGTAAACAAACAGACAAACCGGTACTGATAACAAATACTAACTTATATTTCAAGTCAATATCATCAAACAAAATATTAACAGTGTTGCTGCTGACATTGACAAATCGTATTAGAAAGACACCTAAATTAAACACATAATACTGCCCTACCCACTGTAACTCACTATTTTACAGTTCATGGAACTAGGAAGTCATTCTGTTCTAGCTCATAAAACTGATTCCTCTGTGGAAGAAAGATATGGCGTTTTGTATGAGCTAGAACACAGTGATAACCACAATTCAGTTTTTTTCTAGTTTTTCTTTTCTTCACCTCTCCTCCCATGAATCACAAAACTGGCTGAAGAATTTTGTCCTGATATCTTTCTCCTCTACCTGGAAGCCAATCAGCCCTGCCCTCTTCACAGGCATAAAAAAATGAAAGAGCCATAAGACCAGAGGAAGAGCAGGCAAGAAAGAAAAGGAGTTCCAGATCCTGCTCCCTAGAAAATATTTTAGATTATGTCATCCTTGCATAAATCCCTGAAAAATCTAGGAAGCCACAGAGCTTTTATCTACCTTAAAATCTAGACAAAAAATGTGCTCCTTTTTCTGTGCTGACTGCAAAGAAGGTCAAGATTAACAAAAGAGTCAGAAAATACATTTATGCAGAGTAGCCACATAGTGTGATGCTTAGAGAAACAAATACACTCTTCCTGACTGTTGTCTTAAATGTAAAGGCTTTTTTTCCCCAAAAAATCTGCCTTTGAGCAAACACAGGAATATAAAGGCATGGTCAGGATGTGCTGGAACACAAGCCTTCTGATTCCATTCCAGAAAAAAAGAATTTATTATTTTGGAACAGTGGAGAAAACTCTGAATTAAATAGACTCCTTTCAGCTAAAAAGAGTGCTGGTTAGATTTTTAATAAAGTTGTTAAAGATTTTATTAAAATTCCTTAAAATGTCTGTTCTCCTTGCACAGTCTCAATAAGTATTGACCAGTAAGGACACCTTCAGGCTGATACTTTGCATTGTTTCTTAAATATCTATCACTAAAGAATCTCAAAGCCCACAGTATTATCAGACTTGTTGATAATATTAATTGCTCTTTCTGTAAGCATCCTCTTATGCTAGGTGGCATCTCACCTTACTCTTCTCATGAATTATTTGGAATTTGACATTCTCATCACTTAATGTGACTGAATCCAACAATGCTCGATACAAGGATTTTCCAGGATGTAGAAGTTTCTGACGCCTGTCAAGACAGAATATTATTTTTGGTCTCTGTAATTTTTGTGGCTTATATTACACAGAGGGAGATAATATTGTTAGAAATGTTTACTTTATAGTTTAGTCTTAGAATTTTTCAAATACAGTTATCCGTGCTTCAAGACAAAGGAAAAAACGAATGGATTTCTGAACACACATATATGTTTGTGAATGAGATGTCAGAGGAGTTTGGTGACTAAATTCTCAGTCATTACTTTTTTCTCCTTCCCGTGACCCTGGAAATTTCAGCTGCATAATCTGTTCTTCAATAATGTTTTAATATTACTAGGTATAGCACCCCCCTCAATTTTAGTCTTTACCTGTAAAAAGCAATCTGGCTGCACGCCTTAAAGGTGCTTTTATCCACAGCCTCATCTTGGACACTAGAAAGAGCAGATAACGAACATGTTTAAATCCATTCACCAAACACTAGCTGAATGATCATATGATGGAAGTCCAACCTCAGGAGGGGTAAAGATTAAAGAGAGTGCAGACAACATAAAATGCGGTGGACTTCGAACTGCTGTGTTTGGATATGGGAAGAATTTCTTACACATTTAGTTCCATGTTAAACCATTTCTTTTTAAACTTCAATTTTGGCAAACAATTGAATCTGTGACTAACAGAGCTGAATTTCATCATTACTGAATTCTTGGCGCTTTGCATTTTGAAACTAGATGTGTCTCTGCAGTCCTTATAGTCAACTACCATGTTCCAGTAGGAAGAATGGAGGAAGAGGTAGGACTAGCAGGAATGGAGGAAGAGGTAGGACTAGCAGAAAAGGAGAAACCCCGCACCCTTTTCTTTCTGCAGCAGGACCAATGAGGGAGAGAGAGTTCCAATAGTCCTGCTGACAGCTCTACGTTTTCTCTAGGTTTGAGGCAACTTTTAGATCTACTAGATAACAGTAAAGTTTTGGCTTGCCTGAAAAATAAACTGCCAATAGTGCCTATCATTAAAATACTTCCCCAAACACGCTGAGTTAAGACACACACGGAAGTGAATAAGGTATTAATACTGGCACACAAAGAGCTGATACTTACAATATACTTAATTATATGCACACAACATATATAATGCAGATGGTAGATGTGAAGACTCATCCACAATTGAGGATTGGAACTGCATGATCTTTAAGATCCCTTCCAATGCTAACCATTCTATGATTCTAGGGAACTAGATATTAATAGATTTAGATTATTATTAGAGTGACCACATATAGAAACACAGAATCACAGAATAGTCTGGCTTGGAAAGGACCTTAAAGATCATCCCGTTCCAACCTACCTGCCACGGGCAGGGACACCTCCCACTAGATTAGGCTGCTCAAGGCCCCATCCTCCAGGGATGGGACTTCAACAACTTCCCTGGGCAACCTGTGCCTGTGCCGCACCATTCTCATGGTGAAGAAATTATTCTTTATGTCTAGTCTAAATCTGCCCCTCTCCAGTTTATACCCATTGCTCCTAGTCCTATCACTACAAGTCTTTGCGAACAGTCCCTCTCCAGCTTTCTTGTAGCCCCTTCAGATTCTGGAAGGCGGTGAAGAAATTATTCTTTATGTCTAGCCTAAATCTGCCCCTCTCCAGTTTATACCCATTGCTCCTAGTCCTATCACTACAAGTCTTTGCGAACAATCCCTCTCCAGCTTTCTTGTAGCCCTTTCAGGTTCTGGAAGGCGGCTGTAAATTCTCCTCAGAGCCTTCTCTTCTCCAGGCTGAACAAGCCCAACCCTCTCAGCTTGTCCTCGTACGGGAAGTGCTCCAGCTCCCTGGTCATCTGTGTAGTCTTCCTCTAGACACCTTCCAACTGCTCCATATCCTTCTTATGTTGAGGATTCTGTAACTGGACACGGTACTCCAGACGAGGTCTCACAAGAGAGGAACAGAGGGGCAGAACCCCCTCCCTCGCCCTGCTGCCCGCGCTTCTTTCGCTGCAGCCCAGGACACGGCTACCCCTCTGCGCTGACCTTGCCGGCTGCTGTCGAGCTTCTCACCGCCCGGCTCCCCCGAGCTCAGGCAGTTTAACCCTTCCCACTTTCCCCCGCAGACACCCACACCCCCCGCTCAGGCTCTCGCCGCGGCTCCGCGGACCGCGGGGCCGTGAGGGTACCTGGGCTCCATGCCGAGGCCAGGAGATGGCGGTGGCGGCCCCGCCTCCCCGCGCGGGCGGAAGGGGTGCGGCGGGCGCGTGGCGGTGGGGATGGCGGCGGGCGGCGCGGGGGGCCGGCGCGGGGCCGCGCTGCTGCTGTGGCTGTTGGCGGCGCTGCTGCTGGCGGGGGCCGCGGGCGCCGGGCAGCGGGCGAGGTGGAGGATCCCGGCGCCTCTGGTAAGTGCGGGCTCGGTGGCCCGGCCGGAGGGGAAGGGACGCGGCCTGGCCCGGGCCGCCCCGCCCTGCGAAGGCGAGGCGAGGCGAGGCGAGACGAGACTGGGCGGTGGGGGGAACGCGGCGCCCGGTGGGACCAGGCCCAGGAAGGCAGAGGGGTCCCGGCCCCGGGGGGGTGGACAGGCTTCCAGCTGGGACCTGGACATCCCAGCCCCGGGGCTGTGGGCGTCCGGGAAGCTGTAGGGGTTTCCAGCTGGGCCCCTGGCGTCCCGGCCCCGGGAGGGTGGACAGGCTTCCAGCCGGGACCTGGACATCCCAGTCCCGCGGCTGTGGGGTCCGGCAAGGTGGAGGGGTTTCCAGCTGGGACCTGGGGTTTCTCTTTGGGTCCCTGGCATTCGAGCGACGGGAAGATGGAGAGGCTTCTAGCTTGGCCCCTGGCGATCTGGCTCTGGGAAGGTGTAGAGGGCTCCAGCTGGGGCCCTGTCATCACTGGGAGGTGGAAGGCTTTCCCGCTGCGTCCCTGGTATCCCGGCTCCTAGAAGGTGGAGGGCTTTCCAGCTGGACCTTGGCACTCCAGCCCTGGGAAGGTGGAGGGATTTCCAGCTGGGACCCTGGCATCCAGGCCTCAAAGGTGTGGAGCTGTGGGAGGGTGAAGGAGTTTCCAGATGGGTCCCTGACATCCCAGGGCTGTGGGTGTCTGGGATGGTGGAGAGGTTTCCAGCTGGGACCCTGGCATCACTGGAAGATGGGGGTCCATGGTGCCCCAGCCCCGGGAAGGTGGAGGGGTTACTAGCTGGGTTCCTGGTATCCTGGCTCGGTGAAGGTGGAGGGGTTTCCAGCTGGGACCTGAGCATCCCAGCCCCAGAGTTGTGGAGCTTTGGGAAGGTGGTGGCATTTCCATCTGGGTCACTGGCATCCTGGCTCCGGGGGTGTGGGTCTCTGGGAAGGTGGAGGGACTTCCAGCACATCCTGTTACCCGCTGCTTGTTTGAAGTTGTGTAGAGAAAAGCTGTTTTGTCTCTTATTAAACTTGCCTTCATCAGGCTGTGGAATATGTTTCTTGTGAGGCTCTTGGGTTTCAGGAGCACAATTTAGAGCATTGCGCATCACAGTAAATGCTACTGTTGATTCTTAAAACAGTTTTGGTTTTGTTTTTTTTTTTGGTTTTTTTTTTTTTTTTTTGTTGTTGTTGAGTAGTCCAGACCTTCTTATTAGAAAGAGAATGCTAATAATTTCAACAGATGGTTAAGCCATGTTTAAGAGTAGGTTGAAGGGGTGGTGAAGCATGACTGGAAAATCCAGTAAGGCTGGCTTCTGATTGGAATTCACTTTCACTTCTGTGTTAACTTAAAACTGAATGAAGATGACGTTTACTTAAGCTTGATGATATTAAGTCCACTAATATCTTTTTCATTGTCGTGCCTTTGCAGGGGAAGAAATTTAATTTTGGGAAGATTCTTTTCAGCAACACCACCATTTTCCTGAGATGTAAGTGATTACAAGGGATTAACCTGCTGTTTGACACTCACACTACTTTAGTACTTGAGACTCGCAACACTGACACGTGGTTGCAGTGACAACTCATCCCCTAAAACTGGATCAAAGCCATACTTCTGATATGGTTGAGTGTGTTAACAGCCTTGCAGCCTCCCAGTTGTGATCTGTTTAGGTTGTAGCAGAACTAAGTAGTTCTGTTCAGACTCTCTGTTGAGAGGGCAAGATGGGCAGTGGGAGCACCACTTCACTTCACGTAGCAGGTAATGGGGCGTGGAATGTGCTGAGGGATATGCACACTGAGAGGTGTGCTTTCTTGTTTAAGGTATGTTAAATTTCTTCAGTTGATAGATCTGGTGCCAGCTGGGACAGGGTCTAGTTGTATCACAGAGTGACTGATGCCAGCATGCAGGAGGCATTGATGTTTTAGGCAATGTTCCTTTTTAGCTGTGTGCTTCTAGGTATAGTGATGGACTGTTGTTGCATGCTGTGACAGAGCTCTCAAGAGCTAATTTGTCATCCTGATCACAGTATGTGAGTGCACTTCAGAGCGAAAAATTTGCAGTCTTCCTGTTTGTTCTTTCTGTTTATTGCTCTTTGCTGATCTGTCTAGGACTATGGGTTATGTAGGTTACTGTGTAAAGGAGAGTTTTTGTAAAATACCCTTTTATACTTACTGATTTTCATGTTTAATTTTAGATATCTGTCCTTTTTGGGATAGCGTTTCGAAGGGAGTTTGTTAAAGTGCCTCCAGCAATTCCACATGAATCTGAAATAGGAGGCTACTACTAAAGCAGTTGGTAGTGAACGTCCATCATGTCAGGGTTATGTTTTTCCTGTTTGTCAAGTGTAGGTCAAATGCTGAGTTTCTCTTGCTGCAAGACAATTGCCAATTACAATTGGCAGCTGCAGGATTAAAATGTAGAAATCTGATGCTTGTGGAAAAGGACAGCGTGGGGTTCAGAAGGACATTTGTAGCTTTGGTAGGTGTTAGGCTTGTTGAAAGTTCAGTAGAAATTGTATAGTGCACTTCTGGTGGCATCTAAGATGTGAGTCTCTGCAGTGAAGTGTGTGGTAAGTCTAATCAAGACATGTTCAGCTGAAATAACCAAGAGAAGGAAGGAACTAAGGCATGGAGAAAATTAGATTTGTTTGTTACAAGACAGGTTTGGCAGTAAAAATAAAGTCTCCGGACTGTTGATGCGGAGTTCAATTACGTTGTGATGACAGTCTTTAAGCAGGCATTAAGCCTTAAAATTCTTCAGTAAAAACACCTGGTTTACATACCAGTGTGATTAAAAATTTTAGATGAATTTGGATAATGAATCACTGAAGGAGGAAGGAACAAAGGCTGGGAACTTAGTTTCAGTGTAATACTGGGTGCTTCAACTTTACATATTGTTTCTCTTCTGCCTGTGTGTGTGTGGAAACTGGTCTGTCTTCTTCTGTTTGCTGTCTGTTTCCTCTTCCTTTGGCTCTGTGGTGTTTCTTGTCACATATGATTGCTCTTGGGTTGTTCAAGTTTTTAGTGAACACCTGAATCTCCTCCATCTCCTCCTTTTTCTTCCCCTTTCTTGATTTTTTTTTTAATGTGGTGTATTGGTATCTGATGCTTTACATTTCTGGCTGTGAAGACTGCCACTGGTGTTTAGTGTTGTCAGTAATTTTTTGTTGTATTTTTAATAGGTAAAATGCTATTTAGATTGTTTTGGATCCCTCATATTTTCATGTAGCACATTTTTGAGAGGTTCATAATTTGATGAATTCTATCAGAAGAGTCTTTGTCTTTGAAGGATTTGCCATCTACCCATGTCACTGCACTGCTTGTGCTGTCTCTTGGTTGCTTTGTTGTGTCTTTTGAAACATCTAGGGCTACATGGAGGGCTACATGCACTAGGAGAAACCTGGCTGGAAAGCTGCCAGGAGGAGAAGGACCTGGGGGTGCTGGTTGACAACCGACTGAACATGAGCCAGCAGTGTGCCCAGGTGGCCAAAAAGGCCAGTGGCATCTTGGCTTGTATCAGGAACGGCGTAACCAGCAGGTCCAGGGAGGTTATTCTCCCCCTGTACTCGGCACTGGTGAGACCGCACCTCGAGTACTGTGTTCAGTTCTGGACCCCTCACCACAAGAGGGATGTTGTGGCTCTGGAGCGAGTCCAGAGAAGGGCAACAAAGCTGGTGAAGGGGCTGGAGAACAAATCTTATGAGGAGCGGCAGAGAGAGCTGGGGTTGTTCAGCCTGGAGAAGAGGAGGCTGAGGGGAGACCTTATTACTCTCTACAACTACCTGAAGGGAGGTTGTGGAGAGGAGGGAGCTGGCCTCTTCTGCCAAGTGACAGGGGACAGGACGAGAGGGAATGGCCTCAAGCTCCGCCAGGGGAGATTTAGGCTTGAGATTAGGAAAAAGTTCTTCACGGAGAGGGTGGTTAGGCATTGGAACAGTCTGCCAAGGGAGGTGGTTGAGTCACCGTCCCTGGAGGTGTTTAAGGTTAGGGTAGACGAGGTGCTTAGGAGCATGATTTAGGGATTGGTGGGAATGGTTGGACTCTACGATCCGGTGGGTCTCTTCCAACCTGGTTATTCTGTGATTCTGTGATTCTGTGTGATGGAGAATGTATGCCTTGTTCTCATGCTTACCAGAAGGCGTCAAAAGGAAACTCTTATTTTTCATGGACTGCATTCCAATATATTTTTTTTAATCTTTGGTATTAGAGACTCGTCGAGTTTTTAGCACTATGTATAGTTACTTTAGTAGTTAGTCATGTGGTTTAAAGTGGCATTAGTGAATTGAGAATGCTGGCAGGCTGTTTTTTCTAATTAATTTCTTTTTTTATCTGCAGTGGTCAATATGGAAACATCCATTAAAAGCTCTCTATGTGTAGTAAGTTTGTGAGTGTCTAGTCCAAGGTGAATGTTGCCTATGAAGGTGTGGGGACTTCTTAAGCCAATAGAAACATACTGTCAACTCAAGACTTCTGCCATCTTTGGCAAACCCCAAACATAAAAATCTAAATGGCTCTCCTAAGACTCCGTACAATCACTGCTCATTTCATTTACTGGTGAAGATTACGTTCTAAATGTCACATTCTCTTCATCAGGCTTTAGTTTCAGAATGAAATGTGAAACACAAAATTCACATGGTCTTTTCTGAGAGAGAGGAGTGGCAAGTCTTGTGTTCTACTTTTCATGTGTGTTCTTTAATAGAGTGGAAAGTTGTCTTACTCCTGTTGTAGGTAGCAGTTCAGTTTTGACAGAGTGAACTAATGTATAGTTGGCTGGTTTGACTTTGGGAGTGGTGAGGTGGCTGTTGACTTGCAGAAATCTTATCTTTTATTTATTTGCTTGGTGGTCTTGGTGTATTTAAATTATCTATGTGAATCACTCTTTATTAACCTGCTCCTAGCTCTCTTTCCCTGCTATGTGTCACACACATTTTGGAAAGGGAAATGCTTTTGTGTATTGCAATCATTTTTGGTACTTCCAGTTGCTGAAATATCCTTAATTGTCTTGAACAAAAAGTTTTTAAGTGATCTTTGGTTATAACAGAATACTGTTTCCCTCATGCTTCTTTCTTTCATTAAACAGTTGTGGATTAGTTGAAAAAATTTTCTATTGTTGTGCTTTCAGTTTTGTGTTTAAAATACATATTATCATGATAGCTTGGCACAGAATGGGAGGAAAAGCATAGCGGTAGAGGGTGTCTTACATGTTCTTATCTCTATCTTTCATCTGTTTGTTGTTTGTTTTTTTGTTTTTTAGTTGAAGGGGATGAAAAAGATTGTGATCCCTCCCAAATATACAATGTTACTTGGTACTTAAGATATTCTGACTGCTATAATGAAGTCTTCAACTTTGGGGTAAGAATGGTGTGGAAAAACATGGGTTAGGATTTCTAGGGGTAAGCAGATCTGGGGGTGAGGGAACTGGGGATTTCACTTGCATCCTAGTTGCTCTTTGGGCCTAAAAGACACGCTCCTTCATTGGAAGATAACAAATTTCTGGGTCACTAGGAACAAAATGGAAAGGAATTGATCGACAGTTTGCTGGAGTGACTGACTTTTCTGGGTTTTGGGTAAGGTAGAAATGCTTGTCAGAATTTTTCTAAACTTAGAAGCTTAAACTAAACTGAAGCATCAGCTAAACTGAAGTGTGTGAGTTTATGGTAGATGAAAATATTTGCAACAATACTTAATGATAGCCAATCGAAAAAAGTGGAATATTTGAAAGTTTAGTAAAATTTTGTTCTATATGAATGCACATGCCAAGTATTGGAAACACTATTCATTTTGTATAAATTGCTATCAAATGTCATAGAGTGTAATTGTAGTTTATATTGCGTAACGTGTTTTCCATGTTGACTTAAAATATTATTTTTGGCAGTTGTAACTATTAATCTAGGAGAGTACTGAGGTCTTTAATATGATAATATAGCGATTGTTTGTAGATTGAGATTTATGCTGGCTGTTGCACATCCACTGCAGGAATACTGGGATTTCTTTTTTTTTTCTTTTTTTGTTTTATTATGTATTAATTCATACTCAAAGAATATGTTTGCCTCCCCCTGCTTTTTACCCCCCCTTCCCCCCCATTTTCCCCCTTCCCCCCCTTTTTCCCCCTTCCCCCCCCCCAATTCAGCTGCCTGCTGAGATATACTATTTGATGCTAACCTAAGACCCGTTCTATGTTTGGCAGGATGAGCAAGCAGAGTACTATTTTGGGGCTACAACTGAAGAGCATCTGGGTTGGTCAGGATACTATGCCATGTCCTCTCTCCACTTTCCAAACTGCTCTGAACTCTTCAGGCCACAGGTATAGGTTGAAACCAGTTTGCTCGGTTCTCTCATACAATATACAAAGCAGGTGGTAGTTTGTTAGCTGTGTTAGCATCCTCTGTGTCACTGTAGACTGAGAGATACTTGGGTTTATCTGTTTGACAACCGCAGTGCCTTGATAATTTCTTAATTTTGCTTCACTTCTGGCTTCCTGTTCAACATCTGGCCCACCATGGTGGGAGGAAACCACTGTAAAGATCAGTGCTTCTTTTTCTTTTCTGTGTTCTGAATTTGTTTGATTTTCAGAAGGCTACTGCTAATTGAGTAGAAGCGTGAAATTCTGGCATCAGAATGAAGCTTCCAATAAATTTGGGTCAATTAAGGCCTGGCATTTTTTTTCTCAGATAATGTGTATTTACAATAATGGAAATGAAAGTGTGTTAAGAAATGGGTTATTTAAGCACTGATAGCTTAAACTGAAAAATAAGTAGAGCTGAGATGTGCTTGAAACAAACAAATTGGAGAGAGGAGAGAATGCAAAACAAAATAGGGAAGTAATGTGCAAACATAACCTCTACACCACCTGTATATCACCAGGCAAAGCTGTGCAATCATACTAATGATAATACTAATATCAAGCTGTCTTTCTTTAGCGGGGTACATGCCTAAGAACTAAAGGCAAATTGTGTGTTGCATCTGTATTCAGCCATTTCCAGTTTTGACAGAGGGTTGTGGACAGAAAATACTGGGAAATATCTCATAATGGTTGAACCTAGTGTTGCGGGGTTTTATTTTCTTTTTAAGAAAGAGACATGCCTATAGGTGACTTGAAAAGAGTTTTTAATAATGTGTTTGGATGTCTTTAATTCCTTTGGTATGTGAAGATGTAATGTTAATATAAAGTATTTATAAATGCTGTAACTTGCTTATATCTTTCAGATTCTCTATAAAGAATTTGTTCATCCAGAGCCTCTCTCACCTGAGAAACATGAGGTAATTTTTTCCCCCTCCTCTAATGACTGAGTGTAGGCTCGGAAGAGATAGCTTTGCCATATTGATTTATCCATTTTTCTGTCTAAGGGCTTAAAAGAGAAGAAGGAGAGTGGAGGAAATCACACCATAGTGGCAGAGAAAAGTGTATGTATATTGAATTTTAAACATAACTTGAATCCAGCAGTCCTAATTTGTTTAAGCTTTGTAAAAATTTTTTGTGTTCCTTTTTATTAGAAATTACTAATAGCATTTACAGGGATGGTGTAATTCGAGCTTTTTTGACGCCTGGGTTCTGTTTTATCTTGAAACTAGATAGTATTGTAGGGAAAAACAGACAACAGAGTAGGAAACAGTGTAACTGCTGCTTTCTTATGTTAACCAGGAGTAGATGTCAAAGTAACTTCAAATGGAATGTCCTGGATGCAGAACAAAGAAAATGTTTTTAACTCCCTGTGCACTTACAGGGCCATCTGTCTTAAAGCCAAAACATAAGTAGCTCTGTGTGCAACTTCTCCCATTGTGTAATTAACGGTTTTGTATGCTGGAACTCAAATCTCTGAGTATTTCATGATGGAAATATTTACCTGGGAAAGCCTCCTCTCTTAGTTTATTGGCAAGGTTTAAGTTTTGTGGGTATGAGAGCTGTCACAGGGGCAGTAGTAGTGTACACAGGAAATGACTGCTATGGAAATATTTTACTTTTCAGCTACCTTTTCAATCTTGCCTTAAAAAACTCAGCCTTCAGTAGGACACTGAGTTATATATAGCTGTTCTGTTGCCAATAATTGGTTTGGGGATCAAAGAAATATCTCTCTGGTCCTAATATTTTTAGGCTGAAAAAAAGGAATAGATGCCTTGTTGAATTCTTTGTAGCTTTTGCAGTACTTTTGAAGTGTCTGTCGCAGTACGCCAGTATTAAATTTGCAAATAAGCCTTGTTAGCCACCCACGTCTTTGAGGATTCTTCTGGATTCAAGAAACTAAATTTTAAGTATTATGCCTAATAAATGAATTTAGAAATTATGTATTGAATGCTTGTTCACAAGTTTTAGGCCTGGAAGGAGATGAACTTTGTATGTGGAAGGTATCACCCATATATGGTGAGTCTGCTTCTGTCTTTTTGTGTCTTCTTGACTATGCTCTGGCTGAATGTAGACACTTCATTTTCAGGCAATGAATGCTGTTATCAAAACTTGGCGAGACGGGCCATATATATTTATTGTGCAAATTGGAGTTACAACTGCAAAGGATTCTGCTACCAGAGTTAAAAGAATGGAGAAAATGTTGCCTTCCTCAAATCAAAATAAGCCCTTTACAAGTAAGATAGCTTTTTATACTGTAAGCTAAAAATGTAGTGCTGTGTTTTTATACGTACCAGTGTGAGTGTATTCCAAGGTACTTCTAATATATACTGTATGGTTCATTTTCATAAGACATTATCTTTCACTTCATGTAGATGTATGACCTACTACAACTCTTTCTTATCATAAGAAAGTGAGTGATCGTTAGTGTTTTATGATCTTCAAGTCTGGTGGTTTGTCAGTTTGAAGTAAAGAAGAATCCCAGGCAGTTCAATTTTGAGGCTTGGTGTTATTTTCAGCAATGTCCAGACCAAGAAGTGATTTATATTAATAAGCTCAAATTAGGTAGAATGCAAAGTTTATAATTGTCACCTTGAAATTATATTATAGTATTGATAATCATGCATCAGTAAGCTGTCCAAACTTTACAGAAGTTTGAAAATCCTTATGAAAAATTAACTTGTGTGTGTTTCTGTGCTTTCCTTTTACATGTGAATCTTTAGCACAAATGAATTTTACTTTTAAATACTGCCCTGAGTTACTTTTGGTAATGGAGCATGTAATTTTAATTGCATACTTTAGTTGAGTGTGTTACGAACCTTAACTTTCTTTGATTAAAGTGCGAGTTAAATTTAAAAGCTACGTGAAGATTTTGAATTTCTTTACGCTTGAGTAAAAGTCAGTTAAGTACTTTATCCTGACTTCCTCATTTTGTTTTTTTGTTAAAATTGATTATTGAATTGTCTTTTCACAGTGATAGTAGAACTGAAGGGGCCATACGAGTATCTCTCACTAGCAGACTATCCTTTGATGATTGTAAGTAAAAAAAAATATATATATACTTTGGCCTATAAAATTGTCAGTTGATTTGAGTCTCAATTCAATGTTGTTTTTCTCCTTAGCTCTTACCTTAGAAAATTTTTTATTCCATGTTCTTGTTTACAGCTACCCTTTCATTTGTCACTGCTTTCTTTGCTCTTTAATAGCTTAATCTTCCTTCCTCTACCAGTGGTCTTACACTGCATGAGGAGATCCTTAATACTGCCTAACAGTGAAAGCATAACTGAACTACAAAGAGCTAACTCCCTTCTTATTCTAAGGAGTTGTTGACATGGTTGCGTCTGTCCAGGAGACTAAAAAATAAAAAAAAACCTTAAAAATTCAAGTAGCATAGATGAACTTTAGCCGGGAATCAGTAACAAGTAAGATCTCCAGCTTGATGATATTTGCAAGAGTGGCCTGTAAATAGGAGAGTCAGACAGAAGTAAAAAGCCTCTAGCAACTCTGTTGACAAGTAATTCACCATTGTGAATATTCCCATGTGGCGGGTACAGAAAACTGTCTAAATGCTTCTGTAATGGAGCATCTGAAAGTGAACTAAAATGCCTAGATCCTTAGTATTTGAGCTGTATGGATTAGCCAGATGTGAAAATCCGTTGTAAGGATCAGCAAGCTGTTCTTCTAAGCAAGGTGTTTTCTGTTTGTGAAACTTTCAGTGAATTGCACAGCTAACGTCAATGTTTAGTGGGTTAAAAAAACCCCCAAATCTGCTGCAAGATGAGATTGCTTGATCATTACTGTCCTATACTTTGGCTAAATACTTCCTACTATTCACTTAATGTTTTACTTCAGAAGTCTTATCCTTCTTCTTAACCTTAGTATCCTCTTTGAAAACTTGGCTCTGTTATGGTGCTGTCATTTAGAAAACTTGATACTGATTGGCATTGTCAAGCTAATTGTTTACTGTAGGAGACATATCCTGAAAGTCCTTCCGAGACAAGTAACACTGGACTAAAAGTTACAATATTTAAATGAATATCTGGGTTTCTATTTCAATTCCAGATTAACTTTTGGAAATGAACTTTTGAGAAAAGTTGTCAAACCATTTGAAAGAGAGAGTTGCTTAGCTCTTTTCTGTGGAATGGTGTGTAAAGGTTGCTTGTGAGTTTACATGCGAACTACTGTAAATATATGATGAACTTATTAATAGAATAATGTGTGAGAAGGGGCAGAGTTTCAAGTACGTGATAATTTGCCTGAGCTCTTATCTTGATATCTTCCTTAGAAATATTGCCTGTGAATAAATTGGCAGGCTGCTCTTCAAGCGAGGAATTGCTCAGAAATTCAATTACTTCGATTCCCATTGTTAGCAGTGAGAAATCACTGTTACAGTAGAAGAATCCATAGAGGAGAAATGAAGCATTGAAGCAATGAAGTAATTTTTGCATAAAAAAAAGAAAAAAAATCTTCAAAAGATACTATACTCAGGGAGGAAACAGTGCAGTCTTACAGCTTTGGAGTGGAAACAAGGAAATTGTTTTTCTGGGTCTGAGGTTCTTATTTCTTGCTTCTTCTTGTGTAATAGTTTTTCATGGTGATGTGTATTGTGTACGTATTCTTCGGGGTTCTGTGGCTTGCGTGGTCAGCCTGTTACTGGCGGGATCTCCTGAGGATCCAGTTCTGGATTGGTGCTGTTATCTTTCTTGGAATGCTCGAGAAAGCAGTTTTCTATGCAGAGTTCCAGAATATCCGCTACACGGGGGAATCTGGTAGGTACCAATTGTAGCTTGCTGTTAAATTGATGGGGCAAAGCACTAATGACTTATGCTGAATTGGGGTGATAGATGCATATTAAGTATATAATTGTCTAAGGATTGTTTCAAAACAAAGAACAGGGAATGAGAATTTCTGCAATTTTTAGTATAAAGTGTGATGATCTGTGCTTTTGTAAAGGTAGAATGCAGTTGCTTTCTCTGACAGCATTGCAGATGAATTTTGATATTCAGCCTGTAACCTGATAATCTTTCTTAAGCGATTTTCTCCACATAAAACCTAGGGACTCTGGTTTTGAGTTTTTAGGATGGATGCATGCAAATCAAACTCTGCAAAGAGAACTTCATTATGACGTTGTTAATTGGCTCCGCCTATTGTACAGAAGGACTTGTTGACTGACTTCTTTGAAAGATCATCCAATTTGATAATATGGATAAACATTTTATGGATCATTTACTCTCCAGTTTCTAAGGCTGTAAAATTTTTCAGTAGCTTTTGTTATGCTAAGTGACCTATCTTTTCTGAAGGCTTAATCCAGATGTAGGTAATAAAAATTATACACTTGAATATCCCACTTTCTGAAAATATTTGTCTGCTCTCATACTACAATTACATGTAGTAGTTAATAAAACAAATTATTTTAGTAACCTAGCTTCCCGCTTTTTGCTTTTGGTAGTTCAGGGAGCAGTAATACTGGCAGAATTGCTCTCCGCTCTGAAGCGCTCATTGGCTCGAACTCTGGTCATCATAGTCAGCCTGGGATATGGGATAGTCAAGTGAGTAATTCTGTTACAGGTTTGTTGTGTTCCATTAAAAGGCTTTCGCTGTTAGTTTTTGATAACTTAGGGCAATATTCATCTCCCTGTACTTTGCTACTCATAAGGTAGGCGCTTTAGTGAAGTGCTGTTAAATGTCTAGGCTTCCTCACTAATAAACAGAGACGTACGATTCCATATGGTGATTACTTCTCTTCCCACACCCTTCTCTGTACCTCTGTTGGGTAGGTTTCTGAGTCACTGATGAGATTCTCCACTGACAGTATGAGAGCTTTATATGCCTGCCTTCTGGACAAGAGGGAGGTTCTAGAAATGGGAGAAGTCAAGAACCACTGACAGGGTGACTCCCAAGATTGCTGCTTATCTGTCTTTCCTCAGCTGTATTCAATGGTAAAAAGACATGCTGTGTGGTAGTGGAAGCTTCTAGCAAGTGTGAGTGCTGCAGGAACTGGTGAAGAAGAGGTGAAACTTCTGGAAACGCTTGTGAATAGCTAAGCAGATTATCTAGGAAACAAGACTGTTATCAGTCTGTTCCTTAGTCACTCCAGAGCATAAGACAACAAATAGCAAGTTTTCAGCATCATAATAAAATTATTTCTAGATCTAGAAGTGGCTTGTCCAGAGGACCTTTTATTATGTTCTTCATGCCTTATGTTATACGTTGACATGACTTCACTTTTTCTCCACTTAATCTAAATTTCACGTTGTTTTCCTATAGGCCTCGCCTTGGAGTTACTCTTCACAAAGTAGTTATGGCTGGAGCCCTTTACCTGTTATTTTCTGGCATGGAAGGTGTTCTTAGAGTCACAGGGGTCAGTAATAACTGCTTGAATTTTCTCATGTGCCACAGAAGCTACTGGCTTTATTTACTTACGAGCTAAGGGAGAGTCCCAGGACTAGGCTGAAAGAAAGGAACAACGGTTAAACTCTGAGACTGTGGATATGGATTAGTGATAATTATTTTACACTTGGTGTCTTCTCTATTTATCAGGATGTAATACTGTGTATTTTGGAATAATTCTCATGGTTTACTGACTAGTTGGGTATCAGACACTATATTCTGCCTGGCCCCTTTGATCTAAGACTTTAGATTAGGTAGGGGTAGTTGCAAACACAAATGTACAGTTTGGGTCACTCGGTCACAAGTCTAAAAACCCAAACCACTAGCACTCCCCATCTGGAGGCTGTACCTGGGGAAGTGCACATGAGTGCTGCTGCCACCTCCTTCGTTAAGATATGCATCTCTGGATGTAGATTTCTGTTGTTCTGGTTTAGGTATATTGGGATAAGGATTGGGATTTAACATGTCATATATTTGGTACTTTTTCAGTTTTTCTATGACACTGTGGCTCTCATAGCAAACTTGGCCCTGTCCATGATTGATGCCTGTATTATTTTGTGGATATCCTTTCATAAACTGCAGATTATTACACAAACTTATTCACAGCTTATTATTTTTGTCTTACACTTAAAAGGAATAAAAGGGGTTTTGGTTGTTTCAGCTGAGGTGTTCATAGTTTTTGATGTACACACAAAGGCATTTTTTGCCGTTTTCAGTCAAACCTACCATTGCCAGTGGAGCATTCAGTTGGATAGTGTAAAACTACTGTTTCTAACAAGCTGATTGCTAGTTTTCTGTAATGGAAGTGGCCAGAGCATATTGTCATGGCAATCGCCTCAGCAAAGGCTCCTTTTAATGGTGCTAGATTGACTTGCTGGAAAACTACTTGCTGGTGGAGAACTGAGAACTGACAATGTGGTGGTGTTGTCAGTTCCACTCTGTGCATTGGGCTAAATTCTTGGTTCAAACCCTCTACCTCTGTAGTGAAACTCAGAAGCTTTGTGCTGGAGTATTTGTGGTTTATGATATAGCCTGGCCCTCCTCACTTCCTCTGTACCCCATTTCCTTTTCAGTTTGTTCTTATTGGCTTTCTCTTTGTCTCCAGGCCCAGAATGATCTTGCCTCCTTGGCTTTTATTCCCCTGGCTTTCCTAGATACTGCCCTGTGCTGGTGGATATCCTTCACTATTTTGCTTGGTGGGGTGTTTTTTCTTTCAAATTTGTTTTTTAGGAGTCTCTTGGACTGAACCTTTTTTTAAAATCAGCTTCAAGTATATGTTCTTTCTCCTTCTGGTGAAGTAATTTAGTGTTCAGGTAAGCTTCTGCTACAGCCAGTACAAGGAAAACTAGGTAACCAGTAGATATCTGTGCTAAAGCAGCTCCTGAATGCGGACTAGTTAAGTCTGTCTGTTACCAGTCTGTTGGCTGTTGAAATTTATTTATTCTAGTGTGGCACTGTAACAATACCATGGTAGTAGACTTTGGAGAACAGATTCTGTTGTTTTGTGGAGAAGTTTCTTAGCAACATCAAATGTGAAATTCTTTCTGTAAAATTTAAACTTACATTGAAGTAGTTAGGTGACAAAAGGAAACAGTGTTAACTTTTTTTGTGTCTTGACATGTTACATCCAAACAACTGTAATCTTGTGTGACTTCAGCAGCTGCTGTCAAACGCAAAGCCATGCATAATAAAATGCCTATGATGTGTTTTTAGTGAAAGTCACTCGCAAAACTATTTAAAATATGAGTAGCTCGCTGCCCAGCAATGACAACTCCAATTCTTTCCTACCGTGGCGTCTCTCCTAAGCATTTTTGTTACTTGAGAAATAAAATTGCAAGCAGAAGGGTGAAGATCTGTATGCACTGTCTAATTGGATTTTTAACTCATAGTTCAGACTTAAATTTCCTATTTATCAGAAATACTTTTGACACTTTTCTGCAGCAATGGGCCATAGTCCAAAATAGGTGCTTGGGTACCATCCTTATTTGAGAAGAGTTCTAGGTTGGAGTGAGTAAATGACATGAAAGGGATGGATCCTGCTGCTTGGCATCTTTGATGAACTTTTCTTCTAGTGAATCTGGTCCTCCATTTTAGAGGGCTAAGTGTGTGGGTGGGAGAGCTCTTGGTTGTAAGATCTATGTCTTAAGTCTGTGACCAGTTTATCCATTCAGAGGCTTTCCTTGACTTTCAATACATATTCATCAGTTTAACTCAAACAATGAAACTGCTAAAACTTCGAAGGAATGTTGTGAAACTCTCTTTGTATCGGCACTTCACCAACACACTCATCTTGGCAGTAGCAGGTAAGCAGAAAATCGCGTGCCATTTCTATATATTGCTTGATTTGATCACTTAACGCAGATTTTTGAGTTTGACTTCTCTGTAAATGCAATCAAAGCACCTTGTATTTGTAACACGTTACCCATTTCTAATAGTGGATCTACACCAAGTGTTATGTTGATACTTCAGAGGATTATTAGTCCTGATGGTGATAAGATCAGTAGTTCCATGCAGCTTCTCTAACAGAGTACTTTTGTCCCCCTTAAAACCGCCAAGGGCAAGAAAAATATTATCCTATGCTGTTACCTTCACAGAGGTAGTTTTTGCCAAAATCATAGTATCACTATGTCCTGTAGAATTTTCAAGATGTCTGAATATGAGAGCAATTCTTGGAAAAACAGTACCCTTAGTATTGTAAGAGGGCAGGTTAAGATTAGACATCAAGAAAAATGTCTTCACTGAACGAGTTCTCAAGCACTGATAGAGGCTGCCCAGGGTGGGGGTGGAGTCCCCATCCCTGGAGGGGTTTAAAAGATGGGCAGATGAAGTTCTCAGGGATGTGGTTTAGTAGTGGACAAATACAGTTGGACTCAGTCATCTCAAAGGTCTTTGCCAACCAAATGATTCTATGATTCTATAATATCCTCTGTATTCTGGAAGAATTCAAATTCTCTTTCTGTTTGTAGCAGTGATGAACTGAACTTCAAGAATAAATCTGTTGGTGCTTCCAGGTGCTTAGCTACTCATCTATTTGGAAATGCTATCTGTAAAATGAGCAGAAAACTTCTAAGCACTGTTTTTGGGGTTTTTTTCAACAAACAAAAAGGTGCATTTCTTCTAATCAACAGCTCTGATAAAATACTCTACAGCATCTGACTCTTAGCCATTATGGAACACCTTAGTGGAGAGAAGTCTTGTCTTCTAAAACTGTGGTGAGAGCATTGTTTGAGCATTAGAACTCTTATGGGTCAAGATCCAAATGCTTAGGCATTCAGACAGATCAGGTGGTTCATTTACCTCAAGGTAGGCTTTATTTTCAACTGATGATGAAACTATGATGAGGATGAGGAGTTTGGCTAGATGCTTGATTTGTGTCTCTGAAGAACCAAGAACAAAAATACGGTGTTCTGTGCTTAAGCTGCCTTATAAGGTCAGTGCAATAAATCAATATCTTCTTTTCCAAAACTAATAAGTTGCATTCCAAGCATTCACTGTTTAGATCTTTGCCTTTTTACTGGGAAACAGGCCTGTTTATAGTATATTTGGATTTGCATATTTTGTAGTAACAAGCAGCTTATTTGTTTTAATCTTGCAGCATCTATTGTATTCATCATCTGGACCACTATGAAGTTCAGGCTGGTGGACTGTCAGTCGGTAAGTTATGCTATGTGATTGCTGCCTCTTGGTAAGTTTACATTTGGCAGTGTAAGATTGGGCATTCTGGAACAGATTTTTCTGTGCATTATATCTAGAGTAATATACGATGTGATATAATTCTTACTGTTGTGGGAAGTGAGCTGCTTTGTTAGATGGCTGTAGCTCACCCTAGGAAAGAGCTGAGGACATGGAGTCTCTTCACAACTATTTGTGCTGCTGTTTTACTTTACAGGACTGGCAGGAGCTATGGGTGGATGATGCCATCTGGCGTTTATTGTTTTCAATGATCCTTTTTGTCATCATGGTTCTGTGGCGACCATCTGCTAACAACCAAAGGTTCAGCTTTTATTATATCTTTCTAAAAAATATTGATGGGTGGTTTTTAGCTGCTGTATGTTGATCCATAAGGATACTAAGCTGTATGTGTAGGGTCTTGAGGAAAAACGAGTATAGGAAGTCACACAGATCAAATTATATCAGTTTGTTGGTAAGCTTGTTTAAAAAGTGAATTGATTATGTTGTTCAGTAGCATTCTTAAACGATGAACTACACAGAATAATCAAGTCAGGGTAATGTATCTCTTGAGCAGCCAGAGATATTCTAAGATAGCTTTCATTCTTCCTCTGTTAAAGGTTTGCTTTCTCACCACTGTCTGAAGAGGAGGATGATGATGAGCAGAAAGAACCAATGTTAAAGGAAAGCTTTGGTAAGGGAAGAATATTTTTACCCACCTAATTTCAGTGTTGAAGAGACACTAATGTGGGGGGGAGGTCTCTTGTCTCTAGCAAAAAGCTCATTACTATTATAAAACCAGAGTCAATACCTCCCTGTTGCTATTAATTTATGCAGTTGTTGAGGAAACATTTGGTTTGTGTTTAGTGTTTACACTGCCTGTTTAATTCTGAGGTTTTCAGATGACACTGAACATACTGCTACTGTTAAGGTTGCTTTACCATTGCCTCTGGAGTTTGTTTTATTTAATATGTTATGTCACAGGTTTGGATCCAGTTGTGATGATAGACATCTTTCAGACATTGTTGCTAGGCAGTGGTTTAGTTTGCACTTCTCTTTTAAAATACAGTATAAGGATTTTTGTTTATTATCTGTTCTGTAAACTCTGCAATTTTTGTATCAGGGCCTGGTACAGGGCTGTCCAGTGTAAACATATGGATGAATATGTTCACATATTCATGAAATTACATATGGATGAGAGAGTATTACCCTCATAATGCTAAGTTGCATCTTTCTCTCTAATCATTCCCCTCTTACTATAAAACCCACTCTCTTCCCTGCCTCTTGTTTCCCTACTATGTCTATTGTCCTTGTAGCACTGTTGTTCATAAGTTGTGTAAAAGGTAGGGTGACATACCAAGTACTACTGTCTCTCCACACATCAATTCTACTGGGATATATCAGTGCTGTTTCACTTGTTTAGGAGCTGAGGAGAAGCATGTAATCCCTTATTTTCATTTACCAAATCAGCTGTATCTGTCTGCCTGCCAGGCCAGGAGATGCATGTATTGCTTCTCAGCTCTTAAGGCAACCGAGTAACTGGTCAGCAGTCAATAGGTAAAATAAATTTTGGGAATAGCCTATATCTCATCGTGGTGGAGATTGGAAGGGACCTCTGGTGGTCATCCTGTCCAAACACCCTTCTCAGGTCAGGTTACCCAGAATGGGTTGCCCATGGCCATGTCCAGGTGGCATTTGAGTATAAGGATGGAGTTTCCACAGCCTCTCTGGTCTTTGAGTCCTGTGCTACTTATGTCTAGCTTAAAGAAAAGGGCTAGATATTTCCTAGGTAAAATTGCAAAATTCAGGAAAAAACTAGGTACTCTACCTGTCAAGAAAAATCACAAACCTTTCAAAGGGAAAGCATAATTTTAACTTGTGTGTCTTACACTGTCTCTGGGAATATTTTGAATGAACACTCAACACTTTTAACTTACAGCCTATAAACAATTGTAGCTTAGTTATCCTAATCTTATTTCCTTCTCTTGTCTTCAGAGGGAATGAAAATGAGAAGTACAAAGCAAGAACCAAATGGGAATGCAAAAGCAAACAAAGCTGTAAGTACACCCTCTCTACCTTGAAGGATGTAGGTCCATCTCTCCTTTGGTTGCACCCCAGTAGTAGCTCACAAATATGCAGTGTTCAGTATGTAAATGTGAGTTTCCTGGTTTGCTTCAGAGTGGGAGTGAGTACAAGTTTCTTAAGTTCACAGTACTCCTGAAAGGAAAGTGCATACAAGTTTTTCATCTAATTTTGTAAGTGCAATGGAAGTTTAAAATTCAGTCTGTTCTTCAGGAATGTTTACAAAATCTAGTATAGATAGAACTGCATAATACTATATTCTGATAATGAATAATACGTTATATTAATGAGTTTGTCAGGCTGAGAGGGAGGCTGCGCCGTATTTTAAATAAATTGATTGCCCTTCTGATTTTGAGCTTTGAGATTCATTATTTGGGTGGGGTGATGCATATATTATTACGTAGCTACTGGCTGGAACATTTGTAATATATCTGCATTTTTTCCGTGTGGCTTATAAACAGAGATGGCTTCGTATTCAGCTTGGAGTTAGAAAATACGTCTCAATATCTTTTCATGGAATTCATGCATAAATTTAAAAGTGGGAAGAACCTGTAGGAATAAATTATATATGCAGTAATATTTTTGCTCTTAACGTTGTTTTCCTCAAAGGTTGGTTGTAGTGGTATACAGCTACAGATCAGAAAGGGTCAGTTCTGCAGCTTCAAAACAAGTTTGCTTGGATTATGAATTAGCGTTCTTCAGACAGAAATGAGAAATCCTGACAATACAGTTTAACTTACCCATGCAAAATCTAGCTTGTGCTTTTTATAGTATATCATCTATAGCATCTTCTAAAGATAATATTCTTTTGTGGGAGACTAAACTAGATTGCGCAGATAACCAAAGTGTCCTGAGGACCTGCTTTCTCTAGTCATAATTAAGACCATTACAGAGTCAGCAGTAAGTTATAGGTGGGTTTCTGTTTGTTTTTTTTTCTTGGAATGTTTTTATGTAATCCAGAAATGAAGCCGAAGGTGGATTTTTTGTGGTGGTGTCATTTGGGTTTTTTTAACTGACATTATAAATACATAATTTTTAGTCAACTAGGCTGAGAAGAAAAAAGCACGCAAGTGACAGTATTTTGGGGAAACTGACTTGTTTCTTTTTAATTTCTGTACTTGCAGCAGGAGGATGACCTGAAGTGGGTAGAAGAGAATGTCCCTTCATCAGTTGCAGATGTGTGAGTATTTTTATAGTGAAAATAAAAGCAGGTTCCTTGAACACAGTAATGCCTTATAAGTTGATACTGAGCTCAGCCTGGAATTGACCTCTGATTGCTTAGCATGCTTCCACTTGGATCTATGCAGTCTGTCAGACACGGTTCATGCCACTTGAGCACATACTGACTTAAGGAGCACTATCTTGAACTGTGAAATCGCAGACTGATTTGTTTGAACTTCACTGATGTTAAAAATAAGTAAGTAAATAAATCCAGAAAACAAAGAATGTACAAGCCCTCTCTTTCTGTTTAGTTTCTGAAAAGCCCTTTGAGGGTCTTGCCAAACGTAAACCACTCAGTGTTACCTTATTTGAAAAATTACTTTATTTGAAATGTCTTGAGTCATTTTATTCTTCTGGTAATAGTCAGTTATGTAGGTGGTCCATATCTATTCTGCTTTTAATAAATTTTGCATCCTAAAAATATCAGTGCCTGTCTAAATTTTTCACAGCAAAACCAAAGTTCATAGATAAATTGCGTTTACAAATCTGAACATGTAATTTTGGCAGAGGCTCTGTATTTGAGTAATGAACTCTGCTTGAAGTTAGTTGAACCGTAACCAAATTTCTTACCTTTAAGAAGATGAAAAGCTGTATTTTCTCAATTGAATTTGTTTTTCCACAGTTCTAGTAACTTTTTTTTAAGCACAACAACAGTAGGATTCCTAAAGAAAACAAAGACTAGACAAGTATAAGCTAGGAAAGGGCACTTCAGTCTGCAGGGTTTTCTGTTCTTGGAAGTATGTTGATCGATGTTGTGAAGAGATGAGATCCCAGTAGATAGATGGCAGGTCTGTTGTAGCTGAAGAGGCTATGGTACCAGTATAACTTGTTTGATTTCTCGGATATGCTTTTACGATATGGTCTCATATTGTAAATGTCTTCAGTGTAGTTCAGCAGTTTTCCCCTATGAAGGATGCAACTTATTTCCTGGCAACTTGGAAATTGTTCACTTGGTAATGAGAAACTTTAAAAAAAAAAAAATTAAAATAAAAAATAGAGCTGTGAAGGTCATTGAGGATACTCCTTGGATTCCTCTTCTTTGTGTCTTTCTCTAATTTCTATCTGTTTAATTGAAATTCATTATTGCTCTCCTATGCCTTAAAGCTTAAGGTGAAACATAAGGCTGAAAATGGTTGTCAGTAATACACTCTTAGTAGGTGCTCTAATTCTCTTAACTATTTGTTTTTTCTCTCCCCTGCAGCACTCTTCCAGCTCTTCTGGATTCAGATGAGGTCAGTAAACAAATCTTCAGTTCAAATTAGACTTCTGACATGCCAAAGGAGTCGTGAGTCAGCTGTTAAAGACTTTGCTTATTAGAACTGGACTTTCTGATCTTGCTGGTGCAGCAGTAAAATACTGCAAGAGGAGGAAGGGTAGTGGGGGCAACAATGATACAACGTCTTAGAATACAGGTGTATATTCTAAATGTGTGTGCTAAAAGTGGTGTTATATTTATTGTCTAAGTTGGACTCTTGACTTAAAACACAAACTAGTGTGCATGTTGTTGATGTGTAAAGTTTAACACGTTATTTCTGAATAATGTAAACCTATGGGGGGAAATAACACTGGGTATTTTATTTTACAGGAAAGAATGATTACACACTTTGAAAGATCCAAAATGGAATGAAGGAGTAGCTTTTTGCTATTGGAAATGGAGACACCTTTTTAAAAGTTGCTTGGTGGAGCAAGTGCATCCTGCTGATTGTTTCTTGGTCTCAGCCATGGAAGTTTGATGCTTTATTGTCAGGAGGGCGTCTTGCTGTGGAAGAAGTTCACATGGACGTTATATAAACCTTTTGGAAATTTGAATTTACAAAGTTGCTGCAAGTTTGGATTTTTAAGCAATTTAAATGTGTACTATTCCAGCACCTTCTGTAACTTTTCAAATATTTAACTAGAATTCCTAATGTTTGCTTGAGGAGTTTATATTTCAATGTTACAATTGCCATTTAGAGGTGAATTGCCTGTACCTTTTTTGGGGCGAGGGTGGGGACAAAAAGAAATAAGCACTGAAGAAACAACAGACCCATTTTCCAGTACGTAATGGCTCACTGCTGTTTTATGTCATGTGTCCAACCAATGAGAGGTTTTTGGGGAAGCTCCTGTTAATGAAGAAAATTAAGAAGCCAGAAAGGAAATATTTGGAAAAGTTACAGTGATATAAGTTTTTAACAAAATCAAGTGCAATTTTATTCACAACACTGTGTAAGAAAGATTTTCTATTTTAAATGCCATTGACCTGTAGGTAACAGCTGCATAGAGCCAACACTTGCTGTTATGGCACATCTCATTGCCGGCAATGTGGTGGATGCCCGGAAAAATTATTTGCCCCTAATTTTCATGTGTTGCATGATTTAATTTAGAAAAACAAAACCAAATATCACCAAACCTGCTCCTGTAGTGTTCCACAAGTGCTTGACCACTCATGTTCAGCAGGTAATAAGTAGACATTTCAGCAGAAATCTTCTCACTGCACTTGTAGCGTCTCACAGAGAAGTCAGCACTCTTTTACGAGAAGATGTCTGGAGGGTGCAAGCACTGCTTACCTTGCTTGAAAGAGGCTTTGATGGGTGTATGCAGTGCTGGGATAGATTTGTTCCCGATATCTGTTTAGAATTTTCTCCCACGTAAGTGATTTGATGATGGGATTTCCTGTCTCAGTTGATCCTTGTGGCCAAGACGTACTCTAAGATCAGTTTCAGTCAAAGTTGCAGTTTTCTATTCTTTATAATTGCTTTTTG
Source organism: Clamator glandarius (assembly GCA_033459285.1). NCBI lineage: Eukaryota > Metazoa > Chordata > Aves > Cuculiformes > Cuculidae > Clamator > Clamator glandarius. Next base: position 1,427,364 of record JAUNZM010000223.1, read on the forward strand.
TTTCTCCTTTTCAAATGAAAAAGAGCTTTTGGACAGTGTACTGTTTTTATTCTATGCTTGGCTGTAGAAGCTTCACTTGCAATAACTTACACAAGGAAACTCATTGCGGACTGTATGACAAATAGCTTCAATTTGGGTTCATAACCTGCACAACTGATAATTACCACACAAGCAGCAGCACAGCTAGGCTTCTAGGGACCTGATGTGCCTGCTGCTGGAATGGCATAGTGAGTCAGCTTTTCAGTTTCTTTACTCATAGCGATGTCTGCAGAAGTGAACATGTACCTGTACTTCACTCATTCCACTTTAAAGTCTGGTAGCTTAGCTGTAGTTCATCTTTATCAGTAGTTTTTGATGAAACATGACACTTCACATCAGAGTAGCTGAGAGACAGGCACATAGTATCTTCTGCTTGCTGTGTCATGGGGGCAGCAAACCCTCAGAGAAGGGGCAGAGAAAAAAGCTGTGGCTATAACATTTCCATGTACATCTCCAGAGTTGCTGGACCTCTTCTGCCATCCCCTTTAGGCCATAGGTAGAATCTTTAATTAGAGAACACTTCTAATTTGCTATGCTTAATTAATAGAAATGAAACAAATATTACCTCTGTGTCCTTTTAGGGAGAAGAAATTTTGTGAAATAAAGCTACACAAAACTTGCTGTTTAATGATTTTTTTTTTTGTTTTGGAGTTTTTATTTTATTTAAAGTTCTGTTGTTTTGGATTGTTTGGGGTTTTTGAGACAAATAGGGAAAAATGTTCTCTACTGGAAGCACAAAAGAAGTTTGTATTGTACTATTTAATAAAAGCTAGGCAAAGAGTAGACAGGCTTACATTGTGTCCTACTGTTTTCTTTTTTCCTTCTTAAGATTGACAATAGAGTGGTGGAAGTATGTCATTTGAAAACCACATATAGATAGGGTAAGTCATAAATTTTGGAACAAAAGGGAAAGATCTGAACAGTTTCCCTAATTGCATTCATAGCTCAATAATCTGAAGACTGAAAGTAGCAGTGTAGTGCTTTCAGTCTACAATGACTGCTCTTGCCAGTCCTCTCGCCCCTTTATTCCTGCAGTATCATCCATCAGTATTTGAAATTGTCCTGAATTTCACAGGGGCTTTAAGGCTTCCTACGTTCGCTGTTCTTGTTTTGCCACTTATTTGGCGGAGTTTCTTTAACCTTGGAAGGTAGCACATGCTTCCTAGCATGCAGCACACATGTGCTGCAACCTCCTGGTTTGCAGTATCATAAAGAACTTTTATCAGAGGCCAGTTCCCACAGCACTATGCAGACAGGCACACACACAGCTACTGCTGCAGTTATGATGGGGGAAGAGGTGGCTAAAAAGCAGCAGATGAGATTTGTGTGTGGAGTGAAGGGTATGTGTGCAAGGGAGTTGCAGCCATGTGGCTTCTCTCCTGAGCATATTGAGTCTGGTGGGTTGGTTCTACAAAGGACATCTTTACCTCTCCTTTTCTCCTAAAGATGTGTTGGCAAGCTAGCTTGCTACAATGCTTGAAATGAGAAATATTGCATGGTTGTTACCTTTAGATGCGTAGACAGGGAAGACTGCATTCACATTTATAACCATTCTTTCAAACGGGTGTTGTAATTTTAAAACAAACTGTACAGACTACTCTGAAGACTCGGTGACCAAGAGGAAGAACATGTCTACTGCATATCTCGCACCCAATAAAAGTTTATAATGACTAGAATGGTATGTAGAAGCTGAATTTTCTTCACTAATTAGCTGCTGACTTCAAATATCTTCAACAAGTTGTTCCTAATTGAGAAAATGCTCTACTTGCAGAAAAATAAAATTTTGCTAGGGATTCAACTACAGAGGGAGATTTTTAAGAGTTCCTGTGCCTGATCAGTTCTCTGTATGTGGATTTGTTGGAAGTAGCTGTCATATTACTCATGAAACTATTACAGCACGGGCATGCCATGCAGAAAACTGAAAACAAATTAATAGTGAAGAAGATTATGGTGTTGATTAGCTTTTCATTAGGGTGACATGGAGCTCCAAAGCAGGGACTAAGTAGTCGGAGATCACATGGCATGGCAAAGAAATGCAACAGACTTAAAGAGTAGTGAGTGAGTCAGGATCATAAGACCTGGGATAGAGAAGGGTGTGTTTGTCTTACTCCACAATTGTAGGGAAGGCGCCTCCACGTGGGCGGGGACGGACCCTTCTGGGCTGCGGACGGGCACGAGCTCGGCTGCGGGGCCGCACCAATGGGCGGGGCCAGAGGAGGGGGCTACCCAGAGGGGGCGGGGCGGGCCCGGGTGCCTGCTGGGCTGTGGGCGGGGACACTGCGCCGGGGGCGCGGCCACGCCAGGGGGCGGAGCGGGGCCCGGAGCCGGGGCTGCCGGGAAGGGCCGGAAAGCTCGTGACGTTCCGCCTCAGCGCCGGGGTGGCCTCCGCTCGCCTCACCGAGACCGCGGGACCCGCTGCCATGCACGATGCCTTCGAGCACGTTCCGATCCTGGAGAAGCTGCCGCTGCAGATCGACTGCCTGGCGGCTTGGGGTGAGAGGAGCGGGGGCCGCGGCGCCGGAGCCCGGCCGCTCCCCTGGATCGGGGCGTGCGGTCGGGGGCGCCGCCGGGACCGCGGCCGGTGTGCGGGGCCGCAGCCGCGGGCCGGCCCGACTCTCGCTAGAAAGCGTGTCCTAAGTGTTGGCTAAGATTTGTCTCGTAAAGCCAGCGGTATGTTCGAGTCTTAGGTTCCCGGTCTGTTTGGCTGTGTTAATGGCCGAGCGATGTACGTTGTGTTTTTGCGGACACTTGACAGGGTTTTGGTTAGGTGGTTGCTCCGGCTGTCAAAATCATAGATAGAATCGCCGGCTTGGAGAAAAGCCCTGGGGCGGGTCTGTTTACAAAGGTTTGTAGTGGTAGGACGAGGGGTGATGGGTATAAACTGGGGAGGGGCAGGTTTAAGATTGGACATAAGGAGGAATTTCTTCACTATGAGGGCGGTGAGGCACTGGCACAGGTTGCCCAGGGAAGCTGTGGCTGCTCCATCCCTAGAGGTGTTCAGGGCCAGATTGGATGGGGCCTTGGGCAGCCTGGTCTGGTGGGAGGTGTCCCTGCCCCTGGCAGTGGGTTTGGAACTGAATGATCTTTAGGATCTCTTCTAACCCAAACTACTCTATGATTCTATGATCATTGAGTCCCATCATACCTATCTGCCACTAAACCATATCCTTAAGTACCTCATCTTTCAAATACCTGTAGGAATGGTGACTCTACCACCTCCCACCTCCCTGGGCAGCCTGTTCCAGTGGTTGATGACCCTTTCAGTGAAAAATTTTTTCCTAATGTCCAATCTGAACCTCCCCTGGCGCAGCTTGAAGCCGTTACCCCTTGACCTGTCACCTGTTGCTCTGGAGAAGAGACCAGCACCCACCTCTCTACAACCTCCTTTCAGGTAGTTGTAGACAGTGATAAGGCTTGATAAGGCTTTTCAGACTGATCCGGCAGTTTCCATCAGATGCACTGCCATAGCACAGAATTGGTAATTAAAAAACCCCAGACTCTGTAGAACTGCGACACCTTTCATCTGTCTTGAGAACAAAATGATAACCTGAATAGCAGTGCCACATTTGAACATTGGTTGTTTATTCTAGTTATGTAGTAGACAAAATGTTTATTCCTGCATTGAGGCTTTTGTCTTATCACTTTGAAAGCATTTAATTTGCTGAAGTAGAAAAAACCCTAAACCTACAGACACGTGACAGTGTGGTTGTGTAAAAAGAGGTGGAGTACTCTACAGTATTTCTACAGAACAGTGGAAGAGAGGGAAGGTCTTGTAGGAAACAAGGTTTTATTACAAGTGTCTTTGCTAATGAGGGAGTATTAGATGTAGAAAGAAATGTTTGCGTATGCTGCTTCCCTGTATGATCTTCAGCAGAGAAGAAGTATTTCAGTCATATTTCATGACCTAATAAAAATTCCATGCATTTTGTATGCCATAAATAAGTAGGAAGAGTCTTTGATGCAGAGCTTGTGTATAAAAAGGTTCTCTTTTAGGCCTTAGATGACTAAGATCTGACATCTGTTTCTTGGATGGCTTGTTCATCTAAGAAATTCAAATGCTATTTAAGCAAAGCTGCTACTGTGTTTCTGGGCATAGCTAGGAGTTCTTATAAAAACATGACAATTTAAACAAACCCTAACAACCCCAAAACAACAAACCCACATAGAGCTCCTTGTTGTCCTTCCTGACAGTTCTTCCTGTTATGTAGCACTGTTCCTCTTTGCAAGATAGTAATGTCTGAAGAACAGTTTGTTGTCTCTTTTTACTGCACAAAAGATGCAATGGTTTGTTTCTTTACCTTTGTATAAACAAGTAGGATGTGATGTCCAGGCTTTACTCGCTGGTTTACTGCTTGATCTTTGGCCACCCCATTTGGCAAATGAAATCTACTTCTGAGCACTTTGACCAGAGAGGTGATAGACATGCATGTAGTTGCCAGAGAAAGTCCTCTTTGGCATTTGGAACAAGTTTTCAAGTGTTCTGATATATGTAATTTGGCTGGGAAGGGCAATCTTTGTTCAAACTAATTAATCTCTTTCTCTACAATCTTTGTAGAGGAATGGCTACTTGTTGGTACCAAACAAGGGCATCTTCTTCTTTACAGGATCAAGAAAGACATAGGTAAGCTGATTTTAGCACAAAAAGTTGATTGTGTTATTTGTATTTCCTGCAGTTTGAGAGGTTGTAGTGATGTTAACACAAGTAGGCTTAATTGCTTATTTTTCCTAAATAGAGTTAATAAGTATTTATGTGGGATCTTTGGTGAAATTGTACATACTGTTTATCAAATATGCAAGAAAGATAGCAAATAATATCAGCCTTTTTTTCTGTTTTAAAGTATGCTTTGTGTGAGGTCTCCATATCTTTGAATTCAGTGCTCTTTTTAATAATGCAGTGTACACAGCCTGCTGTTTGCCAGAGGTTTCATGTTTGCCTTCTGTTAATGGAGGCCTGGGTGAAAGAGCAACTGTATCCAGTGTGTCCGTGAGTGTCAAGAAATGGGGAAGTGGCATCCCTCCTAACTAGTTCTATTATGTATTTACTCTTCCCCCTGCCTCTTTCACAGTCATAAGTGTTCATAGTATGTTCTGCACATGACACAGAACTATTTTTGGCTAAGTTAAGATAGATTTTCACTGAACAGATTTGTGTTTCACGTTATCTCCTATTATGTAGAAATTGATGTTATTGAACGTAGTAATGTAGTATAGTGTGGGACAGGAAGGTAAACAAACATCTGTTTCCAGGTTTGTTATGTCTTGGAAAGGTGTTCATTTGTAGCTAATTGGATTCTAGAAACTGGATTCAACTTACTTTTTCTGAAACTTGTAGGCTGTCTATGCCAGGCAGAACATGCTAGTCTTGAGTTGCTAGTGTCTTATCTCACATGGTAAATTTCTCCCCCTTTTTTGCATCAATGCCAGGAGAGGTTATGTCATCAGAAAGTGTCTGTAAGTCTTTATCACTAAAACTCCTTCTAAACCTTTGTGGTGTAATGTTTATTTTTTGTCTACATTGCAGTGATATGCTCCCTAGCAATTTAAACTGCTGAGATTTGATTGATGTGGATAAACTCTTTATGAGTATCTTTGTCTCTGGGTTTCAATATACTTAAATGTAGTTCTTGTAATCTAAAATTCCAGCAAGGCAAAAATATTGAAGTCTTTGGATGGGTGCAAGAAGTGTAATTTAAATTTTAAGGTTATTTAGCTGTTAATTGAATGATAGCATGGATATGTTAGAAGAGTCATTCTTCTGGTGTTAAGTGCCAAGTTTGCTTTCATAGTTCTTTGTAAGCTATTTAGTGTAAGATATATTGATCCATAAATTTAAGGGCGACTTCAGTTTACATACCTTTTTGAATCTTTTTTTGTAGGTTGCAATAGGTTTGAAGTAACACTAGAGAAATCCAACAAGAACTTCTCAAAAAAGATTCAGCAGGTAGGAAATACCATCTTCGTGATGTAAGGACAGTTTTCCATAGTGTTTTCAGCCGAGAAATGACATAATCAAACGTACCTCTGCAATCTCTGCTAAGCTTAACAAAAAAATTTCTCCCAAAGTATATATCATTTTAGAGGTGGCATAGCCTGGTATTTTTGCCCACTCTTCCCATAACAGGAAAAAGCTTGGTTTGGTTGCTAAAGTGGAAAGCAAAGAATTGTAATTTACAGGTTTGGGTTTGGCTTTTATGGAGATGCTGCTTTTTGCAGTAGATCTTCAGCTGCTCTGACTGAGAATATTTGTAACAATAATGGTAATACACCAACAGACTGCAATATATAATTTGGCTCTTTGATATTGTGTTATGGGAATGTGAGTGTAATCCATCTTATTTGGAATTTATAACTAAGATAACTGATCATCTACTGCCAATCTTACTACTGTTTCTTTCCTTTGTGGCTTTTTTGTTGGAGAACTTTGGCCAGTTGCTTTCCTTAGTATCAATATAAGCACTTACCTCAAAAATTATGCATACTCTTGCAGCAGCACTCTACATATCCTTTAGAAGTGCTTCTGTATTAGTAACATACCACTTATAACATTTTTTACCAGCTTAGGTTGCAAGCTGTGTGTGCTAGCTTGTAAAAAGTGGATGTAAGCGAAGAGGATTCTAGCAGCTGGAGGAAGGTTGTGCGTAGATATCTGCCTTGCTGTTTTCATTAGTTTGAAAGTATATTAAGATGCATTTATCTATCTATAATCAAGCCTTGTTCAAAGGTTTAGTTTATGAATGGAGTCACTAACAGAATTCTTTTTTTCAGATTCATGTTGTTTCTCAGTTTAAAATTCTGGTCAGTCTATTAGGTAAGTGAAAAAAAAGTTTTAATTTTTAATAAGCCCTTCTCAATGCAGTTACTTGTCTGAATGTGGCACCCTTTCCAAACACCTACATATTAGTCTGGTTGTTGAAAAGTCACTGTGTAGGATTTAGGCTTTTTCTGCGTGCAGAGGAAGCATTGTGCAGCATAGATTGAGAAGCAGCTTTTTGTCTTATAAGCTGTCTTGGAAGACAAAATATTAATGCTAGGTTTTGTAATTAAAAATTAAAAAATGCATATGTGCACTGAAGTGTGTGTATATATAAATATATTATTTGTATTGGCATGTGTATATACACATATAGGCATATGTGCATGCATGTCTGTGTGTACATTGTATGATAAAGGCTCAAATTTCTGTCCAAACTTAACTTGATGTATGAAACTCACTGTTGATATGTTACACCAAATTCAGTTTATATGCAGTTGTCGATCTTTTACCACCTTGTAGAAGATATAAGTTTGATTGTCTCTGTTTAATCTTACAATCTTCCTCTGGCTTTTTTTTGCTTATGTTGCTACTTTCTTCTTTATAATTTCTAAGTTCCAGCTCTTCCAGCTTGTGTAGATTTCTGCTGCCTGTGTACTCGTGCGTACAAAAACTTGACCACAGTACCCTCCATTTGCAACTGTTCACTTTCCACTTATTTCAGGGGGCAGTTCAAAATGGTCTTTGTTCCTACAGTCCTCAATCATAAACTTGCTCTGCTCTGGTCAGCTTCCTGTCCCTTCCACTCCTTCTGCTTGGTTGGTACATGTTCTCAGCTCCTTCGTATAATTTTAAGAACACTGATGTTAGTATTCTTTTCTGCATTTATCGTCTTGTATTTGTATATGCCTTAACATTTTCTTTTCAGCTTTTGGGAAAACATTCCTTTTCCTTTCTTGCAGCTCTGAGTTTCACAAGTTCTTCTTTTTATGTAAACGTAAAACATGATAGCCTTTTTGAATTAGCAGTGAGCCCTATGTGTATTAAATATCGAATAATAATTGGAATTTTGTTTAAAACAGAAAATAACATTTATGTCCATGACCTGTTGACATTTCAACAAATCACCGCAGTTTCCAAGGCAAAAGGTGCATCTCTCTTCACTTGTGATCTTCAGGTAAGAGGACGGACACAATGGCACTGATGTCCTTACTGTTTGTAATAAGGGTAACTTTTTAATGTTGCTGTGTGGATTATCTTTTAAAAATCACTGTTAGGTAGAAGTTGCATGGGTACTAGTGCTTTTTGGAATTAATACCTACTGGATGTTGAAGCTTTGCTGAAGGCAACAATTTTTCATATAGCCACCTTACTATTCTTCCTGTGCTTCATAAGATACCTTCTTGTGGCAGTGGTGACTGTAGCCTTTAACCTTCTTGTACAAAACTTCAAGGCATTTTCATCCTGTAGTAATTTTTACTACCTTGTTTTTTTAAAGATTCATGTCAATATAAAAGCCATTCCCTTCTCTTAAGTTGTTAGTGTTCTAGATCACAGTGGTTCCCTTCACCAAGCATCTACATCAGTTTTTGTTACATTTTTGTTTCTGTTAAACTGTATTAGGCCAAGGACTCCAGTGGCAGTTGTGGTAGATTTAAGCCATAAAATGGTTCCATAAAGTATAGCAATGCTCTGTTCATATGCTGTGGTTCTTTAGGTGATTAATTTCTATCCTGCTGAGTTTCTCAGCCTACCCAGATCATTCAGGAATCTTATTCATAACTAGAAGAGATGACTTAGTGCTCTTCATCACTTTTTATCTCTTATAAGTACTTAGGATTTTCTAAGTGTTAAAACTAGTGATGTCTTTCAAAGCACCTTTAAATTTGATCATTCCAAAGTGCCTTATTGTTTGTGTCTACAGGCATTTAGCTTTGCTAGTATTTTTGTCAGGAAACTTTTCCAAGAGGCTAGAATATTAAGCAACTATTAATGTTTTTATCTGTCAGTATAAAACATTTGTTACATTGTTCCATTCCCTTCCCTTTCCTATACTGCATAGAGTTAAAGCTTCTTATCCTAGTCTTCAGGGCTGGGTAGATAGCTCTCCACTTCTCTTTGCTTTGTGTGTATCTTTGTGTGTATCTTTGGTGCTCTCTCTGTTTTTTTTTTTTTTTTTTTTTGTACTTTCTTGGTATCACAATCCCTGCCAAGATCTATTTTTAAGTATCCCGTGGTTGGAGAATGGCTTGATGAACAAGGGCATGGATCCCTGGAAATGCTATGTTCAAGTAAAGTATAGGCCTCAGTGGAAAAATACCAAGAGTTGATGATAGCGCGAAAGTGAAGAACATTGCGCCTTTTGTTAATTGTTGCAAGCAACCTTGAAGCTAACTGTGTAACAACGGGGAACTGAGCATAAGCGAAACTACAAGTAGACTACGTAGAAATGGGGAATTGAGCTTAAGCGAAACTGCAAGTAGGAGGACGTATGTAAATGTTAACTTTTAGGCTTGGCCAATCATTTACTAACCCGTGTGCATAATTATAGCATTATGTATTTAAGAGTGTGTTTTGAAGCAAATAAACGGAGCTTGCATTTGACTCATATTGAGTTGTACACGTCTTCCCTTCTCAACGAAAAACAAGGGTCAGTGAACCAACACCCCAGTTGGCTTCGGAGAACTCCCACTCCGCAACATTACTCTCCACGACATTTGGCGCCCGAACAGGGACCCTTGTCGGTTGAGAAGGTTGGAAAAAACACCGGAATGCAGCGACTGGAGGACAGCGACCAGAATTTATGATTTTGAGTACATCGCCGTACTCTGCACCTGGCCTTGGTGTGTCTGAAAGGAATTCGCCGCTCGACGCAAAAACCACAGATAACAGGACAAGGATTGCATGTAAGACTTTAAAACATTATATTTCCTCTGGCTAGAAGTTAAGTTAGACACAGACGTGGCTTTCACTTATGTTAAGTCAAGAAGAGGATAATGAAGCAATTTCACTTATGTTAAGTCAAGGAGAGGATAATGAAGCAATTTCACTTATGTTAAGTTGAAGAGGATAAAGGATCTCTGGCCAGAAATAAAAATGAATAAAGAAGTATAAACAATTTCACTTATATTAAGTTGAAGAGGAATAAAAAGGTATGAATAAACAATTTCACTTATATTAAGTTGAAGAGGAATAAAGAGATATGAATAAACAATTTCACTTGTATTAAGTTGAAGAGGAATAAGGATAAAGAATTGAATTTTACTTATAATAAGTAGACAAATGAATAAAGAATTGATTTTTTACTTATAGCTACTGAACAAATGGATAAAGAAGTGGCTTTTGATTTATTGCAACATTTCTTGGAAAAGCGTGGACTTGATTCACAGTATTTGAAACAACCTGCGGACCTTATCACTGTAGGGAAAGCGAAAGGGTGTTTTAAGAATTCCGATGAGATATTTGAGGAGAGTGAATGGCATAAATTTGGAGATATATTATGGGAGGCTGTTATAGATGATGATAAAACTGCAAAAAATGTATGAAAGCTTGGAGAGAAGTAACTAATTGCTTAAAGCGCTATAAAGTAGAAAAACATTTAGCAGCGGTTGCCACCCATAGATTAGAGGGACCTGACAATATACCGGGAAAAATAACTTTGGGGAGTGATTATGTTTCAACCCCACCAACAAGTTATCCAGTAAAAGTTTGTGAACCCTTGGGAAAGAATAAACTTGACAAAAAGTTATCGCAAGCTGTAGGCGACAATCAGGAGGAGGGAATAGAGATTCAACCCTCCGCCCCTCCTCCTGACCCAGATTCTGAGTCTGAAACAGTTAAATGACAAGCCTCTCTGCCTACCAATGTTGAGGCACTAGGGGCATCAAAGATTAATAGCCTAACTAGAATGCGATCGAATACTTGGCAATTAGATCGATTTAATTGGCAAAAAATTGCTTCGGATGCCATAGAGGCAGGGGACCGAGATTTTTTATATGGCATGGATTCACAGGCATTTCCTGTAATTTATGAAGCAGCCAATGATGAGACCTTGCATGCTGCTTATCATCCATTAGGATGGAAAGTTTTAACACAATTACGTGCCACTGTTAATGAATCAGGGCTGCACAGCGAGCCAGCCAGACAAATGATTAACTATATATGGGGGAATGGAGTGCTATGTCCTGAAGACATTAAAAATATTATTAAGATGATTATGACTCAATCACAGCAACTGATATGGCAATCACATTGGCATCACCTTTGTGACGTCTCTTCCAACGCCCCTCGTAACCCAAATGATGAGCTTTTTGGAGTAACTACTGAACAATTGATGGGAATGAGCCCTTTTGCAACCACACATATACAGATGCAGATGGGACCGGCTGTTTGTCTAGAATCCATGCGAACTGCACGAGAAGCTATAAGCATGGTAAAAACTGTACCTCCAACTCCCTCATATATGTCTCTTAAACAGAGAAGAGAGGAGCCATTTGCTAGTTTTATAGATCGTGTTACATCTGCTATTAATCTGTCTGATGTTCCTGAATGGATGAAGGGTGCCTTGCTGAGACAGTGTTTTATGGAAAATAGTAACTCAGCTACAAAAGCCATTTTAGTTACATTACCAGCTGACGCGACAATTGAAGCAATGTTAGAATGTATGAGTAGAGTTCCAGTAGGACCTCAGGCTATGTTAGTAAAGGCAATCAAAGAAGTAGGGAAAGATATTATGCACAGTCAAACGCAAGTTTTTGCCGCATTAGCTCCTTTAAAAACCAATACTGGCCAAAATCCAAGACCTTTGAACAGACCCAAACAACTAAAATGTTACTGCTGCGGAAGAGACGGACATCTCCGACAGCACTGTCATGCTGCTCAAGTATGGTACAGGAACTGCAACCTATGTTCACACAACACTGAAGCATGTATATATTCAGGAAACGGATTACGGAGCGCGAAGGATCACCGCGCCCAGACAACAGTAGCGACCGCAAAGCGACCGCAACTGCACTTCACTCCAACCGGCCACCAGTGGCAGCCTTGGATTGGACCTGGAACCCGCAATAGATGTCAGCGTCACGGACAATCGACCTGTAAAAATTCCGACCACAACACAGGACCCCAGTGGATCCCATCAAGATGGACTAAAGTAGCAACAACGAGCAAAAACGACACTAGACAAGACGACAACGGGACCAATGAATTAACAGCACAATGAATGTCATCAACATCATTGTCGTAGGGATTCTCACCATGATAAGTGCAATAGCGTGTGTGTACAGGATTCAGCCTAGAGAAAACAGGTGGGTTACGTGAGCATATAGTATCAATCAGTCATCCTTTTTATCCATGGCTAGACCTGGTGATCCCTTTAGAACATGTCTAATAGGGGTCCCATATTTGGTGTCATCAGACTGGAAAAAATGGATTAACAATAGCACTGTTTTAAATGAGACAAAGCTTATGCAAAACTGTTATGATGTTGGTCTAAACAGTAGTAAAATTGATTGTTCTAATGACGGTAATCTTACAGGAATGGCTGCAGGACTAATAGTCAATCACCTGAATGTGACCTTGCCCTGCGATCCCCAAGAATTGGACATGTTAGGATCCACCACAGGGGGCTGGTTTTGTTTCTTTTTTGGGGGACCAGCATTTACTGGAACGCATTATAATATTTTTGATTGGAAACAATGGACAGATGTTACTGGCAAAAACCCTGCTTACAAGTTTAATGCGAACAGCAGTTACTGTGTTGATCCCATAGGCGTTGGAATTAAAGACAGCAAAATACCAATTTGGAATAACAAGACAGCTAAACAATTGCCCGAAGGATATTTTTTGATTTGTGGAGACAGGGCTTGGCAAGGAATTCCAAAAAATGTAATTGGGGGACCTTGTTATATTGGCAAATTAACCATGTTTGTTCCCTCAATGCGAAATTTGATGTTTTGGTATAAATCAAATAGGTCAAAGAGAGCCTTGAAGTATCTTGGCCCTGATTGTAAAGATGATGTAAAACTATGGGGTAAAACAGGAAATATTTTTGCGTCAATTTTTGTCCCCATAGGAACCGCTCAAGCTCTAAAGCAACTAACCAGACTTGCTTGTTGAAATGGAAAAACAGATTAATATTACTTCTTTGATTCTGACTAACTTGTTAGAAGACATGAATAGCATAAGGCATGCTGTTTTGCAAAATCGTGCAGCTATTGATTTTTTGCTTTTAGCACAGTGACATGGTTGTGAAGATTTTGAAGGAATGTGTTGTATGAATCTATCTGATCACTCAGTGTCTATACACAAGCAATTTGCCCAATTGAGGGAAAACATGAAGAAAATTACCATCGAGACGAACTCTTTGGACTCTTGGCTCAAATCACTTAATCTACCAGGATGGGTGAAAGGCATTTTCCAACAATTGATTACAATATTGTTAGCTGTATGGATAATGATAACTGGATTTTTAATATTTTGGCGGTGTTTAATGACTGTTGTTAACAAAATTACTTATCAAGTACTACTTGTCCAAAAAGAAAAAGGGGGAATTGTTGGAGAATGGCTTGATGAACAAGGGCATGGATCCCTGGAAATGCTATGTTCAAGTAAAGTATAGGCCTCAATGGAAAAATACCAAGAGTTGATGATAGCGCGAAAGTGAAGAACATTGCGCCTTTTGTTAATTGTTGCAAGCAACCTTGAAGCTAACTGTGTAACAACGGGGAACTGAGCATAAGCGAAACTACAAGTAGACTACGCAGAAATGGGGAATTGAGCTTAAGCGAAACTGCAAGTAGGAGGACGTATGTAAATGTTAACTTTTAGGCTTGGCCAATCATTTACTAACCCGTGTGCATAATTATAGCATTATGTATTTAAGAGTGTGTTTTGAAGCAAATAAACGGAGCTTGCATTTGACTCATATTGAGTTGTACACGTCTTCCCTTCTCAACGAAAAACAAGGGTCAGTGAACCAACACCCCAGTTGGCTTCGGAGAACTCCCACTCCGCAACATTACTCTCCATGACATCCCGTCCCGCTTATCTCTGTGCTTCCTTGTTTAGGGAGCGCTCTTCTGACATGGATGAACAAAGCTGCTCTTCAGCTGACAGCTTTGCTTCAAACTGAGGATTCTTTTGGCCTTGTATTTTCCCACTTGCCTCTTAGTTTATGAGTGCCCATGAGTTAGGCCTGTCTATTTTCACAGCAGTCGAATACAGGAGAAGAAGTGCTGAGAATGTGTGTGGCAGTGCGGAAGAAGCTACAGCTTTATTTTTGGAAAGACAGAGAGTTCCATGAACTACAGGTGAGTTGTGTTGTTTCTGTAGTCTAGCATGCCTTAACAGGGAGTGTAGTTGTTCATTACTACATGGTATGCAGTCCCTATTATTCAGAGGCACTGCTGTCTTTCAGAGCTTCGACTTCTCTTGTTCTACACTGATTTAACAATGAAGCAGCAGATAAAAGTTGAAAATACATGGTTGAAATTACAATTAATAATGTTAATACAGTTTCATAAGTTAAATCAAAGACTGTGTTCCATATTTTAACATTCTGGTTGCCACACATTTGTAAGTCAGTGAAATGTATTAGTGTGCAGCCTCTGTAAGTGTGTACCTAACAGTAACACTATGGAATTGTGTCCACTTCTACCCAATTTTTTTTCAGGAATTTTTCAGCTAGGCTGCTATTCTAGGAAGTTACTAGTTAACTCAGAGTGCATGTCTCTACTGGGCATGAATCTAGCCTTTTAGTTGAGTACAGCACAAGTTGGGCTTGTGTGGTAGGGAATATAGTGTCAACAACAGTGGTGCCTGTTACACCCTATGTTGCCAGATTTGACTTTTGCTTTTCTCTTGTAATGGCTTTTTTAACCTGTTTTCCTTAGGGGGACTTCAGCGTACCTGATGTACCCAAGTCTATGGCCTGGTGTGAAAACTCCATCTGTGTAGGCTTCAAGAGGGACTATTACCTTATACGGGTAAGACTAGGGCTTGGAATAGTGTTCAGGAAAGTCTGGATAGTAGCTGACACTATGGGAGCTGCACCTTGGTCATGGATTTGGATAACAAATGTGTATGTTATTTAGATAACAGATGTGACAGTATATATCTGTCCTTTTAAATGAATGTTTTTTTCAGGAAGGAATCTTCTCTTTGTTGCTCTTGAAAGAGGTGTTTGAAGCTCTTGCAGAAAAAAAAGCATTGGAAAAGGTTTATTTTGGTTTGACAGCAGCCTGTGTAACCTCAGTTTGCATTTTATTTAAGGTATTAAGAAAGGAGATAGCTCTGCAAGGGAAAAAGAGCAAGAATGTCTTATCTGGCAGGCAGTGGAGCTTAACCGTTTCTTCTTTTTTTTTGTTTCTCTTGCTGAGCTGTAGTTGTTTAAATTCAAAAGTCTCTAAACTTACTGTTACCGGTTTAGTATTACAGGTTCCACGTGTGCTTCATTTGACAGCTATAACCGACTCTCTTTTCTTCCTTTAGGAATTGGTTTCTGCTGGTATTATTAGAAAATGAGACGAAGATGAGTTGCACCACAAATACATATGTGTACATACTTGCGTGGCAACAGTGATCTGTAGTTGACAGGAAAACTGCAGTGTAAATTTTACAGTCACAGCAAAATGACACCACTCACTAAAGTGATGCCTTTTCTCAGCCATCTCCTAGATGTTGATTCCTGCTCTTCGAGTGATACAAATAGTTGTGCAGCTGCTCATACAGCCAGAGTTGGGACTTGCTGTCCCAAGTGTTTACTTTGGGAGGTTGACTCTCATGCTTGATCGACTCATCCTTGAATAGCTTCATTTCATTAAACAGGCAGAAAAAATACTCATGTTTTTGTGGGATTGTATTTTGTTGGCCAGCTATGGATATATAAGAATGCTTGAGATGTAATGCAAGGGAAGCACTAGGTACATGTACGTAGAGTTAAAGGAGAAGGATTCTCCATTTTGGTAGCACTGAGTTGTTAGAACAACTCATGAAACAGCTCTTTAGTGGATTGTTTTGGTTTTGGGTGGATTCAGTTCCCTGTACAGCAGGGCAGGGAAAAAGACTAGGCAGGTTGCTTGACTTTTTTATGTAGCAGTGCTCACTCATGCCAGAATAAAACCATGTTAAAATTTTGGCCTAAGTGAAATCCTCTGTTTACACCAGATGTTTAGACATTTTAACTGATGTTGTTTCTGTGCTATGTGTTTTCCAAGTCTGTGTTGAACTACGTTCCCAGCTGCTTTTGTAGTAACAGGAATACATGGTCTCAGACACAAAAGTATTAATTCTTTATTTCCAAATGATGTATAAGCAAGACAAGCTATGATCTGCAGAAAATTTTACTTCTTTCTAAAATTGTCCTTGTCCTGTTAGTGGTTAGTCTGTGTTGTAAATACCCCTTTAGCGTTTTTGGCTTTGGTCTTATCAGCTTTGAACTTAAGGTTATTCTGAAAAACAGGGGTTTTGTTTTCTTTATTATCCTAGGTGGATGGGAAAGGATCCATCAAAGAACTGTTTCCCACAGGGAAGCAGCTAGAACCTTTGGTAGCTCCTGTAGCAGATGGAAAAGTTGCAGTTGGTCAAGATGATCTAACAGTTGTGCTCAATGAAGAAGGAATCTGTACGCAGAAATGTGCCTTGAATTGGACAGATATTCCTATAGCCATGGGTGAGAATTACCTGTAATTTAAAAGAATTTACTTCCTTACTGCTTTGTATATGACAAAATTGTGATGTTCCTGGTGTTTAGAAATGAGCTGGATTTGGAGTGTGATACTTTCTAAAGTTTTTCAGTTCTTATTCTTGAGTGTGCAAGATTTCATGTGTTTATTTTCATTTCTTCCTCTTCATTTCTAGTCTGTGTGCCTGTCTCCTCCTCAGAAAATAGCACATTGCCTGTCTTTTGTAAATGGATGGGATTTGAAATGGAATGTGGTGTGTTAAAGCACCGTAGTACTACTTGGTATCTGAGCACCACAGAAATTCCTTATGTTGAAAGGTGGACACAAAGCCCAATAGTAGTCTATTAGCGAATTGCTGTCAGTGTTGGGCATTGAATTTTGCTTTGTATAACCAAAAAAGGGACATGTTTCAAGGGGAAAAAAAAACTGAAGACAAGCCACACTTTAAGTTGTGGCTTGTTTCAAGGCATATTTGACAACAGCCAACTTTTTTCACTTGTTTCATTATTAGAACACCAGCCTCCATATATCATTGCTGTTCTGCCACGGTATGTGGAGATCCGCACTTTTGAACCCCGACTGCTGGTGCAGAGTATTGAGCTGCAAAGACCACGCTTCATCACCTCTGGAGGGTATTGAGTATAACCGATTATTACTTTTGTTGGGTTATCTGGATGTAACGTAGCATTATGAAAAACTGGGAGAGGAAAAGCTTGTCATGCTTCTTTGGCTTAAGAAGTAGCCTTAAAGCAGTCTACTGTTTTTCATGAACAGATGGGTAGAAGCCATTGGGCAGTAAATGATATAGTTGAGTGTTTTGGGGAGTTTCTGATCACTGGAAAGAGATTCTCCTTTCTGCTTTGCAGTATTGCTCAAGTTGCCATGGTCTCTGATTGATCCATGTATGTATTAACCAGAACTGGGTTTTTTTTGCAGATAGGATATTGCTCCTTGCTCAGTGCTGGAACCTAGTAACTTGATGGGTTTGTCTTGTTTACAGCACAAATATTATATATGTGGCAAGTAATCACTTTGTTTGGCGGCTCATTCCGGTGTCCATAACCACACAGATCCAGCAGCTTCTGCAGGACAAGCAGTTTGAGTTGGCTTTGCAGTTGGCAGTAAGTACTCAAAAAACTTGGGGTTTGCAATGGATGCACTTCTGTAGAAGTACACAAGAGGGTGTTTGTCTCCTGTTGGACTGTAGCTAGTCTAGCGAGTTTAACTTTTCTACTACTGTCCAATTGCATGAACTGGTAAACTGTAGCCTTTTTTGAGTTAAGTTTTAGTTTTGTGCTGCTGCCTCACCTTGTTGGTCTGTTGTGGTTTAGATGTTGAACTATCATCTTGTATGTGAAAGATGATCTCTCTTAGCTGTTTAATTGATCGTCTTCTTCAATCTGCTTGTAAACAGTTTTGCTTGGTGTTGCTTGGAGCTGTGTATTTTGTTTTGTTAAATGACCAGGGCTTTTTGTAATGGCCCACAGTATTACTCTTGAAACGTAATAATTTCTTAGAAATGTTGAAGCAGTATGTTTCGTTATGTTGTTGCTACTGTTTTACCTTTTTCTGGTGTCTGGAAACTTCACTTGAACTACATTTAAAAAAAAAATTAAAAGGCAAATAAATGGAGAGGCAGTTGATGTGATAGAGCAAGTATTTAGATAACCAGAGGTAGCTTTCAAACCCTCCAGGTTATATCAGTGACACAATAAGCATAGCATCTGAGAATCGCTATCAGAGGTGTTCGCTTTGGAAGATTATCCGTTTTCTTCTTCTTACTCTCTCTAATGGAAACTCCTGTTATTTCTGTAGTGTTTCATTCTCACTTATGAGGCCCAAAAGTTTTTAATGATTGTTAATTTTGTATATGTGTAGGAAATGAAAGATGATTCAGATAGTGAGAAGCGACAACAAATTCACCACATAAAAAACCTCTTTGCCTTCAACCTCTTCTGCCAGAAGCGCTTTGATGAATCCATGCAAGTTTTTGCCAAGCTTGGTACAGGTAAATGTTTGGGTTGATATTGAGATACCTGGGTTTGGAGGAAAGAAATGAAGTTCATAGACTGCTGGGAGGGAAAGAGTTTTTTTGTTTCTGTTTTGTTTTTTTTTAAAAATAGGTGCTCTGTGGAGTCCAGTCCCATGTGAATAGCAAGTAGACTAGGCAGCTATTTAGCTTTTTTTATGAAACTGGTATAGTATTTAATTAACTTCAGACAGTGAGGTAAATAATGAGTTTGCCTTTTGTGCAAAATATATTTGATTGTAGGCTGTTTTATAGCATGCATGGCAAATATACAGACCCTTGAAGCTGAGGGTTTCAGCAAAAGCCTACTTGTAGCTTCAAGGGAAAAAAAGGAATATCCGTGGATTTGCTAAATCCTTAACCCTGTTTACTGTTAATGGACCAAGCTACTGAAGCCAGGAAGCTCTTCTGTGGTTTTGGAAGTCGAAGTACTCTCTGATGCTATTCCTCTGGTTCTTACTAGCTTTATTGGAAGAACACCTGAAGATTGTACGGTACTCTAGAATAGTAGAGTAATACCATAGAATGAGACTGAGATCCTTTTATTGGTGACAGCACATCCTTTGTACATTTAAACTTAGAACTTTTATTTGTTTCGGTGACATGTAACATCATATTTACTTGAGAAAACTACAATGAAAGAAAAGGACTGAGACCTCAGAATACTTTAAACTGAGCTTAGAGGCAGTGATTTGGAATTTGCTTAAACTCTGAAAACAGGCGCTCATTAGTTACAGCTGGTGCTATTCAATTGTTGTTTCAAAAGCATAGTAAATCTTTTCTTAAAATATCGCTTGTTCCTAGAAATCCTGTGCTGCTGCCAGGGTTGTTAATACTGAGATAGCAAAAAAAGTGCAATAAGAGGCAAACAAAGGAAAAGGCAAACAATTGAAGAGGCAGTTGATGTGATAGAGCAAGTATTTAGACAACCAGAGGTAGCTTTCAAACCCTCCAGGTTATCCTGGCTTGTCCTCCAGATGTGCCAAGGGCACAGATTGGAACTTGTGCCTGGACTGTGAAACAGTCTTTTTCTTGCTTTACTGGAATCTTGTGGACATATAAGTTGACTACAAACAGCTCTGTTGGAAAGCTAAACTTGCTCAAAGGTTATGTACATTAAAGAGTCTGCAAAAATAATGTGATGAATGGTTACTAATATTAGTTATTTTTTGCTTAGATCCCACTCACGTGATGGGTCTGTATCCTGACCTCCTGCCCACAGATTACAGGAAACAGCTACAGTATCCCAACCCTCTGCCAGGGCTGTCTGGTGCAGAGCTGGAGAAGGCACACTTAGCTCTGATAGACTACCTAACTCAAGTGAGTGCTTCTATATCTGTTTTTAGAGCAGGGTTATTCAGTTTTAGCATACTTCATTGGTTAAACTTTGTGCCGTAAGCAGTACGCCGACTCCAGCTCTGTTGTGCTAGCTTTAATGTGCTGTCTTCATGGTTGGAAACTATGAGAAAGCAGGGGAACTGTAAGATATGAGGTACCCCACAGATATGTGGGAAATATCTCATGTGAATTTTGTGAGGACTGGACAAAACTTACTCATGGACCAGATTTCAGGGCAAGTCCAATATTTTATTTCTAGTAGCCTTCTGAAGAGGGCTTGAGCTGTTGATATATGGTTTTTTTCCTTTGGTGACTATTGTGGAGGGCATTCTATACAGGAGACAGCAAGGGTGTGAATTAAAAGGAGGAACAGAAGATAGTGGGTACTATAAATTCCTGTGCACTTTGTTTTGTTTTAACTAGGATCTGAATTTTTCTGTTGCCATTCTTACTGGGCTAAAAGGAAGCTTGTATCTGAAGTGGGATAATTTTTATGCCAAGTAGTTCAAAACCTAAATTGTTTTTCAGATGTTTTAAATGTCTCCTGACTTCTCTCAAGTGGCTTTGTTCAGGTTAACAAGTTTCCTTCTGACTATTTTCTCAAGGGTCTGGACATATTGCAAAGCTGTAAGTTTGCAAAACAAATGGATACACCTAAATGTGGTTGGAAAGGTGATGTGTTGAATCATTAATTCTTTAGGAAATAATAATTTAATTATTTAAATCAATTTAAATTCAGTCTTTTTGACTTGGTGGGTTATATTTGCCGAGCTGGGATGGAGAAATCCATGGCCTTTTCCTGTTAAAATTCATTTGATGTCCTGCAGAAAAGAAGTCAGCTAGTGAAGAAGCTTAATGATTCTGACCATCAGTCCAGTACTTCACCACTCATGGAAGGAACACCCACTATCAAATCCAAAAAGAAGCTGCTACAAATCATTGATACCACCTTGTTAAAGTGTTACCTCCATGTGAGTTTCTGCCTGGCCTAAAAACTTTTTCTTTACCATGCAGAAGTTTTTGGAATTTCAGGCTGAAATGTTTGAGGAGGAAGATGTGACCTAATACAGGAATTCTCACGCAACTGAGTAACTGTTGTGTGAAACTTTAGTGTTAGCTAGTTTCCTCATTGGTCAACAAGTTGTTTCATGGAATAAAGCAGATGTGCCAGTCATTGTCTGTGTCAAAAGAATGTGGCCTTGACTATAGTTTCAAGCTCCAATTAATGCTTTTTTTTTTGTTGCTTTTTACTGTTAAATGCAGGAGAGTATGATCTTTGCTGTCAGGGGTGTTTTTCAAAGCTGAAGGTGGGAATAGGTCTGATGTATTGTTTTCTTTCTGTCCCAACAAACCAAGGAAATTAAGATGGGCCTTGATCTAAGGTGTTAAACTGTCGCTTCTTATGCTTTAAGACTTTTATTTTTTTCCCTCTATTCCAACTCAGGTTTTGTTCTGTCATCTTAGGAGGTGCACGTGCTAAAGTGTTCCCTTTTTGCTTGCAGACAAATGTAGCACTGGTGGCACCATTACTACGTCTGGAGAACAATCACTGCCATATTGAAGAGAGTGAGCATGTACTAAAGAAGGCACACAAATATAGTGAGCTGATAATACTGTATGAAAAGAAAGGTCTGCATGAGAAAGGTAAGTATGAGTTTGGGGTGAGGACAGGAGAAGGCATAGGGGCACGTATTCCTAATATTGAGTTTTAAATTGCCTTCAGTGAGCAGCGTTCTGAAGAGACTTAGTTTCTGGATTTGTCTTGTGATTAAAGTGGTCTTTCTGTTGCCCATTTGGCTTGTGTGTTTAAAACAAAACTTTGTTTTGTCTGTGGTAGCGGAACAGGAAACGTGGAATGATACTTGTAATTACAAAGGCATCAGCTTTTTTGTTTTTTTCTGAAAGCATTACAGGTACTCGTGGATCAGTCAAAGAAAGCCAACTCACCTTTGAAAGGTCATGAGAGGACAGTGCAGTATCTGCAGCATTTGGGTGAGTGTGAAGGAAAATGTTTTTGTGAAGATGTTACTCTTGTTTAGCTTAGTGGCTATTCTACTGTTTAGCAACTTGCTAGAGACTTGTGAAGCTGAAGGATATCCTTGTCGTCTGTTTCCTTGGATAATGCAGTTTTCACAAACTAGTTCACGAGCGTCTTGTTGAAACTTGTGTGTCTTATTGGAAAGAAAAAATGCCATAGTACTTTGGATTTTCCTCCAGTGATGACTTACTATCACTCACTAAAGGATAGCTTAACTTCTGGATTAGGCTTTCCAGCTGCAAGTCTAACTTCCAGTTGTTTGGTCTTGTAGTATCTCTACTGAGAGTCTTACATGAAGTTGTTGTTTTCTTTGTATGCGTAGATCTAGGTTATGACCAAATGGTAATAGTTGCAGATCAGAGCACCATGGTAATTTGCTTAGTTGCCTATTCATTTTGAAATCCCATGTCCTTTTTCAGTTTTGTTACTTCTAAGAATAGTCCCCTCGCATCCAATAATATTATTTATTTCTGAATGCACAACCCTTTAAGTGTTATCACATTACTGGTTAGGTAGCGAGTAGTTCCTGTTGGCTTTTGTTAGTAACATGTTTATTCAATGATAACATATTACTTAAAATAATATTGAGACCTTTTCTGTTTATGGCTTGTGCCTCTCTTACATTACTTATTTATTGGTGTCATTTGGTAACATGACTCATCTTATAGAAGTGTTGGTATGTTATGTTCAGCTTACAGCTTTACAAAACAAACTTCTAATCTTATTTTAAAAATGGTGCTGTCATCGTCATAATTTCATGTTGATTGACCTACATCAGTTATTCATTTATTTTACCTGAGAGTGATGGTTTAAGGCTTATAATTACCCAAGTTTACTGTTAGAATAGTGGAATACTTTTCTGAAATCTTGGTGGCTTGCTAAATTTGTTTTAGTCTTCTGGAGCTTTGCTGGCGTTTCAGGACCGCATGAAAAATCAGTTTTCCCGTGTGCTTCTAGGTCAGCTCTTTTAAACTGATAAAGAATATTTGGTCTGTTGTTTCCACTGTATTTCATAGAATCACCAGGTTGGAAGAGACCCACCGGATCATCGAGTCCAACCATTCCTATCAAACACTAAACCATGCCCCTCAGCACCTCATCCGCCTGTGCCTTAAACACCTCCAGGGAAGGTGAAAAAACCACCCCCCTGGGCAGCCTGTTCCAGTGCCCAATGACCCTTTCTGTGAAAAATGTTTTCCTAATGTCCAGCCTAAATCTCCCCTGGTGGAGCCTGTGGCCATTCCCTCTCGTCCTGTCCCCTGTCGCTTGGGAGAAGAGGCCAGCTCCCTCCTCTCTACAACCTCCTTTCAGGTAGTTATAGAGAACAATGAGGTCTCCTCTCAGCCTCCTCTTCTCCAGGCTAAACAACCCCAGCTCTCTCAGCCGCTCCTCATAAGGCCTGTTCTCCAGCCTTTTGACCAGCTTCATTGCCCTTCTCTGGACTCGCTCCAGCCTCAACATCCTTCTTGTGGTGAGGGGCCCAGAACTGAACACAGTATTCGAGATGCGGTCTCACCAGTGCTGAGTACAGAGGGAGAATAACCTCCCTGGACCTGCTGGTCACGCCGTTTCGGATACAAGCCAAGATGCCATTGACCTTCTTGGCCACCTGGGCACACTGCTGGCTCATATTCAGTCAGCTGTCTACCTACACCGCCAGGTCGTTCTGCTCCAGGCAGCTTTCTAGACAGACTTCTCCTAGTCTGTAGCACTGCATAGGATTGTTGTGCCCCAAGTGCAGGACCCGGCATTTGGCCATGTTAAACCTCATGCCACTGGACTCTGCCCAGCGTTCCAGCCTGTTCAGATCCCTTTGCAGAGCCTCCCTGCACTCCAGCAGATCCACACTTCCACCCAGCTTAGTGTCATCCACAAACTTGCTAAGGGAGCACTCGATGCCTTCATCTAGGTCATTGATAAAGACATTGAACAGGGCTGGGCCCAGCACTGAGCCCTGGGGAACCCCACTTGTAGCTGGCCTCCAGCTGGATTTAACACCATTTCCCACCACTCTCTGGGCCTGGCCATCCAACAAGTTTTCCTCCCAGGAGAGTGTACACCTGTCCAGGCCAGAGGCTGACAGTTTCCTAAGCAGAATGCTGTGAGAAACTGTGTCAAAGGCTTTACTGAGGTCCAGAAAGACCATATCCACAGCCTTTCCCTCATCCAGCAGCCGAGTCACTTGGTCATAGAAGGCGATCAGGTTAGTTTGGCAAGACCTGCCTTTTGTGAATCCATGTTGACTGGGCCTGATCACCCGGTTCTCTTGCGTGTGCTTCTTGATAGCACTCAAGATCACCTGTTCCATGACTTTCCCTGGCACCGAGGTCGGGCTGACAGGCCTGTAGTTCCCTGGATCCTCCCTGTGACCCTTCTTGTAGATGGGCACGACATCAGCCAGCCTCCAGTCCAGTGGAACCTCTCCAGTCTTCCAGAACTGTTGGAAGATGATGGAAAGGGGTTTGGCCAGCACATCCGCCAGCTCCTTTGATACCCTCGGGTGAATTCCATCCAGCCCCATAGACTTGTGGGTGTTTAGTCGGGCTAGCAGGGCTCTGACCACCTCCACCATGGGAGCCTCATGTTGCTCCTCTAGCTCCTCGGTTTATACAGAAAGGGAACAACTTTCTTTACAATTAAAGACTGTGGCAAAGAAGGTATTAAGTACCTCAGCCTTTTCCTCATCCCCTGTCACTGTTGCTCCTTCTGCGTCCAATAGGGACTGTATGGTCTCCCTAGTCCTCCTTTTATTATTTATATATTTATAGAAAGATTTTTTGTTATCTTTCACCGATTTTGCCAGTTTGATTTCTAGTTGAGCCTTAGCCCTTATAATTTTTTCTCTACACAATCTCACTTCCCTCCTGTAGTCCACCCAATAGGCCTGTCCCCTCTTCCAGAGCCCATAAACATTCCTCATCTTCTTGATATCACTCAAGATTTCCCTATTCAACCAAGCTGTTTTTTTCCCCTGCCGGCTTTTTTTCCGGAACATGGGGATGGCTTTCTCGTGAGCTGCTAGGATCTCCTTTTTGAAGAGCTCCCAGCCCTCGTGGGCTCCCTTGCCCTTAAGCACTGTCTCCCATGAGACTTTGCCAACCAGCCTTCTGAAGAGTTCAAAGTCCGCCCTCTGGAAATTTCCTTACTCCAGTGTAGAACGTTTACTATTGGTAATACATGGAATGTTATCTGCTAATGTCACTTGTAGCTTCTCCCCTCAAGTAAATATCAGAAATATTATACTCTGTGGGTGTGTATTTAACTATACTACCCTACTGGCCTTGATAATTGAAATATGTTCTTTCCAGGAGTCCCTTAAGTAAGGTGATAAAAGCATTTCAGACTACAGGGTTTCTACAGTTTTTTCCCCTCTACTTCCTCCTCTTCTCTTCTGTAGTTATGAGTTTGTAATCTAAATAATAATTGATTTTTTTTCTAATTTTAATTATGCAGGATGTATTTTTAGATGTTTTCACTTACATTCCAAGTGAAGTAGGAAGTCTTCTTTAGTAGTCTTTTGTCTATAGGTTTTTAGGCATTTAATGAAATGTTCTTAAATGATCCTCAAGTAATCGCAAAATTTTATCCAGGCTTGTAGCCTTGGTCTTTTAAGTCATCAATTATATATTGCTGATTTGGGTTTGATACTTGCCATATATCAACAGAGTAAGCACTTATTGTTTATTGTGTCAAAGCAAATATTGTTTAATCTGTGATTGACCCTGCCCACCAAAAATATACTTTATCTGTGCAGGGTTAGGCACAGGAGAGTGATGTATTTGATTGAGTGGTAGATAGTGTTCTGTATTACATTGTTCCTTATCTGCTAGGAAGAAGTTCTGCAAAACACTATTTTATTATAGGTCATAGTTAAATTAGGAATTTGTTGCTGAGAAAGTTTAGAAATTCAGTTTCTGCTTTAGTTCTAGCAACAAAAAAAACCCCTTGCCTGTGTTCTTCAGTGTAAATAGCTGAGCGTTATGTGCTGAGGGAACCAGTTGTTTTGTGGTGTGATGTGATGTTGGCCTTTTGATACTCTGGTTGAGAGTTACTTGATGAGTTCCTCTTTCTTCAGCGTGAGTGTTTTGAGTCGGTTTTAACTTTGTGTTTGACGTGGTTGTGATTTCAGCAAAGGCAACTGGATCAGTGCCTTTAGAAAGGTATCTCATACTTGTTTGTAAGGAGTTAGACTTTCTCTTCCATGCCTCTTCTGGGTACATGAGAACTTACTCCCATGATTTGTTCTGTTGTGTATTTAAATTTTCTCAGTGAGGCTAGCAAATCCATTACCATATGATGCCCTGATAATTCAGAAAGCTAATTGAAAGTAGGCAAAACTCAGACCCATGGATTTCGCGCCATTTGCCAAGTCACTGTTTTGTTTTTGAAACTTTGAGATTGGCTGTTCTGGGGACTATTTTAATTGTTTTACTTCATAGTGCTCATCTTCTGCTTTTTAAAATACTACTTTTGTGAAGATCTGTTTGTATTAAATATTTGAAAAGCAACACTACTTCTGCTGATGTTGTGAAATGAAGATGAGCAAACAATGACTGCCTTTTTTTTTTTTTTTTAAGGGAAGTATTCTTTTAAAGAGGCAGGTCCTAAATCCTCTTAAACACTGAGAAGTTTATTACCTGGCATATAGTTTGTATGCTAGTTACTTTTGTACTATGATGCTTTACTACTTGTTCAGAAGTATTTGACCCTTTGCTATAGAAGTCATTAAACTGACAGACTGGTAATGGACTGAAGGAAATTACACAAGTGAAAATATAGTTTTTTTCTACCCTAATAAAACAAAACTGTGAGGAAAGACTTTTGGAATCTGATAAAGACAACTGAGCTTGGGTTTGGTCTGAATTGCTTATGTTTGGTTGCTCTTAGTATTTAAGTTGATTCTAAAAAGGAACAAGAATTATGTTTGCAAAGTAATGAAATTGTGGCTTTAGTCTGGAGTGTGTCACTAGCTTGAAATAAGTGGGGAAAAAATCTGAACCTGATTCTTCCTGTAAATTAAGCTTTGCTGGCTTTGAAACTGTCTGCTGGTGTTGTGAGTAAATAGATCTGTAGGATTTTAACATTGAGCAGTGCTGCTTTTTGTATTCCAGGCACAGAGAACTTGCACTTGGTGTTTTCGTACTCTGTCTGGGTGCTAAGAGATTTTCCTGAAGATGGACTGAAGGTAAGTATGGTTGAAATGGGCGCCTTGCTATTGAGATTTTTGGTATATGGAGTTAGGATAACTCACTGTAAGAAGCCGTGTATTAATATTAAATCCAATTAAATGTGTAATGTATATTTCCTATGTTTAATACTGTGGTTAGATCAGCAGGAGAAAGAGCAGGGCAGCCTTTCAGTTTTTCTTATGCTTTTCCATTCTTGGAATAGTTTATCTTGTAATAAGTAGCTAGGAACCTTTGATACCACATTTAATGTTATTGATGTCATGCTTCTTGCAAAGGAGCCTGGTTGAATATTTAAATGTAAAATGTTAATTTGCCTTTTTTATTTTCCCTTTCCTCTTTGATGTAGAACTATCTATACTTGGGAAGCATTGGGCACTGTAAAAGAAGAGTGTTAACTAAGGCAGAAGTGGGGATGTTTCTTAATCCTTTCAGATGTAAGAGGTAGCTTCTGAGTGCCTGAATAAGCAGCTTAGGTTTTTTTTCTTTCTCCTGCTTATCTTTGGACATATGTGATGATATGATGGGCTTCAGTGCCTCAGAGGAAAATACACTTTGATACTTAAATTTGAAAAGAAATAATTTACCATTCTGTGAATAAAATTTTGTTTAACAGATATTTACAGAAGACCTCCCTGAAGTGGAAGCTTTGCCACGAGACAAAGTGCTCAGTTTCTTGATAGAAAATTTTAAAAGCTTGACTATTCCTTATCTGGTAAGAACTCGGGTCTGTACTAGTTCATTAAATTCAGTACAAATTACTTCCCAGAGGAAGTTTCTGTAACTGAACTTGAACATGTATCTACAGGAACACATCATTCATGTCTGGGAAGAAACTGGTGCAGACTTTCACAACTGTCTGATCCAGCTGTACTGTGAAAAAGTGCAGGGCTTAATGAAAGAATATCTCCGTTCTTTCCCTGCAGGTATGTTTAGCCTTTTCTGGCGGGAAGACCAGGGGAATGGGACAGCACAGGGGGGCCTTCACAGTGTATTGCTCTAAGCCTTCCCTGTTCATATCCAGAAGAAGATATCCCAAGTGATAAGGAACTGGCACAACAGAAGTTGTGGGTTTGTAGGGAAGTCTCATTTATTGCCTCCCTAGAGATCTTAAGGGACCAAGTGACGATTTGTTTATGATTAAGTGTAATGACTGTTACTACTGCCTGAATTCTACATATTAAGGGTAGGGAAGGGTCTTCAGTAATTGGGTCTATTTTTTAATAAGCCACTTGATGTGTTTTTGAGAGCTGAAGAAATTTATCAGGTATACCAGAATCCCAGCCCATATAACATTTTCATCGATCTTTGGTTCCTCCTCATAATGATTTGTTTATCTTGTGTAGTAGTGAAATAGATGTCTTACCATACCTTGTGTTGTTTTCTTCTGTATAGATAAAACTCCAGTGCCTGCTGGGGAGGAAGGAGGAGACTTGGGGGATTACCGGAAAAAGCTTCTGCTTTTTCTGGAGAAGTCTAGCTGGTATGAACCTAGTCGACTAATTAGTGACTTCCCCTTTGATGGTGAGTTCAGTTTCTATAGATGAACTAAACCCTAGCTGATGATATTATACAGCAAACCCCCTTCACTTATAGTAGAATTGTGGTAACTACAAACAGAAAAGATAGCTGTATCTGTAGTTGCAAGCCAAGCATCTGTATACTCTTTTTGCTGGCACAGTTAGGTTTACCAGTTCCTGCAGGATTCATGTAACTGTTAGCCTAAGACATTGTGGTGTTTCCCATCACTTAAAATTTAGCTCAACTTTTTGATGAGCCTGAATTGCTCAACAGATCTGAAGTTTGTTGTGTCTTAAGGTTACTTAAGAATTCATAGAATATTACTGAGACTAGCATGAAGTAGACTTAAGAGTCTCAGTGTAACTTTAATCTGTGCTCAGACTATAGTGCCTTCTGATGGGGCTAACGTTGTTATTTGTTTGTGTAGCTATTGATTAATCCTTTATGCTTCCACTAGGTCTCCTAGAAGAACGTGCTCTGCTCTTGGGTCGTATGGGGAAGCATGAGCAAGCTCTGTTTATATATGTTCATATTTTGAAGGACACCACCATGGCTGAAAAGTAAGAATGATTTTTTTTTTCTTCCTACTCACTGCCCTGTGGATAGGATGTGTAATGAAACTTTACTGTATGTGGAACATCAGGATCTTCTGGCTTTCCATGTTTTTTTGACATCTAGCCTCTCCCAGGTATCTGTGAGCATACATTACAGATGATGGTGCTGAATCCTTGAGGCTTACCTTTTCATGCTGTGCTGTCATTGGTCTTCTGATCAATATGAGTGTCATCAATGAGTTCTTTGTTTCCACCTGGCCTTAGCTTGTGGACTTGTGTATGTTCTGCTTCCTTTCTCTTCCAAGACATATTCACTAGCCTAGTTGGAAAGTTAAGCTTCAGTTAGCAGAATTCTCTCTAGTAAAGATATGGCATTTTGCTAGATATATCATGTCAGGGAACCTTCTGAGTGACTCTGAAGTGCTTAGGTGAAAATAGAATTAACTGATACTGGCAATTGTGTCTGAATATTGGGGCCTATTCAATGTAGCTTCTTTTAAATCTAGTTTCATCAAATGCATGGTAGAGGACATTCAACCTTGGTATGTGGCATGCACTAATGTGATTCTCATACAATAATTAGACTTATTGTTACATATTTTTATGTGTGTTGATTGAAGACATCTTTTTTCTCCTTGTTTTTACACAGATCAAATTTATTTAGTTTCTGCATGGAAGCTTTTTAGTTGATTGGAACTGAGAGACTTTTGCAAAACCTCAGTTTTTCTCAGCATTGTAGTACAAAGTAAATGGTGTAATTTTGTTGTGCAATTTGGTCAGTTAATCAAAATTGGATGTACTGCTCCTTAACTTGGACAATGTCAGTAATCAAAGCTTTTAAATGTTAATTTCTGCAGACCGATTCTCTGGTCTCCAAAACTGTACCTGAATTTCATTTCATTCTTCTCTGTTCTAGCTACTGCAATAAACATTATGACAGAAACAAAGATGGCAACAAAGATGTAAGTAGCTTCATCTTTGCAGCGCCCATTTTCAGTAAGGATGTGTTAGACTATTCATGCCATGTCAGAGCTTTTACAGTTTTTGCT
Organism: Clamator glandarius; assembly: GCA_033459285.1. Classification (NCBI taxonomy): domain Eukaryota; kingdom Metazoa; phylum Chordata; class Aves; order Cuculiformes; family Cuculidae; genus Clamator; species Clamator glandarius. The sequence continues at coordinate 1,457,552 of JAUNZM010000223.1, forward strand.
CTGTATTGACTTTTTTCAGGGTTTGTGTAGGTGGAGAGGACCCTATGCATAAGCTCTTGGAATTTAGGAATTACTAGATGATTGTTTTCATAAAAATTTTGTTTCTTTTTTAAAATTTTTTTTTGTTGAAGATGTTGCTACATCACTGGAGTTGAGCATATATTCTGTAGCTGAAGTTGTGATGGAATTCAGAAGACAAAACGCTGTTTTCACATACTTCTGCCGAAAAGTTAATGTTAAAAATCGATGAAGTGTTGGTTTCTGAAGATCAGTAGTGAGTTAAGTAAAATGAGGATGGTATGATTAAAACTACTTTTATAGAATAGCCTTAGCGTAGGATGCAAGTCTTAAAAAGCCTTGAACATCATAGGTACTTTTGAGTTTTTGTTGTTTTATAAAAACTGTTTAAATGAGCACTTGAGAATTTTTAATTGAATGGGTACCAGTACCATTGCTGGGTTCTACTAGTACTGTCAATGGTGCAAACATGCAGAATATTCCTTTTGTGTGCAACAGGTCTATCTGTCACTGCTCCGGATGTATCTTTCCCCACCTAGTGTTCATTGCCTGGGACCAATCAAGATGGAAGTGCTGGAGCCTCAAGCCAATCTACAGGCAGCTCTGCAGGTTTTGGAACTGCATCACATCAAATTGGATACCACCAAGGTAAGAAAGTCTTGTAAGTACTGAGTTCTGTTGGCAGAAGGTACTGGGGTGGGCAAGTGGACAGATTTTAACAGCATCAAGCTAAATATGTCAATTCCTATTCTATTTTGTTCTCTATTCTTTTTAAACTTTTCCTAACTAAGTGCGTTTTGCTCCAGGCGATAAACCTACTCCCAGCAAATACTCAGATTAGTGAGATTCGGATCTTCTTAGAGAAAGTACTTGAAGAGAATGCCCAGAAAAAGAGATTTAATCAAGTCCTGAAGAATCTTCTCCATGCTGAATTTCTGAGGGTAACGTGTCATTTATGGGAATGGTGTTTTAAAACCAATGTTCAATATTTAAATTAACTGTTCCTTATATGGAATATGTGTCCTTTAGATGGTACTGTAGTGCAATTAGATGTGCATCAAGTAGATTGAATGTTCTCTTACCTGGAGATGGAGCAAAAGTACACACCTCATCCAAAGTAAAAAAATGCACTTTTGACATCTCTGAACACTCTGTGCTCTGGTGTGCATTGCAAAACGATCTTGGAGAACATAGAATGGATTACTTTCAAATAAACTAAACCAGATAGATGATGTACTTCAATACTTCACCTTAAAACCCCTTAGTGATTAAAATGCCCTCGTCTATGGACTAGACTTGTTGAAAGTGTTGGGTGTTATACCACCTGCTGTGCTCGATAGACATGATTCTTTTGTGCTATACAACTTGCTAATATAGATAGAGCCGCTGTAAATGAAATGCTGTAATAGATTTCAGTTTCATTGTCTAGAAGGGAGATGTGGTATGGCATTGCCTTTTTTTTTCTTTAATTCTTCTACAGGTCCAGGAAGAGCGGATCTTGCATCAGCAAGTGAAGTGCATTATTACAGAAGAGAAGGTGTGCACTGTATGTAAAAAAAAGATAGGTAACAGGTGAGAGAGCATGTGCCTTAAAGCTTGGGAAACAGAATCAAATATGAATTGTGAACACATAAGCTAAGAATTTACAAAACACTGTGTTTATGTACACAGGGAGAACAGCAATATGAGGGTGAAATTTGAAGGGTGTTTCAGTTGGGCTTTATATGGCTCAACTGAGTGGCTGGGAAAACATCAGAGCTTTAGTGAGCGAAGCTTATTGCAAGAGTTTAATCCTGCTTTGAACAAGGAAGAATAAAATCCCTTCAGAAACTCATAAGAATTCTTACTTCACAACTCTATAAGGCAGAAAATAACTTTTCATACTGAATGGGGAAAATTTTCTAAGAACACTGCCTACTCGCTGCTTCTTAACTAGAAATAAAGAGGACAATAAAAAGAATCTCAAATAAGACATATATATAATGTTTTTTGATATCTGATGGCTTTGTGGTTCCCTGGCTGATCTACATTTTGTAGCCTAATTATCTTAGGACATCTAAAAGTAGAACTAATTCATTTGATACTTGGATGTCAATTACTTTTCTTCCCATTCCTAGTAGGTAATTACGGGTTGGTATAGAATACAAATTTTATTTGCACTTTTTCTTTTTCCTCTTTGAACTCCAGTAAAATGCCACATGACTGGCTTATTTATTGTTTCTCTTGCTGATGTGAATCCTTCTGAGATATCAGTAGCATTCAGAATAACAGGAAAAGGGTTTTTTTCCAAAACATTTTAATGTACCTAAGTCTGAATATACTTACTGCTGTGCGTATTCAGTTTTTTTGCTGTTAATTGTGTAGGACGTAACATCAGAATTTAAATCTGTATATGCAGTATTGTTTTAGTTGTCTAGGATTTTTCCAATTCTGTTAAATTTATCAAGGCTTTCAAAGGTCAATCATATCAGTATTTCACCCAGTATTTGTTACCATTGACTTCAGAGTAGTGTGCTTATATTAATGAAAATAGATTTCTTTTTTTTCATGATACTTTTACAAAATCCATAGGATGGTTTTGTCTGTTTTTCTCAGGAATACATTCAGGCTGTTAATTAAACAAAAAAGTGTCACTTTCATGTAAGCATCATTTTGTGATTCTATCGTAACTTGAATGTTGTTGTTTCAATAAGGAATACTATTAGTTTGTATTGACAATTAATTTTTGTGTTCTGTCTCTTCACAGTGCATTTGCTCGATACCCCAACGCGATAGTTGTGCATTATTTCTGCTCCAAAGAAGTCAACACATTAGACACCTGACCTTGTTATGTTCCATAATCCCAACATTCATATGAAATTGCGAATGGATGACTTAAGAAGTTGATGCCTCTGAGATTTTTGAGTCTTGTTGCTATGTTCTCTTATACTAAGTGGAAGTCAGCTGTGGACTGACTGTACCTCTCTGGCAATATAGACTTAATAGAAAGTTACTTTAACCATGTAATTATAGCGCTGACAACTACACTGAACCTCTCGGTACTTAGATGAAGAGTAGAAACTGATTTTTGTAGTGAGTTTTGTATTGCAGTCAAGCCTTGTGAATGAGTTGTTAGACAACAGTTGGGCCTTTACCACAAGTCAAATTTTACTGTAAAACTTAACCTCCATAGGGCAACAACATTGTGATTTGGCCTTGCATGTCAATAGTTTTTTCCAACAAGAAAATTTCTTTATAGATTTTGCAGCTGTATCAGTGTTGCATGGAGATCACCAGGTGTTTGGTGTAGAGAAGGCTTCTGTGCCTATTTCTAAACCAAAAAAATATAATTTTACTTTCATCTCAGTAATGGGAATGTTTAAATGCTGGCCAAAGGAATCCTTTTATTGATCTTCGGTGTTATCACCTGGCTTTCTTATAAGCAGAAATTCCACAGGAGGTGGTCAAACGGTAGATACCATTATTAACCTATTTTTTTTCCTCTTTGCTTTAGTTTGAGCGCTGTAAATTGACTTAACTTCTGTGTTGTTTGCACTGAATATGTTCACTCTTAGCATGAGTGGAAGCTCAGAGACTGTTCTAAGAAATTCACATCTGCACTCATACCAAAAAGTGAAGAACACTCTGTAAAGCAAATTCTGAAGGGACTGAGCTATAGATACTGTTTGAGCTTCTAGACTACACATGAGATTTGTATATGTAAAGTTCTTTGGTCTCTGCTTCACTTCCAGTATTGCAGTGAAATCTGGACTATTTCAACATCTCTGTTTTATATACTCTGGAACTCTGTTCTGCTCAGGCCGATACTATTTGTAAGTTACTTTTGGGCCAGAAATCTTAACTACAAAAACTAGATTGTTCCGTACTCCTTGTAGGCAGTAATATTTTTGTCTAACTTATTTTTCCAATAACTTAAATCTATAGCAGATTGGTATGAGGGATATTAAAATATTTGATTGGTGCAGAAAGAATCTGTGTAGTGGTAATGAAAAGGCAGCAGTAGCAAATAACGCAGTAACTGGATATCACTCCTATTATCCTGGTTTAGCAATATTTATAAATATGTAATTAGCAATAGTATGGAGCATGGCATGTAACTACCAGATATTGCCTCTTAATGAACAAATAGATGATTAAATCTTGTCTGCCTAAGGTGTAATTGGATCTCAGTTAATATAATAGGTTTAATTAAGCCATTGTCATGTGAGTGTTTTAGGAACAGACCTGCTATAGGCTGACAAGTCCTAATTCACTTTCATGTACCAAGTTAGTAGTTTCCTTTGATATCTCCTTGTTTTTTCCCTTTCCACATGTGTTTGTATTTATTGCTTGTATGCCATTAATTCTTACAGATTTCTTGGTCCAGTGTTTTGCTACTTCTGTACTTTGATGTCTTGGGCTGTATTGCTACAGATGTCTTTCTGCAGAGGCTGGGTAGAGGGAATCTGTGGTGTTAATGTTTTTAACCTTGTATTTCTTCTATTTGAAGAAGAGAGGCTAAAAGTACTTATATTGGATATGCACATTCTGTATAGATCTTTATATACTAGTTCAGGTACAGAGGGAAGATTATTTGGGAGAGTTGTGTTTACAGGTCAATGAGAATGAAAGTAGAGTATTTAAAAAGGCCTGTATTCTTTGTATGCAGATATAACAATATTGCTCTGATTTTTACCTATCTTATGTTTAGTACTGCTAGTCTGACTTTTATTTATCTTCATTATCTGCTATCTGGACAGCTGTATTCACATGTGAGGATCTTCATTGTACTCTTACTTTCACGGTTAAGGTTGTGCCTCTGTTTACCTCCATTGCGTACCATTTACAGACATGTGGTTTGTGATACAATTTTTTTTTCCCCCCTTGGTTCTGATAATGTGGTTTTTGTTTACTAACCATACAGCAAGTTTATCTAAAGCAATACATTGTAATAAATATTGTGAACCAGTGTGTGTTTCTGTCATTGTGCAGTTAAGCTTCTCTGGGCTGCTGTAGATGTTTTTATATATTAATCGTCACTTTCTACTGGAGATCAGACCCAATGTGAGGGCTCCCAGTGTCACTCCTGCTTTAATATGTGTAAATGAAGCTATGTCATATGAGAGCTGTCAGCACTTTTCAACTTTGTTTTTTAAATCTACAAGTTTATAGTATAGTTGAGAATGTTCCCAAAATCCTACTAGAACCACTTTTGTATTCTCTTTGAAAAATGTTTTTGAAGGTCTTATACCACTAAATGGGTACTTAGTAGAGAACACTAAAATTATTGACAATTAATTTTTGAGTGGTGATGTGCTGTTTCCATGTGAGGACAGATGCTGAGCTATTTGTGACCAAATCAGGAAATGTTTATGTCATAGGCTCATCAAATGCTGGAATTAGAATATAAATTTTCAGTTTTCTCATTCTATAGAACTGGGACATACCAGCACTGAAGAAAAGGCTTTGTGTCCATGTCAGACAATTGAGTATAATAGTATTTCTGGAGAAAACTAACTCATCAAAAAACCTTGAAACTGGAACCTTGATAGCATCCTTTGGAACCTTTGTATCTTCTAATTATGCAGCTGCAAGTCACTGCCTCTCAGCTCTCCTCTTAGTGCTGCTAATGGGGACAAGAGGCAGTCCCCTTGCTGTACACATTTTAAGCACTATATTGTATGGTTGGTGATGGTGTCATTTATTCACGCTAGCTAGTAACAAAATAACTGCTGAACATCTACCACTACAAGGATGCTAATCCAAGCACAAGTAAAGTTGCCAGGTGTGAGGCCATCTTTGTCATCTTTTGATGCCATTTTGCTTGTTTATTTTCTCAATTTGCTAGGAAATGGCAAATTCAAGTAGTGGCTCTGGATATTAAGTTGGCTGTGTCTGTAGATGGCTACAATGGCACACATGCACTGCTAATGGATGATATGTTGACTGTGAGACATTTTTTAAGCATATGTTCTGAAGAGCTTTCAGTTTTTCTTGAGAGTACATTTCAAGAGAAATTCTATAAACATGACATCCTTGATGCATTCAGAAGAGGACAGAACTTCAGAAGACCGGTAAGCCTAATTTTAAATGCAATTGGGCAATCAAAGTAAAATACAGGTTTTATATACTGCCTGTAATAAACTGTTGAGAATAATTGTGATTTCTCCATGTTATCTTACTGTGTGAGATCACCTCAGTTTTCCTGTAATTTATAGTCATGAGTTATATTGGATTAAATATAAATAAATCACTTACTGGTCTGCAATTTTTTTCCAAGATAAAATAAAAATATGACAATTCTTTACTCTTGGGGATATGTAGAAGTGCAAAGAAACTGCTTTTTCAGCACAGTGTCTGTCTTTACATTTATCGTTTAGTACCATGTGAGAGCTTTACAGCAGTTACTGTCTGTTTTGCGATGTTATTATGACAGGAAATGGTTAATGAATGGGAGCTTGCTAAGAATGTGTCATATTCTCATATTTGTATGGAGCTGGTGACATGCTGCATTACTGGCTTTCACACATTCTTTGCCACTTTCTAATTGTTGAACCACTTAAGGGGTTTTTTTGTCTGTTGCTTCAGTTCAAGCTCTTTAATAGAAAGCTCCAGACATGCCAAGTGTCAGTACTGTTAGCAAACCAGTCAGTAATAGTTCCAGTAAACAAATCCAGTAAATAGCTTCCTTTACTACTTTAAAATATTTTTAAAGCACAATAGACTCAAAAAAATCTACGGTATCTGTTATACAATTTTTTTCAAGAACCTTTGGTGGAAGAATCAAAACTGCGCTACATGGAAATGACAATAAAGGGGGCTTGTGCAGGTTGCTCACATAGCGAGATATTAGATGTGGTGATAAATTAATGTTCTGAGACATCCAAGTGCACATAAAATTATGGTATCTCTAGTCTGACCTCCCTGAAACTTCTCTGAACAGCCACAGTCAATCACAAGTTTGACTTTGCTTCAGGCTTGTAAGATGGGAATTTCATTTTATTTAAAAATATTCTTTTAGGTTATGGTGAAACTCTTAAGGGTTTTAAATGCCCAAAGTCCTAGTCCAGGTTGCTGGAACTCTGAAAGAAAATCCATACGGGGGGGGGAGGCCCTCTGAGGTTGTGGCTTAGTCATGGAATGGTGCTTCCTGCTACTCAGAGCTTCCTTATTTGGAGCTGTTTTGCTGCCTTTATCTTTTACCAGTATCTGAAAAACTGCTAGCAAGGTGTTGAACTGGGTTGTTTGGCAATTACAAGCCACACCTCCGCTACTAGCAGCTGCAGTGCAGCCCAGCCCTGCGCAAAACTTCAAGCTGAGCCGGTAGCAAGCAGCCCTTCACAGCCAGGCTTCTGGAGGTTCTTATTTTCTGCATTTCCTGTCAGAGACCACGGGACGTTTTTCCCATGTTCCATGAGGTACTGCGGGGCCCATTTCCACCCAAAGTGCTGCCTTTCCTGGCAGCGGTGCTTTTCCAAAGGAAGGAAAGGAAAGAGACTGGGTTTTACCACCGGCAGGTAAGACTAATTGTAGTGCTGTCTTTGAGGTGGCATTCCTTAGCCAATGTAGTTTGGTAATGACTTTGTTGCCACACATGTGGAAAACTAGTCCTGCACTTCTGCAGGAATTCATCAAAGAGTTTGTCATTAGAGGAAAGTGTTGGGTAACAATAATGCTAATGGAGACTCCAGTGTAGTAAATTCAGGGTCTGTGAGACAATGCAAAGCAGGTCTCTCTGTCCTTAGGTTTTGGGGAACAGAATTAAGCTGATGCCAAGTACTTTTTGTGGTGAGAGAACTGGGGGGGGACCTCTAGCATACTGGGTTTCTCATCAGTAGAGACAGAGTGCTTATGTGTTTTCTTTCAGAGTATACTTGATTACCATTCTTCCATTTCTGCTCTCTACCTTATCTCACAGGGTTTAATAATCTAAAGTAGACAAGTGGCAATCGTGACTTCACCCCTTATTCATAATGCAGTGCAATCACATTAGATAAAGTGATTTCAATGTGCTTGTCCATTAAGTGGTTTATAATCATTTCATTGTATAAGACTGCGTGGCCAACAATCACAATTTTGAATAACACTGAACTGTGTGAAAAGAGCCTTGACAGATCAGACCTCTTGTGCAATCTGATTACCTGCCCCCCTCCCTCCCAAATCTACAACTTAAAGCTGAGGTGACTCTTAAATGTCATAAGATGGCTTGCTGCCTATATGTCTTGCTGTGCACCCCTGTGTGATAAAAATTGCCTTGTGATCTTCTTTTACATTGTTGTTTAGTACTTGAGAAGAAGGGTAGAAAAGACTGCTGTTAGCCTGCCATGATTTCCATTAACCCATAAACAACTGGATGTGATGTTTCCCCTCAAGTGCTCGCTATATAAATAAATAAAAAAAATTAGTAACAACTTTGTGAAGTTGTGCCAGCTGGCAGGGAGAGATCTTGTATTAACTAGTTAATAGTAAATGAGCAAAGGGAGGGGCAGCAGATCATGGTTCCAGCTTTGTAGGTTAATTTAATATGATTAGATCAACTCAAATTTCCAAAGTTTAGCTAGAGTTTCACACATCTGAAGATAAGCAACAAACTGAGAGGGAGCCTAGCATTTACCACTGCTGTGAGCTGTTTGCATTGCTCATACCACCCAACTGGTTATAAAACTTGCCCTTTGGAAGACCAGGACTCATAGGGCTTGGTCTAAAGTCTCCTTTTCTGACTGTGGGTGCACACTTCTGGGGAGGAGAGAAAGGGCACGGGGTGCCTAGGAAAGCCAGAAGTGAAATTATGGCACTGTGACTAAAATAAGGAGGAAGGGAATTGTGGGCAACCGTGTTTACTTGGGAGCAGGAACAGGACAGGAGGAAATGATTCCCTTGGTAAACTGGGCACTAGTTTGAACTACCTCCTTTGCCTGCTAGCTGTGAACACAAAAGAAAATGTGGCTTCAAAGTTACCTTTTTATTTGCTGTTGACAACAGTGCTGTAATATCATAGATGAAAGATACTGATGGTTGTTAGTAGGACTGACCGTGTGACAGCTCTGTGTTGTACCTTCATTTTAAGGATTTCAATTTTTTTTTTTGCTTCAAATGCGCTGTCCTGAGCTCTGGGAAGAGGGTGATTCTGAAAAATAATCAAATTGCAGAGGAGAAATTGGTTGCTTGCATCTGTCACATGTTGTCATGTACACTTGTATGGGCAGAGCTGTTGTTGCTCATTTGTTTCCCATACAGATTTCTTGCCTGCCTTTTCCCTGATATGTTCAAGTAAATCATATCTGATACTGTCATGCTTCATTACTCTGCAAGCTCACCATGTAACATGTTATGACCTTGCTTTGCCTTGGATAAAAGATAAGTAGAAAAGGCACATGCGGAAGGTTCTAGCATAATTCATAGCACAGGACTGGAAGCAGAGTGAAATGTTTGTTGCATTATACACCCTTCCATTTTCCACACCCAGATCATAATTTATCCTCAGCTATGTAATGACTGACTACAAATCAAAGGTTGTTTGAGACCTTTGGAACGGACTTTCTTTTGAATATGTAAGTACAATATGCTGGCATATGGTATGCAGTAAAAGAAGGATATGCCATCTTCAGGGGCGTCCTGTGCTCTTTATGCGGATAGTATCTGAATTACAGGTGACAGTCAGGCTGCACTGAGTGATGAGCGCTTTGACAGCAGTGGGGGTGTGATCTGGTTGCTTCATTTCTCAACAACCTGAAGAGTTGCAGCACCTTTAAGAAGTTGATGAGAATAACATATGCAATGCAGAATTTCTTTCTGTAGTATGTTCCCAAACTTGATGGGGCAGAAAGGAGGCCAGGCTCTGCCTTAAAAGCTATTGTCAGTGATTGAACAAAACAGAAGTGCTTAGGAAACCTTTTAAAAGAAGGAAAAACTAGCATCTGAAGGGTAGAGTTCATGGTGAAATTAGATCACAGAATCACAGATGTGAATGCATGTCTTGTTCCCTTCTGTTTCTACAAATGAGAGTTGTATCTTCAACATATCAATGCTGCAAAGAAGAGGCCTTTAAGACTAATAATTGGGCATTGAATTTGTTACCTGTGTGTGAGATCTTAGACTGTGCATGTAACTTTTACCCCTCACTTGTTGGTCAAGGTGGACAGCACTCAGTACAAAGTTGTTCAGTATACTGTGTATGTCTTGCTTTTATTGTGTTATTAAAACCCTGGTTTGCAGCTGCACAGGATTTTGTCATAACTGATAGAAGTGAGGTAGAATACCATTCTGTTCATGAGCCTTGCACAATTACTTCTGTCCTATCTCTGCACTAAATTAATTGGAGCTGTTTTCTCTTGTCTTCCCCTGCCCTCCTTCCACTTTTCTTCATGCGCTTCTAGTGTTCAGTCAGACTTTATTTTTTACTCTACATATCCAGGCATTTGGATACTAATATTACTTTCCAAAAATAGCCTACAAGAAGCTTTCAAGAGCAGAGATTACATTTCAGTCTATCTTGGTGAAGTGATATCAGTAACAGTTCAGAATGAAAAGGTATTCAAGGTTTATCTTTTCTTGCTCGAACTACTGTGAAGTGCTGCGTCTCAACAAACACCCTCCTGTACCAGACTCTCACTCCTCCCTGGCGAGGACCATTGAGACGCAGACTCTAATATAGAGGAAGCTCAATGACGGGTTTATTGATTACACAATCTGCCTTTATAGCCCTGTCCAGCAAGAGGACCTCCTTCGTGGGCGGTCTCTAGCCTGTACCGTCACATCCCGTGCTCTTCCACGTCGGCATCCTTAACCTGTTGACCTACTCCGCCCACAAATCCCTCTCCCCTTGCAGGAGTAGCGCATGTTGAACAGCAGAGGCATGCTGCATGCCACGCATACATGCGAGGAGACATTGAAATGCACAACTCAAATCATTGGAAGCAATAATAGAAGAAGCAAAGCTGCAACACCCCATAGGATCCATTCCTTTAAACTAAATGATGCAAACCAGTCACATACACCCTGCAAAGCATCAGCCAGAGCATCCCGTCCCCCGCCCCAAATCGCTCCCCGGCCACCAAGCCGCGATAGCCAGAGTCGCACCCAGCCCCCGTTCTATAGTGTATTATTGATTAAAGGCAACTGTCCATAAAGCTAGTACTAACACATTATTGGCTAAACTGCTGCACGCACCAAGAAACCAAGTTACAGTAAAATGAACAATGTTGATAGTTCTCTTCAATTGTTTTTCTGTCAGCTGGTACTCGATCCCACTGAACCAGCTCCTGTATGCCTTCCAGCTGCTTATCAGAAGACTGTCTTTTCTCCTCACCGAACTGGCCTTTATTTATCTTTCAGTTCTCTGTTTCAAGGCCTTCTTCTCCCCAAAATGTTCCCAAAATTCCCCCTTTTTGTTTTTCTATGACTAGCGTTCAGGTGAAAGGTATGATTGACTTGATCTTGTATACACTGTAACACACAGGATAATAGTTAAAGCAATTAACACCATTAAAATAACATTCCTCCTCATTCTTGTCAACTGCTTTTGTGATTGAGGCTTAACAGTTGTCACACAGCAACGTTGTTTGATCCACCTTGCAGGAGCCTGAAGTGGTCCTGTATCTGTGAAAATACAAGCATAACCTCGTCCCATGTTAGTAGTTTATACAGACCTGTCCAGTGCCCATAATAACTGTTTTTCGATAGCACTTTCATGTTGTCTTGCACTTGCTCTAATATGACAACATGGTTTGCATATGCTTCAACATTGGCACAATTTTATCGTCTCCTGCTAAGATTCATTATTGCACCTTCATCAATCTGTTTTGTAGTGCCTCTCCTGATTCCCCCCTGCCATGCAGCACTTAGCATAATTTTGTCATCAGGATATAAATGATTGTCGAGTCTTGGCCTAATAACTGAACACTTCTTTTTCTTCCCTTGTAATGATTTTAAATCTAGTGACTATGGGGTTTTTTTGTTTGTTTTTAAGGTTGAAGTGGTAAAATATCCACTCAATAATTTGTAATGAATCATTTGAATTTTCCTTTATCATTGGCTCAATTATCCCTAAAGGTTGTCTGCACTAGGACCCAGGAGTTGCTGACAAGTGACCCTGGAATGTCGAGTTCTCGCAAATTGGCATTCCCCGAGAGAGATAACACCCTTAACTCCTCTGGACTTCTTCAAAGCTGCAAGAAAAAAAAACTTAGAAAGGAAGGAGAAGGGGCAGGGGCGGGGAGGAGCTGCAGGGCTCACACACATACAGCTGCAAGGTTAGGCTTTATCCTTTTTTATGTTTTGCTAGGTATTTTAAACTTTTTCCTTTTGAAGCCTTTCATTCCAAAGATCCCCAGGTAAATGTACCTGTTTCCTGGCTTAGTGGACATTTGAGATTGAAAGGTCCCAGAGATATATTTTCAAGATTAATCAAAACCAATTTGTAAGTCTTATAAATGTTTGAAGTACTTCAAATATACACACACACATGATCACTCATTTCTCAGCTAGCCGAATACATTCATACAATGTCGGTTATCACTATTGGATCCACAGTTTTACAATGCTATGGATATTTAAACTACACAGTACCAGGAACGTACAACACTTAAAATATACACATGTATTATCTAATAAGGCTTATATCGATTTTTTTTTTTTTTTGAGGAAGCTCACTCTCTGAAAGATCTGTAGTTGGCTGTGGTATAAAAAGGGCACACATTTGCCCTACTGCATGAACTGCTGGCAGATATAGGCACATCTGAGTCAAATTCCTCGCTCACACCCACTGCACCCATTGGTTTTCACCAGTGTCTTGCTCCCAAAGGTTCCCAGCCGTCAGGGCCAGGCCATATATCAGTAGGTATGGTCCCTCTATCCTTGCAGTGCTCCCAGCGAATAATGCAGAACCGCGATTAGACTCCAACCTACAAAACACTAGAGGTCATGGTTAGTTAACGACCTGTTCCCTTTCTGACGCAACGGTAGGCGTCCCACCCTCCAAGGTCTTGTCTGGGTGCACTAAGTGTGCAGGCACCCACTTAATTCCTCTGTGTCTCTCTACCACAGCATATCCTCGCCCTAAGACATGCAATTTCCACCCCCACTCCCATATCGGAGCACCTGGGAATGGAACTTGCACCTGGGGATGGTTAGTCTCTGCCCGCAAGAGGGAAAAATGTTTGAAAATTGGGATGTGTTTGCTGTGTTCATGATGGTTGAGAGCATATAAGGCTTTTGCTAGAAGGAGATCCTGCTGTGCCTGGGGAATCGCCCTTCCAGTGAGATGTCCTTCCCCCTCCCCTAGCCACAGCAGTAAACGTTTGAGCATCCCGTGTGCTCGCTCCACGATCGCCTGCCCTTGACTATTCCCGGGAATGCCTGTTTTCAAATGAATGCCCCATCGTTCTGCCCATTGATGGGTTAAAAGTGTCGTATAGTTGGACCCATTATCTGTTTTTATAACCTCTGGTTAACCCAGCCACACCATACATGTTAACCAGTGTAGAATTGTGGTTCTTGTGGTATTTCTCACATGTGAGGTGGCCATGATCACTGTGCTGTACGTGTCAGTAGTGACCTGCAGAAATCGCTGAGGCCTAAAGGGTGCAAATTCTGTAACATCAGTCTGCCAAATTTGATTTGCCTCAATACCCCTGGGGTTTATGCCTGCTTCCCAGAGGGGACCATTTTGACAATAAGGGCAAGCTTGAACAACTTCTCTCGCATATGGTTTTGGCATTTTACATGCCCTTGCCAATGCATCAGCGACAAGATGCAGCTCATCACGCAGTTGCTTTGCCTCCTGCAATGCTCAGACCTTGGCTGTGGCATCTGCTCAGTCATTTCCTGTCTTATGCAATCCAAGATGATGATCGGCCAAGCCTTCCGGTATGATGGATGCTCGAGGCAGTCCCGGCTGCAGTGCTCCCATATCTTCCAGTTGAGCATTCACTGCTCAGAGATTGTGAAGCAATCGCCACTTTCCCATGTCTTTCTGTTTATCATAAATACAGGTGTGTTCCAAGGACTATTAAATGGGACTATATGCGCGTGATCTAGTTGCCCATCCACCAAATTTTGCAATGTACCAAATTTTTCACTCGTTCATAGTTCCAATGCCTATTCCCATTGCATTTAACACATCTCTCCCCCACAAAATTAGTGGAATGTGCACAACTAAGGGTTACACTAGAGCCATTTTAAGATATTCTGGCTTCCCACTTTTGTGTTAATGCTCACTTCAACATAAGAAACTGAGTTTGTAGGGACTAAGCCAAATATAATTCAGGGATTCTTATGGACTCAAATCCTTGTGAGCCATGCTCTACAGAGGTAGCTTGGAACACAGCCACTGTGAACAGAATTAAATACACTATTTGGCTATCCTTTGGTATTAATACTAGTGGAAATGGTGTTCATAACATTAGTGGGGACAGCATGCATACCCTTGCTTGAATGATTCCAGTACAGCCTGCATCAATGACCCCAGGTAAAACAAAGATTCCCAACGGAATTATTGATAATCATTCTAATTACAAGGCAGTGGAGCCAACCCCAATGGTCTTTTTACGTTCCATGTTATTGTGTGAAGGGTGGACGATTGCAGCACTGCTGTGATGGTGGTGATCACATCTATCTCGGTGCTGCCTGTGGTTCTTGCTCTTGAGATGAGAGCTGCTGCTTGCCGTGGAGGCATCTGTATTGGTACATGCCTCCGAACCGTGCTTTGCTCCTGGTTTTCTGACAACACTGTCCCATTCTTATCCCACGTTGATCTACACCAACTGGCAAAATGTTTACCCTTTTCCACACTGAGGGCAGATTTTAGGCCCTCTGTGCTGGCATTGTGTGTGGCAGCCTCTTTTAAAATATACTTTCTTGCTGCATCTCTAACAGAACGTATTTCTTGTCCCAGATTATAGTCAGGGCAGCAGCTGCCAGCTGTGCTTGATAGATAAATGATCCCAGCTGCAATTACAGGAGTTTTTAGGCTGCACCATGTCTTTCTATATTTGTCATTAGGGTTTGTTTTTTTTTGTCACAGATTGCAAAATTAAGGCTTCTGTAACTGCTTAGCACATCCTTTGATCTATCTATAAACACCATATACAGGTCACGCCTGTCTCAGCTTTCCAACATCCGATATCTTTATAAGAGTCTGACAAAACAAAAAGCGGCATCTGTTGTAAAATTGCATTATATAAACTGTGTTGATTCTTGAACTGCTACCAGTGTTGTTTAATTGAGCCATTTCCCATCACATCTGTGAACAGTTCCCTCTGCAATGCTGAAACTGTCCGGGCCCCGCAGTGGCGGTGAGTGGCGAGCGGCCCCCCCATGGCAAGCCGCTCTACGGGAGCTGGAGGGTTGGGGGTGGAACCCCTCAGCCAGGCAGCTCTGCTCGCAGTAGTTAGTACGTTCTCTTCTGCAGCTTTTGGAATCTCCTTTATCACTTTGTAACTAATTAGTTCCCAGCGCAGACTGCCGTCAGGTGCACAAATCAAAGCTTGCAGTATTTCAGCTTCTCCCTGCTGCTGTGCCTCCCTCCTGACTTGTGCTAGTTGGTCAGAGGGACAGGGGGGAGGTGGATCAGGCTCCTTCTCGGTGTCTCTCAGACCTGGATCAAAGGGATTGTCGGCCCTCCTGTCGATTTCACACTGACGTGCGAGTGCCTGGGGCCCCTTTATAGCCACTATTTCCAGCCCTAAGGCAGCCCGTGCTTGCTGTATAACCAACTTTTCCTCTCTCATTACTGTTACCAGTTTCATAAGTTTTCCTACATCGTCTAACTTCTCCCCAGAGCCCAACAGCGCTATCTCCAACATATCCGGCTTCACCGCCTCCCGCATAACTAGGCTAAATATGTTCGTCGACTGATGAATCCAGCCCTCCAACTGCATCCTTAGGATGATGTAACACACTCTCAGGGACTTCACCCGCATATCCGTACAACATCCGTACTCCTTCAGGGCCCACAGAACCGTATCCAACGTCTTCTCAGCCATGGCTATACTCACACTCCTGATTCCAGTTGGGGCCATCCGAGTATCACGTCGCGGTCACCACTTGTGGCATCTCAACAAACACCCCCCTGTACCGGACTCTCGCTCCTCCCCGGCGAGAACCATTGAGACGCAGACTCTAATATAGAGGAAGCTCAATGGCGGGTTTATTGATTATGCAATCTGCCTTTATAGCCCTGTCCCTCAAGAGGCCCTCCTTCGTGGGCGGTCCCTAGCCTCTACCATCACATCCCATGCTCCTCCGCATCGGCATCCTTAACCTGTTGACCTGCTCCATCCACAGTGAAGTATGTGCTCCTACATGAAAATATGGGGGTTTTTTCTCATTGTAAACAGCATAGACTGTATCTTCAGACCATGCTGCTAAGATTCTTGTCATGTCTGGTATTACTCAAGCATGCGTGTGCCCTTGAAAAGTACCCTTGAACTTGCCAAGTCATGACTGAAATTGTTTGAGCGTCTTCTGTACCTGCTTATCCTTCAACAAGAATGAACTAATTAAACAGTTCGAAATTTATCTATAATTAGAGGAAACCCCAAATAAGAAACTTATTCTCTGCAAGCCTATTGGGAGTTAAGAAATCACTCATTGCTGTGCTGAAAGGGATTTGTGTTTCCTTCTAGACTACTTTAGGCTTACTCCAGGACACTGAAAATGCTGTAACTATTCCAAAACTGACTCATCAATAGTTTATTTTAGGCTACCTGGTCTGATCAATTTATCTGGACTGATAGTGGTGTGTTTATATAGCAGGCATTGCAGTTGAGTTAGTTACATGCTAAACTTGTTCCTCTCTTTTCAGTGGGAGAAGCATCCTTATTACAACCTAACAGTAAAAGTCCTTCGAGCCAGAAACATCAAGGGTACAGATCTGTGTAAGTATTTAGTCAAGTTATCATGAAAACAGATGGGTTTTTCAGTGCATGCCTGTATCACAGGTAGCATTGTTATAGGAACTTCTCGCCTTACACAGTGTATTGCCTTTAAGTCTGAACAAAGGCTTCTCTTGTAAAGCTTTATACATATTTTAAAAGCTTAATTTGAGGCCAACTTGCAGGTTAACCCTGCTGCTTTGCAAAACAAGATCAGTTAAGTTCTGGTAATGTTCTGCTTCCATGCTCCTTTACATGTCATGCTGAGGCCTGTTCTGTGTTCCTTTGTCTGAATTCAGTCCTCTGGTCATGGCAAATTTCACCCTTGCTCTTGCTGAACAGTCATCTTGCATATGGAAGTACCAGTCTTCAATTCTAACTTCCAAGTGTTCATTTTCTCAGTTGTAGTAGTGCTTTCTTTCATATGTCTGCCATTTTCTTTGTTATTGAATCTTTTTATGGAGGTAGGTGGTTGACTGATTCAGAGACAAACTGCATTTTACCTATTCTGGGTTTTGTTAGCATTATATTTTGATATTCCCTTCCTCTTACATTTCTGTGTTAAGTAAAGCTCTCAGGGCTTTAAAACTCATTTGAGATTTAATCCCTTTATATTAAGTACAATAAAGTACTCTGCCTGCCTTAAGTTGAACTGCTGTAATACTAAATGACTGTCTAGGGAGTGAAAAACCCTTCTTGAAAGTCTGAGGGCTAGAATCACACTGTGAAGAGATGTTTTTTATCAGCCTTCTGTTCAACTGGAGTGAAGAATGGTTCCCATAACTGCACTATTAAATGGGCCTTAACATGGAGACGTGTTGCAATGGATCCTATGAATGGAGTGTTGGGATAGAGGGATACAGGCTGTTCAGAAAGGACAGGCAAGGGAGATGAGGAAGGGGTGCTGCCCTCTATGTCAATGACCAGCTGGAGTGAATGGTGCTCCACCTGGGGAGGGGTGAGGAGTTGAGCAAGAGCCTATGGGTCAAGACTGAAGGGAAGGCAGGGACAGGTGACATTATGGTGAGGGTCTGCAACAGGCCACGGGACCAGGAAGAGTGAGCAGATGAGGCCCTTTATAGACAGATGGACACAGACTCACATTCACAAGCTGTGGTCCTCCTGTGGAACTTCAACCACTCTGATATCAGTTGGAGGGACAATACAACAAGGCACAAGCAATCCAGGAGGTTCCTGGAATGCATTGATGATAATTTCCTTCTCCAACTGATAGAAGAGCCAACGAGGAGAGGTGCTGTGCTCAGCATTGTTCTCACCAACAAGAAAGGGCTGGTGGGGGATATGGAGCTCAAGGGAAGCCTTGGCTCCAGTGACCATGCAAGATCCTGACAAGCAGTGAGGAGGGAATGCAGCAAGCTCACTGCTCTGGGCTTTGAAAGGATAGACTTTGGCCTCTTCATGAGTCTGCGTGGTAAAGCCCTGGAGGGGAGAGGGACCCAAGAATGTAGGTTAATATTCAAGGATCATCTCCTCTGAGCTCAAGAGTGATGCATCCCAGTAAATAAGAAGTTAGGCAAAAGTAACAGGAGGCCTGTGTGGATGAACAAGGAACTCCTAGGCAAACATAAACACAGAAAGTAAGTTTACAGAAACTGGGAATGAGGGTGGGTAGCCTGGGAGGAATACAGGGAAAGTGTCTGGACAGCCAAGGATCAACTTAGGAAAGCTAAAGCCCTTATAGAATTAAATCTGGCCAAGGGTATCAAGAACAAGAAAAGTTCATCACTGACATACCTACAGGAAAATAAGACTAGGGAGAATGTGGACCTCTCTGGCAGGAAATGGGGGATCTGCTTACCTGAGATATGAAGAAGGGTGAGGTACTTAATGAGTTCTTTGCCTCAGTCTTCACTGGCAAGAGCTCAAGCCATACCATTCAAGGTGCAAGAGTCAAAGGCAGGGACTGGAGGATTGAAGATCCACCCACTGTGGGAGAAGATCAGGTCTAAGACCATCTACAGAACCTGAAGTTGCACAAGTCCATGGGACCTGATGAAATGCATCTGTGGGTCCCTATGAAAATGATGGATGAAGTTGCTGAGCCACTGTCCATTATATTTGAGAAGTAACAGTCTGATGAGGTTCCCACTGACTGGAAAAGGGGAAACATGACTCATATTTTTAAAAAAGAAGACCTTGGGGTTCCGTGCCTGGCAAGTCCATGGAGCAGATCCTTCTGGAAACTGAGCTGAGGCACATGGAAAATAAGGAAGTGGTTTGTGACAGTCAACACAGTTTCACTAAGGACAACTTGTACATGACAAATTTGGTGGCCTATGATGGGGTTACAGCATTGGTGGATAAGGGAAGAGCAACTGAAATGATCTATGCAGATTTGTGCAAAGCATTTGATGCTGTCCCACATGACATACTTCTCTCTCAATTGGAGAGACATAAATTTGACCACTTATTGGGAAAGGAATTGGCTGGATGTTTGCACTCAAAGAGTTGTTGTCAATGGGTCAAGTGGAAATCGGTGACAAGTGGTGTTCCTGGGGGGTTGGTTTTGGGACCTGTGTTGTTTAATATCTTTGTCACAGACACGGACAGTGGGATTGAGGCACCCTCAGCAAATCTGCCAATGACACCAAGCTGTGTGGCACAGTTGACATGTTGGAGGGAAGGGATGCCATCCAGAGGGACCTTGAGAGGTGGACCTGTGCGAACCTCATGAAGTTCCTTGCACACCAAGTGCAAGGTCCTGCACCTGTGTCAGGGCAGTCCAAGCACAAATGCAGACTGGACAGGGAACGGAATGAAAGTAACCCTGAAAAGGACTTCGGGGTGGATGAGAAGCTCAACATGACCCTGGAATGTGTTCTCATGTGGAGTACTGTGTTCAGTTCTGGAATCCTCAACACAGGAAGGGCATGGATCTGTTAAGAGTCCAGAGGAGGGACATGAAGGTGATCAGAGGGCTGGAGAACCTCCTGTGCAAGTTCAGGCTGAGAGAGTTGGTCTCGTTTAGCCTAGAAAAAGGGAGGCTCCAAGGAGACCTTATAGCAGCTTCCAGTACTTAAAGGGGACCTGTAGGAAAGCTGGGGAGAGGCACTTTATCCGGGAGTGCAGGGACAGGATGAGGGGTAACAGTTTTAAGATGAAAGATGGGAGATTTAGGTTAGATATTAGGAAGACATTTTTAACTGTGAGGGTGGAGAAACACTGCAACAGGTGGTTGCCCCGAGAAGTTGTGGCTGCCCCATCCCTCGAGGTGTTCAAGGCCAGGCTGAATGAAGGTTTGAGGAACATGATCTATTGGAGAGTGTCCCTCCTCACGTAAGTGGATCATATTTAATGTCCGTTCCATCCCAAACCTTCTATGTTTCAATGATTAACCGGAAGAAGGAAGGACTCTGAGACAATCAGTTATTTTCAGGGAATAGAAAACTGAGTTCTTGGACAGACTAGATGAGAGTATAAAAGTGGTGAATATTGCCTACTTGGACTTTAGGAAGGCTTTTGACACTGTCTCCCATAAGATTCTCATAAGGAAGCTGATGAAGTATGGACTGGATGAGCAGACGGGCACTTGGATGGAAAAATGGCTGAATGTCAAAGCTCAGAGGGTGGTGATCAGTCATTCAAAGTCTAGTTGGGAGGCAGTACGTAGCAATGTAACCTTTGTTAATGGTTTGGATGATGGGGCAGAAGTCTGCTCCTGTTTCTGGTACAACAAAGAATCACGCTGCTATTCAGAGGGGCCTGGGCAGACTACTAAAGTGGGCTGACAGTAACCTCTTGCAGCTCAACTAGAAGTGCAAGTCCTGCATCTGAGGAGGAACTACCGTGTGCATCAGTATGTGCTGGGGGCCAATAGGCTGGAAAACAGCTTTGCAAGAGAATGACTTGGGGCTCCTGGTGGGCAGCAAGCCTGAGCATAGACCAGCAAGGTGACCTTGCTGCAAGGAAGGCTAACAGTATCCTGGACTGTGTTAGGTGGAACATTGCAAGGATGATCAAGGTCAGCACTGGTGAAACTGCATCTGGAGTACTGTATCCAGTTCTGGGTGCTCCACCATGAGACATACTTGAGCTACTGAAGAGAATCTAGTGAAGGGGCACCTTCCCTGGAGATATTTAAGGCACAGGTGGACAAGGTGCTGAGGGGCATGGTTTAGTGTTTGATAGGAATGGTTGGACTCGATGATCCAGTGGGTCTCTTCCAACCTGGTGATTCTTGCCGCGATTTCTATGACTGTAAAAAGACTGAAGTATCTCTCATATGAAGAAAGGCTGAGGAATTTGGGACTGCTTAGCCTACAGAGAAGGCTCAGGGGAATCTTACCAACGTGCACAATTTTCTCAAAGGAGGGCATGAAAAGACAAGCATTCAGTGGTGCCCAGTGACAGGACAAGAGGCAATGGGCCCAATGTCAACAGTAATCTTTTTCAGAAAGTTGTTCATTTTGAATAGTAGTCTCACTTATGATGGGCTTTATGGTTTTAATGAACCAGAAAAAAATATATAGGTACCTAATGTTCTATTTGCTGCTGTTTAAAGATGTGTATTTCATTAAATGTTTTTGCTTTACAAGCTCAGCCTTGAATTTGCACATTTCTATGATGCAATGAGATCTAGAAAATGAGGAGCTCATGAGAAATAGCATTTTTGATTAAAGTTGTTATAGTTCTGTCTCTGTGTTCTCTGCTCTAGTGTCCAAGGCAGACTGCTACGTGGAACTAAAGCTGCCTACTGCATCTCCCATGGTCTCCCGAACTCGGGTTGTTGACAACTCTGATAACCCGGAATGGAATGAAACTTTCCAGTATCGAATCCATAGTGCTGTCAAGGTAAGGAGTTAACTTTATGGAGCTTGTTGGCCTGCCTGCATTTGTGTACTGATTTACTCTTGATACTTCATTGAAAACCAAGGGATTGTTGTTATTCTTAAAAGCAATGTTGCTTGTAAGGTGTCAATCATCTTCAGTAGTAGAGAAAGCGGTACTATTCTTGTCTAGTGATAACTACAGCAGTTTGTAACTGAACTCTCATGTAAATTGCAGCTAGAATTTTCAATAAATCTCCTTATAATGTAACTTGGGGAAGGGAAGTTATGGTACTGCATGTCAGAGTTCAAGGAAATTCCTGGATAAAGCAAGTTTCTGGGCGCAAGTTTCTGGGCCAGGGTTGCTTCTAATTTCACAGAGTGACTGTTGCCTTCTTGTGTCTCTACTTGCCTTACAGAGCCCAGTGGCTGTTTGAGGATGATGGAAGCTAAATTTCTAATCACTTTGATACTTAGTTCATTCAGTAATTTTTTTCATAAGTTCCTGTGATGGAGGAATCAAAATTCATGCTATTGAACACAGTATATCTGTCTGCTGTCTGAGCAGGAACTATTGGAGTATTTGCTTAACTGTGGTGTTAGTCGTGCTGGAAATACTGAATCCCCTTCAGGAATGTGAAGAGGAAAGGGTATCGATTAAAGTGTAAAGTGTTTATTTTATACAGGTATTTAGGTGTGTGGAAGTGTTTCTTTCTCTTCATCTGAGGCTGTTTGTTTCTGTTTGGTTTTAGAACATTCTGGAATTGACACTCTATGATAAGGATGTGCTTGTCAGCGATGAACTCACATCTGTCGTCTTTGATGTAGGGGGAATGAAGCTGGGTCAGCCCCTGTTGCGCACTTTCAGACTGAACCCTGAGGTTAGTCCCTGGCTTCTTCCCAGGTGAATGGTGAATAGCTGCAGCTCTTCATTACAGGAATCTGTCAGTACATGCTGGTTCATATGTCTGTGTTGCAAAAGCCAGAAGGAGAAAAAGAGTCAGCAGGTGATGACAGCATTTTACTGACGTCTGAGATGTTTCTAAAATCCCTAGGCTGTTTTTTATTTTGTGTGTGTGCGCACCACAGTCTTTGGGATGCTCACTAAATGAAACTTGGCATGACTGCTATCTTTCAGATGGTGTTAAAACACCTTTAAAGGGAATTGATCTTTCAGGAGACTAGAGGGGCATAAACTGGGCTTATAATAAAAAACATGTGCAGTCAGCAGTCAGTTAGGACACTGCAGACTGTTTTATTTAATTGACCATCATCAGTTTGCAGTGAAGAAGTTGATTGTTGAAAAGTTTACCTTTATATTTAACAGGTCAAAAGCCTAAGAAGGTCTTGCTTTCCCTGACTTGGATTCAGTTACACTTAAACTCTGCTTCATGTGGGTGACATAGGTGCCTATAAGCTGCTCTCAGTCCCTGTGCATCTGTTTATGGACTTGCAACAAGACAGCTTGTTTGACATAGCTCAGACCATGTCACCAGTCTCATCTATTTTTTGTAACTCCCTCAAACACACTGCTACAATAGGTCTGGATTAAAGGTGAGCTAATGTGTTTTCTTGAGAAACTGGACTTCAGTGCTGATGGTGTGGTCAGAAGCAGGCTGACTAGTATGCAGTTAGCAAGGAGGTATTGGTCAGTCTCACAGGTACTCAATGATTTGTGATCATGTAAAGAGACTTAGTTATTCTCTTGCCCACTATCTCTGTTCTGTTTGCTGAATGTTTAAGTCATCTTGATCAGTAATTATAGAACTGGAAAATTCAATTTCAGTAAAGAGAATTACACAGATTGGCTTCTACTTAGTTATTTTAAAAGCTGCATTAGGAATATCAAGCACTTATTGTGTGCTGTGGCAGGGAAGAAAATGGCTGGATCAAAGTCTGTACAAGACAAAGGCAGCAATGAGCTAAGAGTGCAATCTAATGAAAAAATAAATTGGAGGAAGCCCAAAGCCTCATGTAGAAGCTGTTTAAAGAGATAGTGTTGCAGTGGTACTTGAGCCAGAAGAAGGCTCATTAGTAGAGTAAGGGATCTGAGAGCCAACTGTTACTTGCATGTGCTTGTCTGCTCAAACATAGATGTGTCCAGTCATATAGGGTGTGCCTGAGGAGGGAAGAGAGTTTAAGTAACAGCAGCAAAATGCATAAATTTAAACTTTCAAAAATTTAATTGGGACGAAAAATAGTTACTATAATAATTACTATACAGGAAGAAAGCTTTATCTCTTTGAAAAACTTCTCATAACCATACTTAAGATCAAGGGTCACCTGTGTTCAACTTTCCTTTTCAAAGGCTAATGAAGAGCTGGATGTAGAGTTTTACTTGGAGAAATGGTGAGTATTACTTGAAGAGCTGAATGAACTTGTGCTCTGCTGGTACATTGTCTTAGTTGCTTTCTCTGTCTTGCCCACAAAAATGCTAATGTGTTCTCTGTGGTGTTCAAGTTGGTTTGCCAATGGTTGATCACAAAAATCCTTAAAGCTACAGTCACAAAAATTTTTGGTGAACCAAAGAAGCAGTTAGTTTGTAAAGTAGGATGAAGCGAAATAAACCCCAAGCTTATTTGCGTTAAATCTCTTCCTTTCACAGTTCACATGCTCCTATAGAGGTATTGACCAATGGAGTCCTTGTGGTAAGTACATGGAAGTCAATTACATATCTGTTGGGATTTACTGCTAAGGGTAGGTTTTTAGGAGTGAGACAATAAGAATTGGTGAGAATTCAACGCCTGCATCAAAATAGCTTCTATTCTCCTCAGCATCCACCTCTCTTTTTTTAATTTGCTGGTTTAAACGTTTCCTTAATTTTTAAAACTTGACACCAGCTTACAGCAAGGGTTGTGTTTGTATTCTCCTCCCAAGTAGGACTGTTTTAAAAGATATAAACGGAAAATGTCTTTAGGAGGCTAGTGTGTCTCGCAGATTATACTGAAGATTCTAGCCTAGTTGCTGGCCAGGCATAGTCCCCCTTGTTATCTTAATAGCTATTATTTCTACCCTTTTTTTCAGTGTCATTTATCTTTTTGTTTTATCCTGTGGGATTTGTCTGTTCTCTTGGGGCAATCAGTCCAAGAAAATCAGTGTTCTATACATTAAAGATCTAGGTGTAGCACATATTTTCTTCCTGCAGAGGAATGGGAATTGAGTGATTTTTTTTTTTTTTAAATAAGGAGAAAAGAATGGGAAAGAGTTCATTGTTGTTGAAATGTAGAGTTTTAACATTTTTTCAGGAAAAAATGGTGGCATTTAATAGCATAGTTCTGCAAACTATTTTACAGGAGAGTGTGTTCCTATTTGCCTTGGCAAATCAGTCTTACATGCAAGCAGTGGAGTAGTTGCTTATCTTTTAGATCCATCATGACCATTTAAGTATCTCATCTGCTGTCCTAGAAGGGAAGCTGATGATTGGAAGGTGTGAGAGACTAAATTTCATGAGGACATGGGCAATCCAGGACAGAGTAATGGCAGAATTTACGAAGTGCTTGCTTGGATCTGAACAGGTTCTGAACAGGTACTCACACATGCATTTAA
Organism: Clamator glandarius; assembly: GCA_033459285.1. NCBI lineage: Eukaryota > Metazoa > Chordata > Aves > Cuculiformes > Cuculidae > Clamator > Clamator glandarius. The sequence continues at coordinate 1,482,756 of JAUNZM010000223.1, forward strand.
TAAGGAGTAAAACAACAGAAAAATCCTAGGTGTTGTGAACTTGTAACTCTGAAGTACTGTTTGAAAAACTAAAAAAGGTAACTCAAATAGGAAGGGTGGTTTTGATTTTGACACAAGAGCAAATAATCCCATCTTATTGAAACAAAACTTGCTCTTTATTTGAAAGATAAAATAATCTTTAGTGGTTTGGGGTTTTTTTGACAGCTTGTAGCTGTAAACCTAGAACTACTAGAACTACTAGAGTAAGTGAATTAAGCTTTAGCAAAGAAGTGAAATAAAGATTTAAAGTCTCATAACCAAAACTGGTTTCTTCTTTTCATAGGTTCATCCTTGCTTGTCTCTGCAAGGCTCTGTCAACAAAGAGTTAAAAACAAATGAGAAATCTCAAGGTAGGACTATCTGCAGTGTTTGTCAGACCTACTCTTCAGCATGTTTATTCCTTGGGAGAGAGGGTAGACTTGATTCTGTCTGTAAAGACAGTGTGTTTTTATTTACTGACTACAACATTGACATTTTAAGTTGCTCTTAGTTTTAATACTGAAAAATATTGAGCCATTTATACTGGCTACCACACAAGAGTTTTTGCCTCTGTCTCAGCCTACACTTGAAGTATCTGATTGACAACGTTTTTTAAATGGCTTCTGTGATCTAAACTTCTTCTTCTAATGCACAGGGAGCTGTGAGGTCAAGCTGTCTGTTCCAGGTGCATATGAGAAGCAGTTGTGTATTCCTTGGAGACCAGACAATGAAAAGGATTATGGGACCTCATTTGTCTTTCATGTGGATAAAGAAATGTGTCCAGAACTGCAAGTGCAGCTGGAGCAAACCATATCTGTCCTACAGGTTAGCATCAGTGCTGGCTGCTACAAAGTTTACAGCCCACTTCTGACTAAATTCACATCATTTAAATGTAAGCTGAACTGCCTTAATTTGACCACAAGAAGGGCAAGGATTTCTTTACATGTCCAGGGATGTTAGTTTTGAGTATATTGTTCGGCTATGTGTGGATGTCAAAAGCTTACGTTGAAAGCAAGTTTCTTGTGGAGTACTCCATGTATGTGGTGCTAAAGGCCATCTGTTCGAAGGTTACTCATTACTTCCAGATTTACCACTTTGAACAAACTTAACTCCATAATGTTACAACTGCTCAGATTAAAACGGGAAACCTGTCTTCAATGGATGTATTATTTTTCTGGTTATGTATTATGGCTATGAATTTATGGGCAGAAAGATAAGTTTTTCTCTATCATTTCTTTTTGCACGCTGCAGTTTTTTATTTTAAAAATTGAAAAAAATGTTGGGCTTTTCATTGGATCTTTGAGTGAGTAAGGAGGCGAACTTGTCTTAAAATTGTACCCTTCCCAACACTTTAAAATCTATTCAGGCTTGAGGGTTGAAAAAACCCCTGGATCTGCACATACTAGCTACATGATGAAATCTTTACTTTCAGCTATTAAGTTACTCTATAGGAGGTGTTTTCTATTAGAAGCTTGTAGAGCACGTGCCATTTGCAAAGGTTTGTTTATCTTCGTCTATCACTTCACAGTTTCTACAGCTTTCCATGCAATGTATGTCCCATAGGAGTGGCTTATGATGAGTGGCTTATGATGAGTGGCTTATGATGAGTGGCTTATGATGAGTGACTTGTGATGACTGTTCCCAGTATGGCCCGGCACCAAAAATGAGAGCAAGGGAACTATTTATTCTTAATCTCCACAAGCAGCTGGGCAGTATGAACACAGATGGTGATCTTGACTAGTCTAGAAGTGGCTGTGGAGAAGAAAATACAAAAAGAAATATAGAAGAGTAGCGTTGCAATGGGGTATGTTGGGCAGTAAACATAAGCAGGAGAGACTTGAACTTAAGCAGTCAAAAAATGCACCCTCAGTAGCTAGCAGAACATACTTCTTTAAGAGCTGGCATACAGCGCAAAGCCATCCAGCATGACCTTTCCTCTCTTATCAGAGACAGGAGAGTGCCAGAAACACAGAAATGTTGTTTGCCGTGTGCCTAAATGCATGCTATTTGACCCTGTTAGGAGGAGGACAGTGGGCTTAGAGGGACACTGGACGCAAGACAACCATTTTTGGTCAGAAGACATCTGTGAAATGTGAAGGTGGTTCCCTATCTGTCTTACCTGACTTATTACATCTTTAAGGTCCTGTCTTCTCCCAAGGACTGAAGCCTGTGGTAGGTGTAAAGGCTCCAGCCCACCTGAGAGGCTATGTAGGTTTAAGTGTGGCCCTGTGATGTGAGGGATTTTTAAATACCTCTACTAAATTTAGGCATCAGCACATGGTTTTGTATGAAGAGAGCTAGCTACTTGCTAATACAACATGGGAGGAAATGCAAAAATTTCATTTAATTTGCTCTGCTTATAAAGATGATTTTTTTTAATTATATGCTCCCATTTACCTCTAAAGCTATCATTTCCTATTTTGTGGCACTTCTGTATGTCTAACACTGTTGCCTTGTTGGTATCTTTTCCAAATCCTGCTTTGGAGACAATAAAACTTTTCATGAGCTTTTTGACACTTGTGAGAACACATCTATTTTTGTTTTGAGTTGCAGATTTTTTGCTTGTGCACAGCTAAATTGAAAAAAAGAACCCTCAAAACCAGAAAACAACAAACCAGCAACAAAAAAAGAGAGTGACAGGAAAAATCCCAGCAAAGATCTGTCAAACAGAGAGCAGGATGAACTTGAAAAGCCTTAGACTTTTGTGAAAGATTTAGTTATAGTGATCTGAAGGATTATTTGTTGTTTTGACATGTGAAAGTCATATCTTTCACCTTTTTCTAGAGAGCATAAGTAACATTTTTTGTTTTTATTAGGATGGTGTGAACCCTGATATTGAAGAGCATACTACGGTTCTGGGACTGGGGACTGTACCAGTTAATTCCCTTCCTATTGGACAAGAAGTTGATAGAATCGTTTCTCTGGGAGAGGTAATTGTAACATTTTTTACCTGTTTTAACATGATTAGGATAACGTTTTTCCCCCTCACCTCTAGGTAATTTGAATGCTAAGCTGCCCATGATTCTTAGCCAGGAAACTGTCACTCCTATCTAGAATGAAATACTGAGATTACTCAGTGCAGTTCTTCTAAAAATATTTTCATGGTTGGGTCTTGCAAAATAAGTGTGAAGTTCATCACTTTTCAAGCAAAAGTCTGTTAGGAAAATATCAGAAGAGGAGAAAAGCAAGAATCTTGTAGCAGAATGTTTTTTTCACCCTGTGCTCTGAGTACATTTTTACTTTTTGTGGAGGCTATTGAAAATGTCTGAAATAGGTGCAAGTGAAAGGTATCCCAAAGATGTAGTTCTGTAGGTGAGAGTATTCTCGTTATTATCAAGTGACCCCCATTCACATCATAATTCCCTCTGTGTAGCTGCTATCAGTTGCAAGATGTGTTTTCCTTTTTCACAGGGGCAAAGCTTGGATATGAGTTTGAAAACTGAAGAGAGGTGAGTGGGAACCTCAAAGACCTCTAGAAACAGAAAAGACCTTTATTCTTGCAGTAAAGGACGTCTGCTGTTCTAGGGAGATCTGTTGTCTCCATTGATCTCTTGGGATAGATTAAAGAAAAAATCTCTCTGGTTATTTTAATCCCGAAGGCTGTGACTCTTCACTTTGCAGATACTACCTAGAGAATTGGTGTCAGTCTTTCTGAAATCTGAACAAATCTTATGTTCCTAATGTTTAAATGTAAAGTAGCTGGTGTAAATATTAAGTGGGTTTTTTTTAGTTACAGATAGTTCCCAGAATATATGCAGTGACATATAGGACATATAGGACATATGCAGACAAATAGGAAAGGACTTCTCAGTGTGTGAAGATCTTGAAGTATAAAACAGAAGGATGAAAGAAAGGAGTGTTAAGGAAAGAATAGCGTGTAAAACCAAGCAGGTGGCTATTAAATTGGTAGGGTCATTTGGTACAGAGTCATTAACTGAAGATTCTACTTCTCTTTCACAATCTCATAGCAAGTTTATTGGTATTCAGTTGTTCCCTTCTGCCTCTCAGGTTCAGAAACTTCTGTTTTAAAAATTTCTCTTCCCCTCATTTGTCCATCCATGTCAGTATGGTGAATTTAGTTGCTTATTGTACAAACTTCTTCACCTGCTGAGAATCTTTGCTTTATGAAATTCCTGATGCTTAGTCTGAATGCTGCTTGACACGAACTTTCTGTTCAGATGTTAAGGGAGAAATACAGTAGGGAGAAGTTCTTAATTTTAATTCAAAAACTGTTGTTACAAAATAGATAGTGTATAGACATACACTAAAACTTCAGAGTTTGACCCAGTGATTCAGATCAGCACCTCTACTGTGTGCTCACAGAAGTTGCTTTTTCCTGGTAATTATAAATCTTCCAAAATTTTGGGCTTTTTTTTTTTCTTAATTGCAGCTCTTGGGATCTTGATATACGTCTGGGTTTTGACCTCTGTGAAGAGGAGAGAGAATTTTTGGACAAAAGGAAGAAAATAGTTTCTGAGGCACTGAGGAAGACCCTTCACTTAAAAGAATCCCCTCCAAATGATGAGGTATTGAGCAAGTGCTGTAGTGAGATTCATAAAATTCTTTATGCTTTGTTGATAATTAGATATTGTCTGTAACCAACAGAAAAAAAATGGCTTGTGTTCACTGTGGCATGAGATAGATCCCTATGAAATTTCAGTTCTGAAGTCTCAAATATTGTTACATTTCTAAAATTTTGAGGGGGATTGTGTGTGTTTTGGAACAAAAAAAATAATTTTCAGAATGTATGTACCTTCTTTAATTGAATCTTCTATCTAGGTTTTGAGCTCTGAATTGTAATGCAAATGTCCGTTTCGGAATGTTAAATTGGAGCTCAGACCACACAGACAGCTTCCTAATTGATGATTTGAGAAAACTGTTATATCTAGACAGCCTAATACCTTACTCTGTGACCTTTGGGTCCTGTTAGAAGAATGATTTCCTTTGCATTTTACTCTTATGTATATATTGTATGGCATGCAAAGAAATGTGTGATAATATATATAACAATTTTGGTAAGTGACTGCCCCTAACATGACACTGCAATGTTTACTAGTAGACAATATATTTCAGTTACAAAGTAGAGATAGTTGCAGTTGAAATATATTATTTGAAATATAGATATTTTGTCTCTTATTTTTTAAGAATGAGATTTAAATGGGATTAGTTCTGTAATTTATGGGCAATTCAAAAGTCTGTGATTGTGACTTCAGAGTTTGCTGCCTGCAGGTTCCAGTTATAGCGGTACTGGGGTCTGGAGGTGGGATGAGAGCACTGACATCATTCTATGGCAGCCTTGCTGGGCTTCAGCAGCTGGGCCTTTTGGATGCTGCAATGTATCTGTGTGGGATTTCTGGCTCTACTTGGTAAGTTACATGCAGAATTGATTCCAGAAGCTTAGAGGTGAATATGTTAGTGTTGATGCAAAAAAGGCCAGAACTGCATTTGTACCATCTGTAAACAGACAACAAAGTGAAATATTTTCACAGTTCTCACCTGTGAATTCTCATGCGGATCCTGAAGATTCCAAGAGATCCATTATTACGTCTAAGCCATACAGCTACTGTCTAAATTTATGAATCTGCTGGTTTTGCAAGCCTGGCAGTTAAATACTAGACTGTATTACATGAATAAAACAGCTGTGTGTTCCCTCAGAGCCCTAGCTTCAAGGCTTTACCCATTTCCTTGTTCTTAACAAGGAGATAACTGAGTGATGGAAGTCACTGGAAACGTATCTACATGGACTGCTATGTTACCACCTTCCAAAATATCTTATGCAGCTGAACCTTAGGGAAGCACTGGCTTGCCCTTTGGACTGGAGCAATGTGCTGAAATGTTAAACAGGGCTAGAATGTTTCAGTAGCTCAGTTCTTGGAATTTGTGGTGAAATCATTCCTCATCAGTATGCACTGTTTTCGTGGAATGATTTCACGGAGGAGTTATGCAACTTGACAGTATAATCCCTCCTTCCAGAGTTTTGTGTGTTATATTAATTCCTATGTACCTAGTAGTCTTCCACTAACTTTGTGATCTAGCCATGCCCCTTCTGATTCATAGACAGACTTTCAAAATGTTCATGTGGATAGTCAGTAGTGTCCAAACTAGTTTCTCATTTAATCAGACCTGTAGTCTGATGAAATCTGTGGCCTCTGTTGCAATATGCAGTAGCACCTGTGCTGTCAGCCAGCCTCTTAGGATTGTTATGGCCTGGAGTTAACTCATTTTAGTTGTAGAAAGCTGTAGTTGTAGAGAGGTGGGTGCTGGCCTCTTCTCCCAAGTGACAGTGGACAGGACAAGGGGGAATGCCCTCAAGCTCTGCCAGGGGAGGTTCAGATGGGGTGTCAGAAAAAATTTTTTCACAGAATGGTTCATCAAGCACTGTAACAAGCTGCCCAGGGAGGTAGTTGCGTCACCATCCCTGAACATATTTAAAAGGCAGGTGGATGAGGTGCTCAGAGACATGGTTTAGTGGCAGATAGGAATGGTTGGACTTGATAATTGAAGAGGTCTTTTCCGAGCTAGTGATTCTATAATTCTATTTATGAACTGGCTTAAGTGTGCTAGCATATGATGCTTGGAACCTCCTTGAAAGGTACATTAGCAATCAGGATGAATTTGCCCTGTGGGCATCAGGATTTTTAGCAGATTATAGAGTTCAGAGATTTGTTATTAATGTCTCTTTTCTTTTCACAATATTTTATTTGTTAGCGAGATTTCTCAAGCTTTTTGTTAAGTGCAACATTAATAATAACTAGCTAAAATTATTGTTTACGTGGGGGTCATGATTACTGCTGACACTAATATAAGCATTTTCAGGTGTTTATCAACATTGTATCAAGACCCTGAATGGTCGCAGAAAGACCTTCAAGATGCAATCAGAAATGCTCAGAGTACCGTGTCCAGCAGCAAGACAGGGGCATTTTCACCAGAACGGCTGAAATACTATTTCCAGGAGCTGAATGCAGTGGAGATTAGTGGACGGAAAGTTTCCTTTACAGATTTGTGGGGCCTTATTGTGGAATATTTCCTACAACAGAAGGTAAAAGCGTTCACATTTGGATGTGTATTGATGTTTGCCCTCCAGGTGGGCTCTCTGCTCGCCTATTTGTTGGGTGTCAAAAAAACCCAACTACCCTCCAGCTTTGTGAGCTGTTTTGGAATAGTGTTGTGGGATAAACAACAAGAATTCTTGTCTCTTATTGCCCCAGGTTTCCTCGCAGCCTTCTTTGGTAAAGAGCTTTGAATTAGATCAGTGCTATAGAAAAACATAGTGTTTACTTGGAATGACTGTTATTAAATTAAGGGCTTTTGTATTGGTCAACTTAAGCCTATATAAGAGAGAATCATATTGGTTTGCAAAATGGTTGTTACTGTGCATTATTTACTATAACAACTGAAATAAGAAATCAGAGGGATAACTAGCTTATTAATAACACCCAACATTCTAAACATGCAACTGCAGAAATACTCTGGCAAAAAATTTAACCATATCTGTGGACAGAGGGAGGAAAAAAGAGTTTGCATTAGTAGTGGTGTTAGTCAGAAATGCATCATCTTCATGTTATCAAAGTATGGGTACAAAACTTATCTGATTTAAGTGTGCTTCTCCTTCTTTCCTTGTGACCAGGAAGATCCATCAAAGCTGTCTGATCAGCAAGAAGCAGTGAAATGGGGCCAGAACCCCTATCCTATTTATGCAGCTGTCAATGTGAGACCCAATATTAGCAGTGGTGACTTTGCAGGTATGAACATGGCAAATTTATTTTTGTTTGCTAAAATCCATGAATTCCTTTGACCTATCCAGTTCCGTGGGTAGTGAGTAGCTGACAACAGGGAATGTGGCTCAAGCTGGGAGTGCAAGAAGCAATAGGATACTGATTGGCAGTATGTTATCACAAACGTCTTCATTATGGCTGTACCAGAGGAACAAGATTCAGCTCTGCTGTTCATTCCACATACTTTGCTAGAAATTGCCTGAAGTTTTCAGGAGCTAAGAGGGAAGATTCTTATAATACACGATTCTGCGTGTGAATGGGAGAACTGAAGTTCTTGGTGATTAGGTGACCTTCTTTCTTTTGTGTTCTCTGAGAACTTTTGTGTAAGATTCATGTAAAATGATGACTGGCAACTTTGTAGCATGCATCATCGAAATTGTGGTATTTAGCAGCCTGGATTCTTGCTGGTTATACAATTACAGTGAAAAAAGAAGATCAATCCTATTCCAGGTCACACAAATCTTTAAATACTGTGCAACAAGTGTGAATAGATACAATGAGACACGAACACGAATGCTTGCGACCAACTGTGTACCATTATGTGACTTTTTGTTTGTGTTGTTCTGGAGGATTGTGTGTGTATGACAGTGAATTTGATTTGCAGATATCTGTGGATAACTCAAGCATGAGAGAGCATTTCAATAAACAGACAATGAAGTCTGACGCAGCAGGTCAATTGAGGTTTCAAGTCAATACTTTAATAGTTGTTGAGAGACTGTAAGTAGTGTGAAGAAAGGCAAAGAAAAGTGAAATAGCTTCCATTTGTTGTAGAAGAGAGCTATCAGGGTTTAAAGTGGAAGGAAAATAGGCAGGTTATTACTGCAGTAACAAAGTCAAGATGGGATTTTTTTTTCCCAAAAAAGTTCAGAAGAAAGGAGATTCTGTTAACAGAAATCAAATAAGTATTTTCACCTATGTTTACTCCAAAATGAGTAAATATCCGTTGACTTGTTCTTAGAATGGTGTGAGTTTACTCCTTATGAAGTTGGATTTCGCAAATATGGAGCTTTTGTCCGAACAGAGAACTTCGACAGTGAGTTCTTCATGGGACGACTCATCCAGAAACACCCAGAGCCTAGGAATTTTTTTCTACAGGGTATGATCATACAGTAATGAATAAAATGGGTGGAATGGAAAGGAGCTACTCTACTTTAAAGACTCCTCAACTTAAACCAGTGCCTTTTTGTCTCTCCTGAAGAGTTTGAAAAGAAAGATATCAAAACTCTCTCGAAAGGTTTATGTGTAGGTTCACAGTATAACAATCTGATATCTTCAGTCTGTAAGAAGGCATTTAGGAGCTATCCGTCAACAACTTCTGCTTTAGGTCTTCCCATTCTCTTGCCATCTTTCCCTTGTTGATAGAAGACCTTTCCTTTTGGAGAATTTTTTGCATTATATCACTGTTACTATTTGTAACATGATTAACTCAAAGGTTTAAACTCAAACATCAACTGTTACAATAGTAGAGATCAAGTGACAGCCCTCCCCCATGACAAATGGCTTTTGATAACACTGGAAAAAGCCTTTTGAGTACTATATTTTTCAATATTTCTCTTACAGGAATGTGGGGAAGTGCCTTTGCTGCAAGCTTGGATGATATCTGTCTGAAGGTGGTTGGTATAGGACTAGGCTTTCTAGATTCTTTCAAAGATGTTATCAAAGTTATAGGTAAGAACGTACATTAAAATAGTAAGATTTTTCAAATGATTCCTGGTATTGGGATGATCGTACAAATAATATGACTCAAATATGCTGTGTGTAATTTTCAAGATTAGCATAAGGGATGGATTTTGACAGATCTCTCTACTGTATATTATCCCCTTCCATCACACATATGATGAAGAGAGTAATTATAATTTTTCAGTATTCCTTCTCTTCCTCCTTTTAAAAAAAATCTATATCTGAATCGCTATAAATTTAGGCTAGTTCTGGGAGCTATCTTAAATGCATATTGCAGTGCAGGGGTCTTAATCATGAGAAGAGAAAGAATAAAAGCTGGAATCTTAAGCAGGACGTGGAAAGTAAGTTTTCCGTTCCCTCAGCCTGATTTTTGCAAGCTGGGATAAACTGGTTGCATGTTTGTGTTGTTCTCCATTTTTACGATGCCTCTGTACCAGTGGAAAGGAAGTATACTAGAGGCTGAGAGGTGCTCGGGTGGATAGTTATAACTCTACAAGTAGTAAGTAAGTGGTAGTAAGTACTGGAAGGGATGTTTATTGGGTGGATCACTTGTTCTTTGTGATGGTAGTGGTCATCGCTTGGTTGCGACAATTTCTTTGTGTGTGTTTAAAATTAATATGGGCAATGATTTGTGAATAATGCTGTCCCTTTAAACAGCGCAGGTAAATTATCCAACTATAGAATATGCAGCTCATTTAAATTTCATTACAATACTCTTTATTAGAGAACAGATTTTTAAATTTTTTTTATTAGAGGACAAATTCAGCCTTAAGACAACTGGTTAAATAATAAAAAATACTGGAGCTGGATAAGCATTTTCTATGTATTCTGCATCCTTTTGTGGCTTCTGCAGATGACTGCCGAAGATTCCATTTCCGAGATCCTACACGACTGAAGACTCGTTTGGTTATACCTGCGGGCCCTTTGTTACAAATTTTTCAGGATTTCTTCAAGTCCCGGGTCACATGTGGAGAAATCTTCAACTTCATGCATGGATTGTATCTTCATAAAGATTATGTTAACATCAAGAAATTTGTTGCTTGGAGAGGTAAATGCATCTGTGTGTATCTGGGATATAAAAATGTGTTAATATTCTGTAATAGTTGAACTTGTTCACATAAGTGAGCTTGACTTTGTACCACTGAAGACCATTAAAGTCAGGGGACTTATCTCTTCGTACAGAAAAAGCTGATCTACTGTGTATGTTCTGTCACATAAGGCATGTTCATCACCAGTCTTTACAGATCAGTCTTAGATGAACGTTTATATTGAAATGTCTTTGTATTTCTTATAGTCCCAACATAAGCTTTGTTTGTTGCTTGTACTACAAGGTGTATAATGAATCATTATAGTTACTTGTGCTACTTGGAGTGTCTTCCAGGCACTCATCTGGATGCGTTTCCCAACCAGCTGACCCCTATGGAAGAGAGCTTATACTTAGTGGATGGTGGCTTTTCTATCAACTCTCCCTTTCCTTTGGTGCTTCAGCCAGAGAGGGATGTGGATGTCATCTTGTCATTCAATTTTTCCTGGGAAGCTCCATTTGAGGTGAGAGGTGCAGCTGAGTATTATTACATGAGGATAAAGCACAGAATCATATTCACATGACAGTAGATTAGTTGATGTTGAATACAAACACTAATGAAAGAGGACATTAAAATAAATCCTTACCTCTTTCAAATATTATTGTACTATGCATTTTACTGTGAGTGTCATGAAGAAATGGAAAATGACAACTATAATAAGATTAAAAACTTTTCAGAAGCCTAAATAGATTGTTACCCAATGTAAGAGTATTTGCTTAGCTCATACGATCCTTGTTAATTAGATGCAGGCTTCTAAAGGAAGAGTGGCTCTTGGCGATTCTCTTCATGCAGCCAAATTATTTCCTGTATACGTAAGTGCTTATTTTTAAGTGCTGAAAGTCAAGGTGAATATATTTAGAGTAACAAAAGCTAAAAAGCTTCAGCCACACACTGTTCATGTTATGTAGCAGTTCTTGTTTCTGCTCTTCATTATTCTGTATCACGAACCAGAACGATTGCTTTTTCCATTTAGAAGGTGGATTTCTGTCATTCTTTATTTTTTGGGAAAGTTGTTCTCTCTTTGAGAATTGGAGTTGGATGGTCTTAAAGGTGTTGCTGACATTCTGTTGAAATTGTTTTTGTTCTTTGACAACAGGTTTTAGAGCTGACTCAAAAATACTGTGAGGAGCGGGAAATTCCTTTTCCAAAAATCAAATTAAGTGAGGAAGATGAAAAGAAGCCAAAAGAGTGTTACTTGTTTGTAGATTATAATAATCCAAAGGCTCCAATTGTGCTCCATTTCCCACTGGTGAATGACACCTTCCAGAAACACAAAGCTCCAGGTAAGGGAGCTGTGTCTCAAATAGCTGTTTTTACAATCCTTTGGATGAGTTAACAGGGAAAATTCAATGGGCACTGTGTGTCCCTCCTTTCTTTCTTAGTATTACTCCGTAATTATTAAATTGCTCTTTTCATTTAAGGTGGAATCAGCTTCCACTGTTTTTTTGGAAGGGAGAATAGGAAGAGATGCTAAAAAGGGAAGAAAAAAAAACCAAGAAAAAAAGAAGTTGAAAGGCTGAAAGAATCAACGATATTTTTTTCTTTCGGAACCTTTCTGCCATAATATATTCTGAATATATAGGAAAGCACTGTAATTCAGATTAAATAATAAGTTTTTTTTTATTGGATATGAATAAACCACTAAATTACAAAGTATTGGAGACCAACATAGATGTCAGATCACGTAACTCAGTGCTAAGTGGCATGTGCTTTTAGTCAAGTGATAAATATTTGCTTCATTTAGTGGGATTAATAGAGACTGTAAGGCCCACCTTGGTCTGTCAAACAAGTGCACTGGGATGACAAAGTCCTTCAGGAAGAGACAAACAAAATTCCATGTCCTATTTCACCCACGGTGGGAGAACAGAACATCCTGAAGAAAACCTTTGGAATATATAGAAAAGAACGTGCAGGACTGCTGCAGGCAAGGGAAATGTAAGGCACTCTGTTAATGCTATCCATATTCATACTAAAATGACTACCAGGCTGCATTTCTTCATAAATGATAAAGACTTTCAAGGTGTTTGGTTTGACTATGGCTCAAGACTGCCATTTCTATAATAGCATCAAGCAAAAGTGGTTTTAGCAAGTTACTTTAGCATTCATTGTTCAAGATTGCTCTTTAAATTCAAGTGGCAGGATGCTAAAACCACAAGCTATCTTATTTTGAACAGTATATACTTATCTCCTAAGGTCAGTTGAACTCAGTGTCTTTTGTTTTGGTGTAGAACAGCACCCACAGGAAGAATTAAGCTTTTTATTTCCTATTTTGAACATGGTATTGTGGATACCTTAAACAATATATTGCAATGAAATTCTATTTTAGTCTTGTATCTTGGAGTCTGGTGGAAGTAGAAAGAGGGATAATACTTTACCTTCAGCTTCTAAGCATTTTGGATCCTGAAGCAGCTGAGATTTCTGAGGAGTTTTTTGGGAAAAAGTTAAAGTTCAATGGAATTATCTGTGACTATCCTACTTGCAGAATCCAGCTGAAATGAGTCTACTGCAACTGTTTTTATGTGCAAGTGTGTGTTTGTTTTTTCTTTTCTCCTTGCTGCAGGAGTTAAACGTGAGTCAGAAGAAGAGAAATACTTTGGTGCCTTCGTCATTGAGTCAAAAGATTCTCCTTACCGTACATTAAATTTCACCTTTGAGCCATATGATTTCAGCAGGCTAGTGGAAGTGAATCGCTACAATGTTCTGAACAACAAGGACACTCTCTTCAAAACCCTGAATTTGGCTCTGCAAAGGAGAAAAATGAACAAAGTCTTCAATATGTCCAATATATGAGCAGCTTCCATAGGTGAGTATAGACAGGCTGCACTGCATAAAAGCTACATGATTCCAGACCGAATACTGAAAAATAATAGCTGGGAACTGTCATCTTGGGAAGGGAGTAGCACATGTGACACTGAAAATTTGTTCCAGACAACATATGGTCTTACAAAAACACAGCAGGTGTACAGTATAATATGGATGTTGCTTTGTTGTGTGACGAAGAGTAGGGAATTACCTACGCCACTATCCCGTCTTACAGTGGCTGTTGCCAGATGACTAAGAAGTTCCATTCAAACAGTTCAAGCATTTGGAGAATACCTTCCAAACTCTGACCAGTGAAGCACCTCTTTTTGTGAAAGTTGCAGCAGTGCTCAAAGGAAAACACTTCTTATATACCTTTATTTCTCTTGTTTTTTGAACCTCCCACATAAATTTTTACAGTTTACATCAGTTGGCAATGAACTCCACAGATTGTATCTATGCACTGAGAGAGGAAATGTGTCCTTTGGCTTTCAGCTTGCTCCTGGCTGATGGCCATGTTCTTTCAAGACTGAACAGTCCTTATCTGCTTTACATTTTGGCCATCCATGGTTTCAAAGATCTCTGTGGTATTCCTTCCTGCCCCTCTCAAGGATTATTATGGCTTTTAGTCTTCCAGAAATTATATAGAGTACCTAGCTCTGGTAGCTATTTGTTTTTGAGGAAATAATAGTTCTCTTTTTTATATTTAACAAAGACACATCCTGGGCTTATGTTGCTTCTTTCTGCAGTTTGTTCACAACAAGCTGATGAAACTTTAAAAATGCTATAAATCTCTTTTGTGTAAGAGGAAGGAAGGCTCCTTTGAAGGGCCTGAATTAGATTTTTTTTTTTAACTTACACTTGGGCTTACAATTCAGTTCAAGGAATTTCTGTGTGTGTCTGAGTGTTTTTCAAGCATCAATATTCAGTATACGTATACCTTATATGAATGTGAATGAATAAGATAATGTCAGTTGCTGCCATGCTGTGTGATGGAATTCACTTCACTTTGCAGAGAGCTCGGAGAAAAGTACTGAATTATGCAGATGGAAAATATCTGATACAAAAGGGTGGCAAGCAAACACTGTTTACTTTTGTAACTTTTACACTGAGCTGAATGTATTTCTGTATTTGAAAATTAGAGACAGAAAATTTGTCTTTTCTGAAATGTGAAATTTTATAAATGGGTACGATGCTTGTATTTTTGATGTTATTCTTTCTTAATAAATATTACTTTTGCTAATATGCTTTTACAAATTTTCTTATAAATGCTTGTTTTGATATCTTTTCCATTATGCTAATAAAAAATAAGCAAAGGAGGCAAAGTAATACTATATTGTATATTTTCTTTTATTCTATCAGGATTGCAACAGTGGGAAAGTGGTTTGCCATGTCCACCTTGGACTGGTGCTTGGACAACATAAAGTAATCTCTTCATTGTGAGACTTGTCTTTGAAGAAGTGTGGCTCAAAACTGAATTATTTAGATGCATTGCGAACAGTGACTTCATCTCGGTGATTAAATTTGCGTGATATCTGGAAGAGGGGGTATCCTTTATGTCCTTAGCACTTACTAACTGAAGCTGAAACAAGAGAAACAGCAACAACAGGACCAACAAGAAACCTGGGGAGGAGTTCTTTATCAGGGAGTGTAGTACAGAGGGAGAATGGTATTAAGCTGCAAGAGAGTAGGATTTAGATTAGATATTGGGAAAAAAATTTCTACTGTGTGGCATTGGAACAGATTGTCTAGAGAAGCTGTGGATGCCCCATCCCTGGAGGTGGTCAGTGCCAGGCTGAATGAGATTTTGAGCAACCTGATCTAGATGAAGGTGTCCCTGCCTGTGGCACAGGGGTTGGAACTACACAATCTTTAAGGTCCCATCCGACTTAAACCACCCCATGATTCTACTATTAATGTTATAATTTTTCTTTGTAATTGGTGCCACAGATCTGCCTGTGTTGTAGGACTTGGGTATCCCTCATATTTGCTAAGTGACTTCTGTATACTTTTCCATATAAGTATTCTTGTCTCAGCTGCCTTTCAGCTTACAACCATGCCTTTCTTTTGAATGTTTATTCATAGCAGGATAGCAGTTTCCTTTTTTTCTCCTCAGCTATTCCTTTTCTTTTCTGATGTTAATCTGACTTGAACAGCATGGTGTAATTTTTTTTTTCTTTTTTTGAAGTCTTTCCTAATTGGAGATGCTTGAACACCATAAGGATATGGGTATTTAGATAGAACATATAGATGGGAAGGTAGAATGCTTTTCTCCCAGAAGAGTTATCTACTCAAATCTGTTAGACACATACAATGGAGTCTTTTTAAGGTATGGCACCTCTGCGAGTCCTTCCACAGTTTTAAGGTTGTTTTGTTGCAAGAAGATATGGGACCCTAATCGTTAATTTTACTTTTCTAGACTAGTCTGTACGTAGCCACTTCATTTGAAACTCCATGTTGTGGCAGGAGAGTTGTCCACAGGTCTGTGCACTCCCTGTGTAACATATGTTTTTCAGTCTAGTTAAGATGCTGCTTTACCTGTAGGAGGAATGTGTTTTTTGCCCTGGCATTAGTCCTAGTTAATAAAGAGAAATCATCCTGGCGTCCCAAGTCAAAGGAACATTTAGGAAAACTGGGAAGCAGGCAAATTTGGTGTTGGTTGTAGTTGTGTTGCTTTGTTATGGTCTTTTTCTCGTTCCCCAAGTCTCAGGATTAGAGGTCTCATCCAAAGGAGGTCCAGTGGGGTAGGAGACCTGAAAATGGGAGGAATGCACCAGCTTTTTATATCCTAGGAAGAACTCACTTGGGTGCTCATATCTTACACTTGCCAGAAAGTGAAATCTTTTTGGTCTCTATTCCATGGTGTTCTGCATGATACGAACTACTTTGGAGCACTTTTCAAAAGAACAAATTTTGTGTGTAGCACTTGAGGATGATATGTGGCTGATGTTGGGCTGAAGCAATGCTAATACTGAGTAGTATTCAAAATTTCATTGATTTATTTTAATTCATATGATAATACTGTTGTAGAAATGGGCACAGGATCCTGATCCTGACTGGTCCATCATTCTATGAGCAGCTCTTCATGTAGCTGCCTTTTCTGTCTTTCTTTCCTTTCTTTTAAATGTGGTGCTCAAAATCTTTTAAACAACACTGGAGGGAATATCCAAGCCCTACAACTGTCAATGAGCCTGGATGATTGCACCTAGCTCCTAGTACACCTTGAAGACAGGTGCAAGTTTGTTGTCCTTGGTCTGAGCCATTGTGTGTAGTCCCTGCTCTTACTGATTGTTAGCTTTGGGTTCCCAGAAGCTACTGGAGCAGCTCCAAAGCATCAAGGAACTCCTAATATAAAACCCAACAAATTCAGTGTTATAAAAATTGGCTGTATTACTACACTCGCTGTTATTCATGCTAAGACCTCAAGGTCCAGCTGAGTAAGGCTCTAGTGCAGACAAGGTCTGAGTCATGCATGACTTTGCAGACAAAAAGTGTCTGTGAGTAAGACAGAGTCAGTTATCAGAGCAGTAAGTAAAGACAAGAGATGTGCATTCTCATATAATTGTCAAAGAAATATATAGTACTCCAGGAATCTATTGAAAACATCAAAGCAAATGGAGAAACTGGGTGCTAAGCAGTAACATTTTTTTTTCCCCCAGCACTGTTGTGTTTGCTCTGTGGCAGGATAACTTGAGTTATTCTTGTTTTTCATAAATGTTTGGAGTGAATGATCTCTGTACGTGATAAGCTTTTAAATGCACCTAGATTTCTGCACCTAAGAAGGTTAACTTATATTTAAGAAGTAACAGCTCTTCAGGATTCCTCTTTTCACTCTTCCAGGTAAAAGACATTTGTGTAGCCTTCTATAAAATAATTAATTTTAAAAGTATGGCAAAAAAAGAAAATAAAGTTTTATATATATAACTATACCTGTACATATATATAAATATGTATAAATCTGTCATAAACCTAGCAGAATACAGAAGGAAGTTAGTACGTTCAGATGTTTGGAGTACTGATATACTGCTTATTCTTAGGAAATCACATGGCTGATTTGTAGTAAAATAAGGCTTGGCAGCCTAGAAATATTACAGGTTAGTGTATTTTGTTCATGGAATTTCTTCATACAGTCCTTACACGTGTGAAAAAACCAAAAATTGTGAAGGTGAAAAACTCTGATTGTTATTGTTAGGAAGATTTGAAAGTTGTCCTAATTAATTAAATTGACTCACATTTAAGTTGCAATCACCTTGCTTTTCAATCCCTACAGCAGAATCACTTCAAAAACAGTTTCAAAAAAACCTTTTGGTTTTGATTTGAACCAAGCAAATTAAGCTGGTATTTCAGACCTTTAACAACCTGATCTTTCAGCTATAATCTCCCTTAAAAAAGAGCGTACTGTCTGCACCAGCAAGAGCACCTACACATAGAAATTGGTATTACAGATAAGATAGCCTTCCTTTTGTGGGGTTGCTAGACTGCCATGAACAAAGTCCTGTTTACATTCACAAAAATATGGGTTTCTTTTCCTCCACAGATGATAAACAAGTTATGATCTAACTAGCTGATAAGCTTATCTAGCCGAAGCTTCTTCTCAACTTTACTGCGTAGCAAACAATATTTTGTAGTTCATTGTGCGCTGTGTTGGTGCTGCTTTATAATAGTGAGATCTTCTGTTTTTAAAATAAAATACTTAGATTTTTATAATAAAAATTCTGTTGTGGATTTTGACAGCTGAAATAGTGGAGAAAGAGTGTAAAATAGCTAATGGGATATTATATGCTACATCGAAAACAGTGACGTCTTATGAAAATAACTGCTTGCTTGTCTTCCCTTTCAGTGTCAAAGACAAACTGCTATGTGACAGACTTTACTGTAACTGCAGTGACTCAAAGTGGAATTAAACATAAAGTGCAAGCACAACAATGCTGTGAAAGTAAAATTTATGCTGATATGTTAGGTTACTCAGGGCAGCACTCGATAAACAACAGAGCCAGGGAGAAATGGAGCAGAATCTTGTTATAAGGGCTAGCAGAGAGGTTAGATCTCTGGTGGGCTGCTTTTGTGCATGTTTAAGTCAGCTCTGTGGAGCACAAGTGTTAGAAAAGGGCTCAGAGTTCTAGGAAAATCATTGCCTGGGTAAATATTGGAGCAGGTAAGGGTAGGTATTGTTCTCTTAAGGCTGCTGTATTTTGGAGCAAGGTCTTTGAAAAAATTTTTGTAGCTCTCTGAGGACTACATTTAAAAGCCAAACAATGTTAATTTTGTTGAACTTCACCTCTTTCTAGTTCTGTGCAGTATCTTTACGGTATTATTAAGTCTGGATGGTAAGAGATATGTCTGGAATCACTCACACAAATCTTAAACCAAGGCAGAAGTGATAATATATTTATTGCTTTTGATATGGTACATTTTACACCAGGGCAGGCTTTCAATCATATTTCAAGAATATTTGTGCTCAGTTGCCAGGTGAGACAATTTACTGAGCACCTCAAAAGGGAAAAAGATGTATAAGAAGCAATGTCTAATCAGGACATGATATTAATATATCACGGCTTTGGAAAAGGCAATGAGATCCAGAGCTGCTGGAGGTTTAAACATTTCCAGTGGAAAGAGAGAAATACTAATACCATTGAACAAAGTTCCTGCTAAGGTCTCTTGTAGACCAATGCGGATTGACCGGTCACCTGTGTTTGAGGAAAATGAACTCGTAACAGATGCATGGATGAGGAAGTATGGGAAAGGGAAAACCAGTCAAATGACTGCAGGTGAATTTGTTTGTCACAGCAACAATTGAGAATGGATCTGTGTGTTCTTTATGAAAGCAACCTAGAGAAGGCACATAAAACTAGAAGGCCAATGTCAGTGTGAGAACCAATATGTTAAGGAATAAAATTGGGCTGAAGACAAAAGAGTTTTATGGGCATCTATGACAGTCTCAAAAATGATTAGGCTAACTTACTGATAGACATCTAAAATAGAGGCTGATGAACTCATGTAACAAATGATTTATACAAAAGTATGTCAGTGTTATTAAGCTGTGTTCCATTCTTGCATGTCTTCTGGGTTTGTGATCAGAGTGCAACAACTGTTAGGAGGAGAAATGCTGATGTCGCTACACTCTATATTAGCAAAAGTAACCTGTAATTGTTTTCTCCTTAATGTAAAAACTACTGCAGGAACTGAAGCAAAACACAATTGCCCAATATGGTTTATCAGGGGAAAGAAAAATCCATGCTCAGTGCTTATATATGCCTAAAGACTTGGAGAATGAGATTTTACTCATACTAGTCTTAAGCCTTCCCGTATAGTATTGTGCTTTTAGGAAATCAGATATCGAATCTCCCCAGTTTCTTTCCCTCTAGCAGTATTCATACCAGGGTTTTTAGCTTCCACTGGCAGAGGCTGGCTGTGAAGTGAAGTTGATGGAAGCCTGAACATTGGCTCAGGCTTCTGCAGCTGTAATGGCTTTTAAACATAAATCCCTCACGCTGGCAGCGATAATGATGTTTTACTTTAGGACAAGTTTCCACTTGCTACAGGGTTTGTTCAGGGATAAAAAAGAATGTTTATGTTTCTACATCAGCTGTGCTGTAAAACAGACGTTCAGTCAGAGCTTGTTGCTCCTTCTACATTTAGCTGCATGCTAGTATGGCAAATAGGACACTACAGGCTTTCAGGCACTTGAGGACAGTACTTGCTCTCTTTCCAGTCACCAACTTGCTCCTAATTAAGAACCACAGCTGTGATGATTTGGTGTATAAACTCCTCCTGCAGCACAGCGAGTCCTGAGAGAATCCATGCTGTGTGTGAAGCACTAGATGAGGGTAACCTCAGGAATGCTGTCTTTACAGCTGCACTCAATCAGTAGTTTACAGTTTGCTGCGCATTTTTTTTTTCCTACTGCCATGGGATATGTATTCTTTGGTCAGGTGTTGAAGACAAAATCAATTACCTTTCTACTTAAATGTCAGAGAATCATATATCTGCTACTGACTGAAATGTAATTAATCTGCAGGTATAACTGTATTTTTATTTCACCGATGTGTTGAATTTGAAGGATATGTGTTTTCAATAACAGGACTGCTTTGGTATTTTTTATTTTTGTATCTGCATGAGTCAATACTTGTATTTAGAAGAAACACTGGGAAGTACAGTTGTCATTTAAAAAGCACATTCTTCAGCAAATCCTGCAGTTTTTAAGGAAAGACAGGGAAATGCCAGGTGAAATGAGTACTGGGCTATCAATACAAATAACAATAACCAGCACTCTTTTTCTTTCTCATGTTACTGTGTTTCTGGACATATGCACAAGCAGTATTTATGGATCCTGCTCTTTTCTGGATGGCACAGAAGTACACATGCTTAATGGACTTAACAGTCAGCTGTACACTTACACACTGCCTTTAACCTGATTTTTGTTTCTCGATTTATACTGTTGACACTAATTCAGAGGTCAATGCAAAATTCCCAAGTTGTGCTATGCCAGTATCACAAGAAGCTTCATTATGAGGACCCTCTTAATCTTAGGAATACTGGTAGGATTCATGGAATCATAGAATGTTTTGGGTTGGAAGGGACCTTAAAGATTATCCAGTTCCACCCCCCTGCCATGGACAGGGACACCTCCCACCAGGCCAGGCTGCCCAAGGCCCCATCCAACCTGGCCTTGAACACCTCCAGGGACGGTGTAGCCATGACTTCTCTGGAAAATCTGTTTCAGTGCCTCACCACCTTCAGAGTAAAAGACTTCTTCCTAGTATCTAATCTAAATCACCCCTCTTTTAGCTTAAAACTGTTCATCCTCATCCTGTTACTACACTCCATGATAGAGAGCCCCTCCCCATCATTCTTTGCCCTTTAAGTACTGGAAGGCTGCTATAAGGTCTCTCATCTGCACTTGTATCAGAGGTGTTCTAGACCTCTGATCATCTTCGTGGCCCTCATCTGGACTCTAACAGAGCCACATACTTCCTATGTTAAGGACTCCAGAAAGGAACACAGTATGCCAGGTGAGGTCTCACAAGAGCAGAGCAGAGGGGCAGAATTGCTTTCCCTGACCTGCAGGTCATGCTTCTTTTGATGCAGCCCAGGATGTGCTTGGCTTTCAGGGCTGCAAGCAGACATTGCTGGCTCATGTTGAGCCTCTCATCTGCCAGCACCCCCATGTCCTTCTCTTCAGGGCCACTCACAATCCATTCTCCAGTCAGCCTGTAATTCCTGTTGGTATTGCCCCAACCCAAGGTGCTGGACCTTGCACTTGGCCTTGCTGAACTTCACAAGTTTAGCACAGGCCCACCCCTTAAGCCTCGCAAGGTTCCTCTGGATGTCATCCCTTCCCTCTTGCATGTGGACTGTGACACATAGGTTGGTGTCATTGGCAAATTTGCTGAGAGTGCACTTGATCACACTGTCTGTGTCTCCAAGAAAGATGTCAGACACTACTGGTACTTTGAAAGAGATTGTCAAGCAACTGTAATTTCTTTCTCCCTCTATTTTTTTTTTATTTTTACTAGCTTTTCTTTTTTTCTTAGGGCATCAAGACTTCTGAGTTCCCTGTGCATGTGTATTCTATTCTAAATATTTTTAACCTGTGGCTGATCCCAACAAATCCTTAGCTCTAGTATAAGTCTTTAGAAGTCCCGTGGAAAACAAGTAGTTGGATAGAGAATTTAGATTTTTTTTTTAGTGCCCCCCTTGCTGATGATGACGCATCCTCATAAAGAACAGTATGTTATGTCTTTGCAGTGGTCTGAAATGCTGGTGAATTCACTGACTTTTAAATTGTTTGGCCCAATGGTCATCAAATTAATTCATTTGTGATATTAATAATTCAGTTGGATTCCTGAGGGTTGTTCATGTAAACTCTTGCTACTTCTGAGTGTTCTCCTGCTTCTGACAATCAGCCCTTAGGTGGCACTCTTGCACAGGAGAGTAGAGAAACTGTATGTCTACATTTGATCTTAACTCAACATCATCCTTGAAACACCGCTTTCTGTTTGGAGGTCTGACACTTCTGTTTGTCCAGAGTATCTAAACACTGTATTCTCCTTCAGTTCTGTCAAGTATTTGGGAATCAAAGAGTGGAAGTTTCCTTTGTCCAAGAACTCTTAAAAAAAAAAAAAAGTAGAAAATTAATGAGATGTCACAGTGTCACAGTGTGAGCTGCAGCTGAGATGTTATAATGCTTTAACAAATGAAGAAAACTAGCAATTTTGAAACTGGATGAACTCATTAGTTCTGGGCCCCTCACCACAAGCAGGATGTTGAGGCTCTGGAGCGAGTCCAGAGAAGGGCAATGAAGCTGGTCAAAAGGCTGGAGAACAGGCCTTATGAGGAGCGACTGAGAGAGCTGGGGTTGTTTAGCCTGGAGAAGAGAAGGCTGAGAGGAGACTTCATTGCTATCTATAACTACCTGAAAGGAGGTTGTAGAGAGGAGGGAGCTGGCCTCTTCTCCCAAGTGACAGGGGACAGGACAAGAGGGAATGGCCACAAGCTCAACCAGGGGAGATTTAGGCTGGACATTAGGAAAAAAAATTTTCACAGAGAGGGTCCTTGGGCACTGGAATAGGCTGCCCAGGGAGGTGGTTGTTTCACCTTCCCTGGAGGTGTTTAAGGGACGGGTGGATGAGGTGCTGAGGGGCATGGTTTAGTGTTTGATAGGAATGGTTGGACTCAATGGTCCTGTGGGTCTCTTCCAACCTGGTTATTCTATGATTCTAATATACCACTCTCTAAATTAAACAGAGTGCAAATTGTCATTATATGTTATGATGGCATAGGAACTTATGAATATACTAAATAATAATTATTGCTCACTGCAATCATGGGGAAAACACTGTCATGTTTTTACATTCTCCATGGCTTTTGCTTTCTTTGCAAGAGAGAACTGCAGGACCGCCTGAGTGTTTATCTTAATATCTGAATTTTTCTTCTTTCCTCCTGTTATGGCATCTGTTCCACTGTGGTAAAATTTAAAGTGCTCTAATAAATCAAAACCTCTCTTTTACTCTAAGGAATCATTCTAGGATGGGGTACAAGGACAGTAATGGAGACAGATGTCCATGGCTCCTCATATCTAGAGGGCTGAAATCTCTCTCTCTCTCTCTGTTGAGGTAGGAACAGACTAGTCTGAATACCATGCTAGCAAATGTCAGCTTTCCTGGCTGGCTGCTGGATTTGCTCTGTGACACCCCTAGAAAACAAACTTTGCCTTGTTGATGCTGTTTTTCATCAACACATGTTACCCACAGCTCCTGAAGAAGGAGAGAAGCATGAGCATCTTCTTGACATTTTGATGACTAGTTGAGCACAGTTTTGAGGTTATTCTTTGAAAAATATCTTTCCACTAAGTAGCCATTTTATAAAACATTGTTTGTAACACTCACAAGCAGAGGTGCTGTTGTGACTACACAACCATTTTCAAGCCTGAAACTTTGCTAATAGCACTGTTTTCTCCCTTTTGAAGGAGCAAAGCACAGTCCTGCAGGTGATGGCAGAAGTAGCTGGACCTCTCACTGGCTGCTGCTCTCTGTTTAAGTAGATGAATATGATGCACTGTAGGGATGATTTTAATAAACTGCTTCTTACAAGTAACTACAGTATCCAGAATAACAGCCCAGAATGTGTACGATTTATTAATGGCCTTTAAATTGAATAAATCTAGCAATAATTGAAATCAGTACTTGAATATTCCCGAGTGGTGTATTTCCTTCATTCTTTCCCTAAAACAGCAGGGTTTTGGGGATATGATGAGTCATTTCACTGCAGATGTGAATAAAAAAACTTCCTCAATTTAAAATCATATTTTTCTCTATTTCTCTTTTAGATATCTAAACGGGACTTTAAGCCAAAACATTATCTATGCTTATTATTTCAGGGCGGTTGTATTTTCTTTAGATATCTCATATAGATATTATCTGGATTACTCTAACTGCTGTCACCTGAAGAAATCTTCAGTCTTAGGGAGCATCTCAAGTCAAATGTCTATCCTGACTCTTCAAGTGTATCAAGTTAAGACACGCTTCAGTCTTGAGGTCTGTCTCTGCTTGAGTGTGAAGTATTCCGAGGTAGCTGTTGCTCTGAGACTGACTGGGCATCACTCTGCTTGTGAGAGATGGTGAATGATTGACTTTGCACCAGTTGTTTCTTTTCCTCTTTCCTTTACTTATTAAACTGGTTTCATTTCAACCGAAGCCTTTACGTCATGTTGCTCTTTGTACGTTCTCACCTGTACTACTGCTGGGGGGATAGGGAATAAGAGGTCGTGTGGATGCCTAGCCTTTGGCTGGAGGCAACCCACCCATATAGCTATGTTGATGCATCCCTCTTGTTTCCTTCATTTATTTGTAAGTCAAAAAAGAGTAATAAACACAGAGACACCAGGTTAGGCTTTACCTTATGCTTTATTTTCTCGGGGATTTATCTACAGCAGTCCAAATATTCCAGGCCCTAATTCCTTCTGCTTGAGGCACTGTGACAGTCTCTTTATAACCACGGTGGTGTTTATGAATCAGGCCTGCCTGCTTACTGCTGCTAGATTCATAGATTTTCTTGCAAGGTCAGCTGACTAAAGATCCCAACAGGTCTAACATGTATAGAATCATTTTGGTTGGAAAAGACCTTCACGATCATCAGGTTCAACCATAAACCTTACACTGCTAAGTCTACCACTAATGCTTGTCCCTAAGTGTTTTTAAGTGTCTTCAGGGATGGTGGTTCAACCACTTCCCTTGACAGCCTTTTCCAATGTTTGATAATACATTTGGTGAATGAATTTTTCATAACCTCCAATCTAAACCTCCCTGACACAACTTGAGGCCATTTTCTATCATCCTATCACTTTTTACTTCAGAGAAAAGACCAACACTTACCTTTCTATAACCTCCTTTCACATAGTTGTAGAGACCAATAAGGTCTCCCCTCAGTCTCCTTTTATCCAGACTAAACTACCCCAGATTCCTCAGCTGCTCCTCAGAAGACTTGCTCTCCAGACCCTTTACCAGCTTTGTTGCCCACACCCCAGCAGCTCAATGTCTTTCCTGTACTGAGCATGGCATTCAAGGTGCGGCCTTACTAGTGCAGAGTGCAGGGGGACAATCACTTCCTTACTGCTGTTGGCCACATCATTTTTGATAGAAGCCAAAATGCTACTGGCCTTCTTGGCTACCTGGATACACGGCTGGCCATGCATTAATAAGTATCCAGATAAAGTATGTTAATAGCTATGTCATTGTTAGATTTTAAAAATATTAAATTGATGCTGTTGCTGCACATCTACTAGGCCCACTCCTCTGCTCTGCTGTACACAAATGCTTTCCAAAATTAAAATGGAGGAGGGAAGCAAGGTTCTATCTGTAGGTAAAGAACTAAAATTGCAGAGTGCTATTGGATGATGATCATAGTCACTGATGAGAGTCAGGCACTTCCAAAAAGTGGTTCTACCCTTAGGGTCTACCAGAGAAAATTTTAGCACATTTCTTTTAATTAACTAGTGATAGTCTCAGCTGCAATTACAGACTCATATTCAGCACTTACTTCTCTCCTCTTATATCTTAGTATGTAAAAATCTACAGCTGTAATCAAATTATCAAAAGTGAATGTCAATAAGGAACACACACTGAAGATGTCTTGGGGTCTTTTCTTCATTTGCTTTAGGAGCCTGATTAATTCCATCACCCGGAGGCTGTTACTCCACAAGAACAAAGGCATGCTTAACTGGTGGTGTAGATTCCATTTAAGAGCCTGTAGTGTGGGACTGCCCTGACTCCTATGCATTAGTTACAAATAGGTGCTGTCTTCTGATCTCAGCTTTGTGTCTGAGCTGGAGATACAGGTAGATGCTGGTGATGTGACTTAGCGTTCCCTTAGCAGTGAATGAGTTGACTTCAGTAGTGCTTTTTGAGAGGAAGATGCTCCTGAGTTATTGCGTCCTTTGGAGCTGTCCCCTCAGCAATAACACAAAGCAGCTTGTGCATTTGTTGTCATTGTCTCTTGTGTCAACCCACCTCAGAAATACCTCATACTTTTGAAGTAACTTGAGAAAAATGGAGCAATTAATTTGTAAATAAGGCCCAAATCAACATTGTGAGTGTGAATATTTTTTGCTGGCCATACTGGATCATACATAAAGACAAAATTAAAAAGTTACAGGATATAAACAGATTGTGCACGTTTGTTATGTACAACAAATGATACTAAGTCAAAAACGTAATTTGTTAGATTGTCCTACAAGGAGGACATTTCCTTTGGTCTTCTCTGTTATCAAAGAAAGAAATGCAGATTTGTGTCTATAGGTCATCATCTTTCCTGAAGACTTCAAACAGATGCTGTGCAAGTTGCTAGATTTAATTTCTTATTAATTTTAATCAGTCTGACTTCATTTTATATCATAATCTAAGTAATAAATGCATTGTGAATGATGCAGTTTTGGAAGGTTTTATTTGAGTCATGTAAATGAAGTCTCATATTTAGAGGTAGTGCCGAAAAGCTTTTGTTTAGATGGTTGTGAAGAACAGTCTCATTAGTATTTTTAGAGATAAAGTTTCATATTGTGGCTACACTAGATTGTCAGAGCTCAGTTAAAGAGGTTCCTCTGGCTCTTTATCACACCATCTTTCTATCAGAATTCTTGTAAGGATTGTAAGCCAAATTTTTCCTTCTTTGCCTTATATCAGATATTACATGGCTACAGAAACCTTGTGAGAGTTCAGGGGTATCAGTGTTTATTAATATCAAGTTTCTGGTGAGGAAAGTGAACCCGAGTCTTTGTCAAAACAGGACTGGGATCTTGGTGGCAACTGGGGGTCTCAGCTGCCCCTCAAGAATCTGCAGAACCTGTGCCGGAGCTGCTGCAAGCTGTTTGCTCCTCTGCCACCCCAGAAACCTGAGCTGTAAAGGACGTGGCTAGTTTGTGTCTGTGTGGCTCCAGTCTTCATATTGCCAGACAACTAGTACTGCTGAAGGCTTCTGTTGTTACAATGGTATTGGTGAATTACTATCTTGTCTTCTGACCTGTGGCTTCCTGGCTTCTGACTCGACTTCACCAACTGTTCATGATGCACTCTATCATGATATCAACTAACTTTTTACTATTGCTGGACGACTTCTGCTTTTGCATGGGAGATCTGTTTATCTGGATTTCTGCTTTCTCATGATGTGCAGATCAAGAATGTATAGTATAACAATGAAGCTGCTTGGCAGTAAACATTGCTTAATTTAATTTATGAAATCCACAAAGCACCCAAATGTGGAGATTGTGCAAAGGGTGGGAGTTGAGTGAGGAGCACAGTATGCTATTTAACTAAGCAGGTAACTTTTATTCTTGAAGAGCTGGAGTGAATTCACTGTCATAAAACCGAGCCATAAAATTACTTCAGAGCTCACGATAAGTGGTGTGACGGTTATGGCGTTCAGCATCTTGTAATAGAATGAGACAGATCTCTTGTTTCAAATCAGGGAGTGCTCCTTCAAAAGCATTGCCATGTAATCAAAGTGAAATAGAGCTAACGCTTATATGAATTTCTAATGTGATTTGGTTGAAAGCAGCATTTTGACTAGAAACATTTCAATAAGCAAAGCTCCTTTTGACTGTGTTTACCCAGTAACATTCCTTATGTAACAGAAGCAAGAGAGAGGACAAGCTACAAATTTTCTTTAACTATTTGCCACTGTCCATGAGAGGCAGCTTCTTCGTTGTGGCTGTAATTTGGAGTGAACATGGTGAAAATCCTTACAGTTTTGCATCTGGCCATGGGAGCTGGAATGCTGCTATGCAGTTATTCAGACGAAGCCACTTGGTGCTGCCAAAGCATAGATATGGATTTTTGGGGCTCAAAAAGAAACAGTAGATACCAATAGTTGGAATTTTCTGTTAGATCTTCTCCAGTGTATATGAGGGTTGCAACTGCAATCTCTTTATATGTGATTATTCAGATTTTATGTTGGCACATAACTACCTTTTTTGGGGATTAGCCTACAATAAAATGCTTGGCTTAGCTCCTCCTTTCCCCTAAATTACTGTAGTGGTAAAAAAAATTACAAAATTCTTCATGTCGCACAAAACAATGTCATAATTTAAGCTTTTGACATCAGTGGGAGGTGGAGCAATGAGTCAATTGACACAAGTAGTCTTCTCTGCCTCAGCTGAGAAACAGCGTGTTCCAGGAGCACCTGCCACTGTGAGATATAAAGATTTGAACCTTATCTCTTATTGTGTTGTCTTTTCTGAAACAGAGATGGGATCATCATCCTATTCACCTTTGGTAAGAGAAAATCAATGGTGAGATAGGAGGATCTGCTTGGATATCTTGGTTGAGGTTCAGCAGAAGCAAATATTTGGGAATTTTGCATCTTAAATGTCAAATAAATCTGCAGTGGGCAGATTAATTAATACGAGCAGCAGATAGCTGGTCTCGGTGAGATGGAGGTATATCTCATCACAGAGAGGAAAAATGGTAGGGTCTCTCATTATTGGCAAGGCTGAGAAGAAACTAGGAATTGTTGACTGCTAGGTTTCGTTGCTGGTCTCTCTCTTGACTCCTTGTCCTCAGGATCAGTTCATTCGAGTGAATCCACACAGGAAGATGGGAATCAGGAGGAGGAATCACGGAAGAGCTCACAGTGCTGAAGATGAGGTACTGTATAGAGGGCAGTACCTCGGTTGCAGTGAGAGGGCTGTGATGTGTAAACAATAGCTGTGGTACTTGCAGTCTTCTACCAGCATTTCCCATTTCTTCCTAAGCTTAACTGTTTTATGAGACGTGATATTTTTTAACTCTTAAGTAAGGGAATGTTTGTTCCTTTTGTAAGCGTATTCTTTTGAGTGGAAAACATTCACTGTAACTTCGGAGTTGGGAAGATGAAGAAGGTGATGAACTTGTGGTTTAGATGCTTGTTAAGGAACTAGGAGAGCTGGATTTTAGTCTTGTTTTTACTGTGTCATCACTATCTGATGGTAGTCACACCTCATAGCACTCAAAGCTTAGTCTTCAAACTGTTGCCTTTGCTTCATGGAGGCAGGTCAGCAGACAGAATGGATTATTTGGTGCGTGCCGCTTAAATAATTCTGAATGATAATTTCTATAACACTGAACTGGTAAAAGTTGTCAGAAGTTACTGGATATGTAACAAATTATTTCCTTTTTTGAGTAATGGCTGGTTGAAATGATATTAAATGATTGCATAAAAAAATTTTAAATTGTTTGATGAAGTTTTTCTCCTCCTAAATTTCCTGAATCTTTTCCCTGGCTGTATTCATTACAGTAGTACGAGGTTAACTCTTTGCTAGATCTGGGAGAACATTGAACTACCTGCTAGAACTATGGAATAATTTTTTCTGTATCTGTGTAGTTTCTTAGCCCTTCAGTCATATAATGAATGAGTTTTCTTCAAACTCCTGGATGTGGATGGTACTAAAGCAGAGGACACAAAAGTAATCCTCTGTATTTTGGAAGAAAAGTTGAGGTTTCATCAATTCATATCATCTACTTCTGTCATTCTGTTTCCACAAACATTGCTGCAAAAAACTATATTCATTCTGATGGTATGTGAATTCAGGTGCAATGATGACTTTTATTCTTGGGTTTTTGTGTTTAATTGCATAATCTAACACAGAAGCCATTTCTCCTCATCCTATCAAGTCTGTAATGCAGTTCATGATTACCACTTTCCATCTTATTACATTATTTAGAGATTTTATGATTCATGCTTTTTTCAGTTCTATTTTTTCTTCAGTTCCTGATTTATGTGCATTTATCAGTTGTGCATGTTGTGGTAATGTGGTTTCATTACAATTCGTTGAAACCCTGTCTATGGATGACAGGTTGTCTTTACTCAGTGTCACAAAGAACCGAAACCAAAACCAACCCCTCCGGCTTCTTTTGCCTTGGGTCGTATCAAAAAAAAGTTGAGTGCTGCTTTCTGCCCCAGAGAAGTTGTAAAAAAATCCCGTTAAAATGTTTGCAGAGTTAGCAGGAATAAATTAACAGGCAGAGTGTGAGCGATACAGTTCTGGAGACAGAGTCATCCTCCTGTGTCTTAAAAGAGCTGCATTTTCTCAGCCTGCTGTAAGTAATCTGAGCCCTGATTAACAGATTAGATCTTGTTAAAAGACTTTATTAATGTGCCCTTCCATTTGTAAAGGGCTGAGATTTTGCCGTATTTTATTACTTTCTGCTGATATGCCAAAATTTCTCAAGATAGTATTTTTGAATCCACAAAGAATCTGATGAAAAGCATGTGTAATCTCTGCTCTGTCTAGTGCATATTCCCATGTAGAATTGAGTATATAATAACGCTACTTATGAGGTCTTCTAATTACAGAATGAATGCTTTGTCAAATGACTGCATTTTCATTAATAATCTCTCCATCCTTCTTAATAACTTACACAAAATGTAAGATGACAATGCAGATGTTCAAAACTCTATTAGTAAATCAAGCCAAGAGTACTTTGGTAGCATATTATGCAGATGTTCTGCACAAGGGACTGTGGAAATATCTCCATCTGCATTACTGAAATAGTCACATTGTTCTGGTAGGTTGCCATCTGAATATCATGAAATCAATATACATCCTTAGTATAGCATAAATGCACTCCCATTCCATCCCCTCGAAGTAATATTTTTCTTTTAGGAAACTCAAAAGAACATTGGGCAAAATATTGCCTTACTGCATGTTTCTTTTGCCAAGCTTTTATATATATTTTTGATCCAACATATAAAATAAAACTCTAACTTTAATAAAACACTAGATGCGGTTTTCCTGGTACTTCCAAGGATAAGTAAGATTTACCTTATCACAGCAACTCATATTTGTTGTAAGGCCTGATGCAGAAGTGATGAAGTTAATTAAAACAAAAGCATATGAACAGAATATACTCCTGAAGACTTTGACTGAACTGTTATAATAACACTATACTAAAATAAGATACCAGTCAAGATATCATACCGTGGGATGGCCCCAACAAGCTTAATGCCTTTTTCCTAGTGACCTGAGGTAATCATAGAATTATTAAAGTTGGAAAAGACCTCTAAGATCATCCAGACCAACTGTCAATTCAGAAGGATCGGCAGGATACACTAGAAAGAATTTCGACCATGAAATGAATCTCCTCTTCCAGTAGCAGGTACATTAGTCTACTTTTGCAACACAATTTACATAAAGACATGCAGCTGTGTTTAATCAAGATGCACTTTTGCAAGTGTAGTAGGATTCTTTGTTAGGATGTAATTCAACCTAGGAGAACTGGGGTGTAAGGCAAAATCTTTGGAATCTCAAGGTGCAGACTCTCAATGTAGAAGGAGCTACAAAGCTAGTTAAGAAGCAGCAAAGCTCTGCCACAGTTTACGTCCCAAGTCTATCTGCTGCAGTGTCTCATGATGTTATTTCCCTCTGGTTCCCACTACTAACAGCAAGTAGAGAGAATGACACGACAGTTAATAATTTATAAATTCCCAGTACTGTTGAGCTGCTTAGTTGTGCACATGCGTCCCCACACAGACAATGATCACAGAATCACAGAATCACAGAATAACCAGGTTGGAAGAGACCCACTGGATCGTCGAGTCCAACCATTCCCACCAATCCCTAAATCATGCTCCTAAGTACCTCATCCGTCTCACCTTAAACACCTCCAGGGACGGCGACTCAACCACCTCCCTGGGCAGACCGTTCCAATGCCTAACCACCCTCTCCGTGCACAGTGGGAACACAGAGGGGTAGAACTCTTACCAGTGAACGGACACCAGAGAGAGCCTGAGAAATGTCAGTGAATTACTCTTCACTTCTTAACTGCCAGAAAGGTGGATATGTTAGGAAAGCATGTGGGTTGGGCAGTAGTGCCTGGTCAAGCTACACCATAGGAATGATTTCAGAGTCCAGATGTTACATCTGACAGCAGCCACGATGAACTCCTGGAATTAATGTCAAGAACAGTATTTGTAAAGAAGACCAAAAAATGAAAAAGAAAATTAAGTTTCCACATATGTACCTCTGCAATATGTGGATAGAAGATAAACTAGGAAAAGGTCTTCTTTAGGAGGTCTCCAAAGATTCCTGACAGACACGTGCGGTCTGGTATGAATGGTCTGCAATACTGGATACTTCATGTCTGACCTACTACTGGCAGGACTGAAGAGCATTGTTCTCCTTTACTGCGTCTGAACAATCTGTTTTAACAACTGGAAAAGTGAGGATTTTTGCCTCCTTCTTTCTTTCTCCTATTCTTTTTCTCTTTGGACACATTACTCACCTTTCCCATCTGCAACTGCGGAGCAATTTAATTTAAAGAGAAACGCATTTATGTCTATGTGTATGCAGTGATGGCAAGATGGGAAAAAGAGGAGTCTTTCACAGGGTGAACAAAGAAAGGGAAAAATCTACCTACTCCAAAAGCAGCTCAGCAGGTTAATCAGGCCAATATTTAATTAAGCCTTTATACTCTAAAGTACAATTTATGCTCGAATAAGAATCGTTCTCAATGCAGTGCCACCAATATGCTTACTGGACCACAGATCCTGAGGCTAGAGGCTGCTAGTTGACTTTTCATCCCTGTTGTTATCAATGTTGAGAAAAAAACTTTACTCCAGGGAGGGGGGATCATAAAATGGATGATAAATTCATTAGAAGATTTTGGCCTGAAGCACTGGTTAAAGGAAACACCATACCTTTGTAAGCATTATCTACGTCAATGCCTCCCTCCTGTAAAATAATTTATTGCCTGGGTCGGTTGGAAAAAAAAAAATGCTTGAAATGAAAAGGTCAAAAATACCTTGAAAAGACAAAGACGCCCATATGAATTCTATTTTTCATGATAAGGCTGAATATCATCTAAAGCCTTGTTCTGGCATCCTGAGAACAAATGACTGGTGATTCCAAATGTCAGCAGAATCTAGTAGCAGAGCTTTGCTGTCTGTACAGTTCAGAGTCTTTGGCATGAGTTCAAAGTAAAAATGAATCTGAAAATTTCAGAAGTCTGGGAAGCCCATATGCAAACCCAGTTATGTATCCTGGCACTTTGGCTGAGACAGTTTTTTTTATTACAAGACTTTGAAGCCTGTGTACAAAAATAAATTGCCTTTGTGCTCTGTGACTAAAGGCATCCAAAATACGACAGCTTTTTTAAGTTCAAACCCACTTATTTTCACTGTTTTTCCTCATTAAAACTATCAAAACCTGCTTTCCGTGCCGCATACTTGGCTTTTTTTATGAAATGCACCTTCTAATTGATATTAAGGTTGGTGAACCTAGGTAGATTTTTCGATTAATCTCATTTGAGTATTAACTTTGGAACCACATAAGCACAGATGCTTTCACAGTTTAGTTCGTATAAAGTGCTTTCGTATCTCGTCAGTTTTTCTCAGTCACGCAACACATTTTGTAAAAATTTCTCTGGACAGTTCCATCATCTGATGGTGTAAGTGTCTAGGTCATGTTACCTAAGCACCATGAAATACTGCCTGCCATAGTGTAAATTAAAATAATTACTCCATGATGCTCTTAGAACAAGCAGACCATGGCCATCGTTCAGTGTCTCCTCATACCATCTTTATTTTCTTGTTTGCGAAAGGCTCTGTCACAGTCATGAAACAGTGAGCCTCATTTAACAAAGAACTACAGAAAAACAAAACAAAGAACCAAAACCAATGACACATAAGCCAAGTTGATATTTAGCCTTCAGGATTTTGAACAAAACTACTTTGCGTTCAGAGAAGTGGGCAGACTGATTACAGTTTAGCTCTAGAAGGTAATGGCTAAGTGTTGTACCCCGGTGCAGAAGAATCATTAATAAAGAGATTTGAAAGAGGCAGGGAAGGGGGAATTAAAACCACGATGAATGCAAAGGTCAGTTGCAAGTAGTTTTCCAGCTTATTTTTAACACTTGTGGTAAGAGAGGAGAATGCATTATTACAGTCATCAGTAGTAAAAATTAGTGTGTGGTCTTTATATTTTGCCTTTCAGCTCAGATGGTGAAAACAGCTAGGTAAATCTGTGTTCCCCTTACTGATTTTTTATTCTATTCTCAGCCATGCTTATGACGTGCACATATACCAGGGACATGGTTTGGGCCGTAAAGTCTCCATCCTCCCAATTACGACCACACGATGCAGCATCAGTGTTCAGTCGTTTTAACGCACACTACCCTTAACCTTATTATGAAGTATTTTATTAAACAGATCAGTTCTACAGCATAGATAGTAAAAAGACATAAGCAGAAAAATATTTCCTTATTTTCAGATTTCAAATGCTCTTAAATCTTGCTGTTGCTTGCCTTAACTTCTGCTAAAGTACTGCCACAAGTATTCATTTTTAACAGTCTATGATCACCAATCTGCTTTAAACATGAGGAGCATAACAGATTATTTAGAAACATCAAAATCTCTTCCTTTCCGTCTGCAAGCCCCAGAAGTCATATGCATGAAGCTTCACATATTGTTCATATGCATGAACATTAACATATCAAATCCAGCTGTAACTAATTTCAGAAACTATTAATAAATCTCCCATTGTTACCACCTCCTAAACAGCCATTCAAGAATATTCTAGTCACTTGGTCACACTTGATTTCATTCCCCTTCTTGATATTTCTCATCTTCCCTGATAAAAGACCATGGCTTATCTTTGTTTTATGCACCACCAAGCCATTCTTTTACTTTAAATTACACCTGTACACCTTGAACCTAACACTAAAATGTCTTGTGAAACACTAAGATCCTCACAGAGGAAATCCCCCTACCCCATGGAAGCTTTTGGCATTCCAAATTCTTCAGCTTCAGTGCACAGGCTCCTCTCAGAAGAGGACGGGTAGGGACCTGTGGACCTGTGAATGCACCTTTCCACAACTATGAACTGTGGCCTCCAATTACACAGCTGAATCACAAGATTGTCTATACTTTTCTTCTTAAACCATTAGGGTGTATTAATGTTTTAAAATCAATAGGGACAAATATTGGAGAGGAGTCAGTTGACGAGTTAGGCTCCTGCCAGTCCAGGATGTGGAGGACTAAGTCATGCTGTGCCACAAATGTTCTCTGTGGCATCCAAAACCTCATTCAGATTCTGTCTTACGGCATTTGGACAAAGGACTGCTGTAGATATGTAACTTCCCTTGATTTAGTCACCCTTATGCCTTCAGAACTTCATTCTGAGAGAGAATTTTATGAGTTCTCTGCTTGAGTTTGAGTGTTCTTCAATATCCAGCCACTAACGCAGCAAGTACCTCCCCACCTTCCAGGGATCTTGTAAGGGTGAATTTAGGAAAGAGAGAATTAAATGCTGCTTTACTGACAGCTATGTAAACCAATATAATATACAAATCCAGGGTAGTTATCTCAATATGCCAGCCCTTCATCAAGATGAAGCATGAGGAAAGGTTAGTGTTTACATTTTTGCAAAGTTGTGGCTAATGTTTTTCTGGGTGTTCTTAGGATGCTGGATAAGGCCAGGGGCAAATTTTCTCAAGGCAAGGGAGCATTTTTGATCTCGAACAGGGAGGTCTGGAGGAGTTGTAAATGCGGCAGTCATTACTAATCAGCAGCTTCAGTGTCTGGAAATAATTTCCTTTTCACCTTTAGCACACGAGCTACCATATCATGACTATTTGTTATAATGAATTATTACTGTTCATTGTTTTCCTGTCTTACATTACGTAGTACTTGCATTTATTTTATGCTGTATCATCCTTTATAACAGCAGGCAATGGAAGGCTGTTCAAATGTCACAGAGGGCAAGTACGTTACATAAGAAACCAGGGCTGAAAAGAGCATGGAGGTAAACAAGGGTAACAAGATAGAACAATTCTAGTTTATGATGGAAGTCACTTGCACTCAGGTGGCTAGTAGGGAAAGGTGAAACAGAACCTCACAGCAGTCTAATTTGGTATCAGTTATCTCTGTTTCAATGCTTCAGTCCACCGGAATGCTTTACAATGATCATTTATTATCTCAGTATGTTAAAATATATTTAAGGAAAAGCTCTGTAATTGTAGGGGTGAGATTTAGAATCTCAGTTATTGATCAGTCTCTTATCTCCGAGCCAGTGTCTGGTTATCAGCATAGACGCAAACTGTTGAAATCTCACCTCCTGAAGTCAGCACACATGACAGAGAGATGCCATGATGTTATGCTGTACCTCTGCTTTCTAGTCTACACAGCAAAACTATGCTCAAATATCACTCTCACCCCTACAAAAACAACGATAACTTTTACAAAACTGTATTTCTTTTTCTTGTAAAAAGCTGTTTAAGAATGTACTGCTACCAAACCTGAAGGTCAAAATATTTTTTCACTGGTTTCAACATCTGTTTAACATGTCTGAGATCCTCAGCCTTCATTGA
Source organism: Clamator glandarius (assembly GCA_033459285.1). Classification (NCBI taxonomy): domain Eukaryota; kingdom Metazoa; phylum Chordata; class Aves; order Cuculiformes; family Cuculidae; genus Clamator; species Clamator glandarius. The sequence goes on from JAUNZM010000223.1 coordinate 1,519,446, forward strand.
AAATTTGGGGTAGGTTAGAGTGGTCTGTTCTTCAGGAAGGCTGGGAAGTGAACGTCTGCATTATAATGGCATCACTTCTAATTCACGAAAAATAGAGTTAAACTATGGAAATATCTAAACTATCCCTTTCTGTCCATTAAGACACACTTACAAGGTGTATCTCACCGGAGCAGTCTTGGAATGTTAACTGGATATAATCTTTTTGGATGAAACTAAACTGGAAAGCCGTATTCCAAGTGCACGGCGGTTACAGTCATAAATAGACTAAAATATTAAAGATTGTTCAAAGCAATCACCCCCCGATATATAAAGGGGGGTTCTCAGCACCAAATTTTTCACTGTGTGAGCTGCACTATCTTGCTAGTGTGTACACAGCCCACGTTATGTAAGTTTTTGGTAGGGAATGTTTTTGGTAGCTGCTGAGACAGTTTCAGGAATAAGGGCTTTCTGTGCCTAGCACAAAATAAACAACTTACTATTTCCCATTATTTTGTTTTCCCCCTAGGTTTCTCTATCATCCCGAATATTCTGATTTGTCAGATAGAATGTTGTTTGAAAGTTCTACAGGCATTGCAAACACAACTTAATGCTAACTTGTTTGAGAGGTTGTGTATATCTCATTTTAGGGGCTAAGGAAGTTCCTGAGCAACCACTGGATCATCAAGTCCAACCATTCCTATCAATCACTAAACCATGCTCCTCAGCACCTCACCCACCCGTCCCTTAAACACCTCTAGGGAAGGTGACTCAGCCACCTCCCTGGGCAGCCTCTGCCAGTGCCCAATGACCCTTCCTGTGAAAATTTTTTTCCTAATATTCAGTCCAAACCTCCCCTGATGGAGCTTGAGGCCATTCCCTCTTGTCCTGTCCCCTGTCACTTGGGAGATGAGGCCAGCTCCCTCCTCTCTACAACCTCCTTTCAGGTAGGTGTAGAGAGCAATAAGGTCTCTCCTCAGCCTCCTCTTCTCCAGACTAAATAACCCCACAGCCGCTCCTGGTAAGACCATGTTATGTTTGTCTGCAATTTTGAATTTTAAACGTAGAAAGCTGCACTGTTTTAAACTTCACTAGAAGGACTCATTTTACTTTGATGAAAGAAAAGGTCTGTTACGTTCTAACCCTTTAAAATTTAGGCAGTAATCTTTTGTAAGGACTCAGGCTGTAATTTACATATTAAACTCAACACAACCACAACATGAACGTCTTTCTACTCACCATCTGACTGGAATATAAATACGGATTTCTACTATGCAATTAAAAATCTAATGCAATCTGTGAGAATGGATATTAAGGAGATTCGTGTCAGCATAACAGGAAATGGCAGCAATTGTGAAGTTGTGAATGTTTATCTTCAGGTTTACGCATTTGACAAAATTCACGGTTTAACATTTTTGTGGGGTTTAGCTGTATTGGATTGTGCAGACTGGTGTGTTGGGACGGGGGTGGGTCTGTGTTCGCAGAGCCTGGAGGAGGAGCTCTTGAGAGTCCCTGGGCGGTCTGGGGTGCACTAAGGGGAAGGAACATTCTTGAAGACGGTTGTAATATTCATGAGGCTAAATGAATATGCATGAGAACACATGTATACAAAGGTGTGGCAAGCATGGTTTAGTGTGCGTGTTGGTAGAGCAGAAGCACCCAGCGCACCCAGCGCTGTATTACCCAGCTCCCCATCCCCGGATAATAAAATACTTCGCTGCTGAATTGGCCTGGCCGTGTAGTCATTTATAACAAATCTAATGCTACTAATACTATTGACAAGATTATTCAATATGAATTTTGTTATAGAGTTTGTTGAGGAGAGGGTTTACATTTTGGCTATGTTATTACAGTTAGTATTACACATAAAATACATAGGGTAATATCTCAATGCACACATAGCAGGTGTGCCTATATATGCACTTATCTGTAGAAATGAGTGTGGCCAGTGAGACCTTCCCTGAATTCCCTGGAGTCCCCTCCTGGTCTTCTCAGAAGATTTACATGCTGGAAGCAAAGTATGCATATCTGTGCAGAACAAACTGTAAATTCTGCAATGATAGTCTCTGCCAGGAAAGGGTTGCAGAATACTTTCTTTGAGAAGTGATCCAGAAAATTATTTAAGGCAGGGATGTATTGTGAGAAGCAAAGGAAAGGGGACTCTGGAGTTACCAGCTCATGTGACGCGAGGGAATTGCTCTGCTTGGTGTCTTAACAGTTTCCTATTTAAGTGAAAAATGAAAACTAATCTTGCAGTACCACTGTACCTCTGCTCTCCAAGGAGGATCTGTGGATTACAAAAGACAGTATGAAACAAAAGAAACTCACAGCTTTTCATCCACTTTGCACAGAGAGAAGCTATTTCCAGCCTCTAAACTAGCACATTTTTCCCTCTGTGGTTTCTGACTAAATAGGGTCTACTGTAGTATAGAATGATTTAGAAGACACACACTGCTGTCAGGGGCATATTCTTCAGATAAGAAATTGCAAAATTTCTCCATCAAGGGGTAAAAAAATGGGACAGAAGCAATCTTTGGATTCTCTTTTGGATTCAACCACTTGTAAAGGTGTAGTTACATTTGCACATAACGTATCAACTTAATATTCACCTGTGGAATAATACTGAACCAGAGACAACTGAACTCTTGCTACCATCATTTCCTTAATGTTTGATCTCCCAGTTCCAGGCATCACTACTCCAAACCACCTTTCCTTTTGCTTGGCTTTGTCTGGCTTTGCTCAATGCACCCAGTCACACATGAGCAGTTGACACCCTTCTGTCCATGTATATGATGTGCCCAATCATACCGAAAATGCCGGCAAATAAACACTCATTTTCGACTCATTTTGGAATTAGAGAAAGCAAGCACCCTTTAATCATGCCTGGGCAATACAAGGGAGCGATCTCCACCAATCACGTGCAGCAAGACAAGACCTGGTTGCCAAAACGTTTCCCACTTACATGCAAAAGAATAAATTTCCCCAGAAATCCTATGCATATTTTATTACTTTCCAAGGACTAATTTTAATGTTATTATGAACTTCATGACAGTCAAAACTCTTGCTAATTTGGAGCTTTAGAATCAGCTCTCTGTCTGACCTTGCATTTCAGATAGACTGTAAACAGAGGTGGGCCCCTCATTACAAGAGAGACATTGAGGTCCTGGAGCGTGTCCAGAGGAGGGCAACGAAACTGGTGAAGGGGCTGGAGAACAAGTCTTATGAGGACTGGCTGAAGAAACTGGCGTTGTTTAGCCTACAGAAAAGGAGGCTGAGGGGAGACCTTATCACGGTCTACAACTGCCTGAAAGGAGGTTGCAGAGAGGTGGGTGTGGGTCTCTTCTCCCAAATGATAGGTGATAGGATGAAAGGGAACGGCCTTAAACTGTGCCAGGGTAGGTTCAGATTGGCCATTAGGAAGAATTCTTCACCGAAAGGGTTATTGGGCACTGGCCCAGGCTGCCCAGGGAGGTGTTTGAGTCTCCACCCCTGGAGATATTTAAAAGACAGGTAGATAAGTGCTTAGGGATATGGTTTAGTAGTGGACAGGAACTGTTTGGCTTGATGCTCTCAAAGGTCTTTTTCAGCCTAGTGATTCTATGATTCTATGGAAAAACGCGTATCTGCCAAGCACAGATCACACTAAACGCATGATGTAACAGTGTCTGGAAAAACACTATTTAAAAAAACCCACCATGCTTTTAAGAAAAACGCTGTCAGAGAACTGTATGCAACAAATACAGTTACTTGGGTGAAGTTAAATATTCTCCTGCTTAAGTGAAAATATTCCACTTTTTCTAATAGTAATAATGCTGTGAAAAGCCAAACTCAATAATCAATGCCAATTTGATTATTAAGTAGGTATTCTTTATTAGGTGATGCCAGCACCAGGAGGATAGTTCCATCTAATGGGTGTGCCATTATTGAGGCTGGTTACATGATTCTTTATACTGGTTAAATATACATATTCATACAGATTCCAGGAAACACATTACATATTCGTTATTCTTCCTGGAGTAGGTATGTCTATTATAATCAGTTCTAGGAATTTATTTATATAAATTTCCTCCCCTGGGCACATGCACTCTGGCCTCTGGTGGTCTTCTTCAGGGGTCTCTGGATGAAGGCTGTAGGTCTCACTCACAGATGAACTTTCAACTCACCTGTCTTGTGCGTGCTCTTAGACTCCTTGGGCTCCTCTTCAAGGCTGCACCTGGTCCTTGCTGGTCCTTTTTTCTCTTATCATTGCACTAGTCCCTGTTATCTGGCTTAATTAGACACAGTCACATCCCTTCATATTTTTTCTAACTGCAGCCTTGCTAAAAGTCCTTACTTAAGCATAAATATGTAGGCACATGCTAGCTAAAAGCTAATCCTATATTTTAGTTCTAAAATCACAAACTCTGTACATAAATTCAAATATATAATACGTTAGCAACTTATAAAAATTAGAATGAAAGTAAGCTGAAGAAGTGGGCCAGTGTGAACCTCATGAGGTTCAGCAAGGCCAGGTGCAAGGTCCTACACCTGGGTCGGGGCAATCTGCAGTTTCAACACAGGATGGGGGATGATGTGATTGAGAGCAGCCCTGCAGAGAAGGACTCGGGAATGCTGGTCAATGAGAAGCTCAACATGAGCCAGCAATGTGTGCTCGCAGCCCCGAAGGCCAAACATATCCTGGGCTGCATCAAAAGCAGCATGGCCAGCAGGTCGAGGGAGGGGATTCTGCCCCTCTATTCCACTCTTGTGAGACCTCATCTGGAGTATGGTGTCCAGTTCTGGAATCCACAGCATAAGAAGGAACTCTTGGAATGGGTCCAGATGAGGGCTACAAGGACGATCAGAGGGCTGGAGCACCTCCCATGTGAGGACAGGCTGAGAAAATAGGGCTTGTTCAGCCTGGAGAAGAGAAGGCTCCAAGGAGATCTTATAGTGACCTTCCACTACCTGAAGGAAGCCTACAGGAAAGCTGGGGAGGGACTTTTTACATAGGCTTGTAGTAATAGGACTAGAGGCAACGGCTATAAACTGATGAGGGGCGGATTTAAGACTAGACATAAGGAGGAATTTCTTCATGATGAGAGTGGCGAGGCACTGGCACAGGTTGCCCAGGGAAGTTTTGGATGCCCCATCCCTGAAGGTGTTCAAGGCCAGACTGGATGGGGCCTTGAGCAGCCTGATCTAGTAGAAGGTGTCCCTGCCCATGGCAGGGCTTGGAATTATATGATCTTTAAGATCCCTTCCAACCCAAAGCATTCTATGATTCTATGATCTATTTCCTTTCCTCATCCATTTCTTAACTCATCACTGTGGTATTCTAAGGTTTAGTGATACCTAACATTTCTCTGTATCAGGCACTCTTCAGCTGTCTCAAAGACAGAGGTAATAACTATTTAATTACACTTAGTCTTGATAGCTGGGAATGAATCACACTTCATAATTAGATCTGTATGTTTTGGAAGAAAAGGGCTAAATTTAAAAAAAAAAAAAAAAAGAGGGAATTTAAATGCAAGAAGGACAAAAAGTCTGATTGCCTCAGGGCAAGTAGGGAGCAAGAGAAAAATTTCAAAAATTCATATGTTCAGATCTTGGCCTGTATCAGACACGGTGTGACCAGCAGCTCCAGGGAGGTTGTTCTGTCCCTGTACTCTGCACTGGTGAAACTGCACCTTGAATACTGTGTTCAGTTCTGGGCTCCTCCCTGCAAGAAGGATGTTGAGGCTCTGGAGCATGTCCAGAGAAGAACAAAGAAGCTGCTGAAGAAGCTGGAGAACAAGTCTTACAAGGAGCGGCTGAGGGAACTGAAGTTCTTTAACCTTGAGAAGAGGAGGCTGAGGGGAGATCTTATAGTGGAACAAGCTGCCCAGGGAGGTGATTGAGTCACCATCTATGGAGGTATTTAAATGATGGGTAGACGAGGTGCTCAGGGACATGGTTTAGTGGCAGATAGGAATGGTTGGACTCGATGATCCTGGAGGTCTTTTCCAACCTGGTGATTATACGATTTTATCTCATATGTTTGTATTTTGTAATGTGGGGAGCTAAGGCATAATACAGTAAATGAAGACTACACGTGAGGCACTGTCACAGGTTGCCCACAGAAGTTTGGGATGCCCCGTCCCTGGAGGTGTTCAAGGCCAGCTTGACTGGGGCTTTGAGCAGCCTGGTCTGGTGGGAGGTTTCCCTGCCCGTGGTAGCGGGGTGGGAACTGGATGATCTTTAAGGCCCCCTCCAACCCAAACTATTCTTTGATAATATTCCAATATAGAGTATTTCAGCATCTTATAACAAAAAAAACTTCTTCCTTCAGCAACTACTTTTCTCAGCTTTAAAGCAGCAGGTGAGACAAAGGGCTCTTTATTTTCCGCCCCTCTCTGGATCCCGGCACTGGGGCAGGTGGCAGCGCGCCAACCCAGCCTACCGCAGCCTCCCCGCGCTCCCCCAACATGGCGGCGCTGACCCCCTCGCGCTTCCTCTTCCGGTCCGGGTTGCCATGGCGCCGACCACTACCACCACCACCACCCCACCCCCGCCCTTTTTCTTGCCTTTTCCCCGCCTTTCCCTTCCCGTGCCGGGTCGGTGTTTACAGGGGGCGGGAGTATTGGCAGACCCAGTGCCGAGGGACACGGGGACTCAGCCCACGGACGGTGCTGAGAGGGACGCGGCATGAAAATGGCGCTGGCGGGATGGGGAAGGCGGGGGGGAAATGGGGGTGTGCACGCTCGCTGTCTGAACAAACTCCAACTTCCAGGAGCTTCGGGCTCTCCGGGGGCTGCGCTGCTCCTGGGAGGAAAATAAAAAGATCCAAGCACCCCGTGAAAGCCCGGGGTCAGCGCTGCCCGCTGTCCCTCGTATTCTGACCTATCTGTTTAATTTGCAGGTGTGTGACCTTTCAAGGCGCTCCCTGTCGTTAATCGGTCTGAAATGCCAGGCGCTCCCCGTTCTCCTTGTGTGAAACACTGATTCACTGGGAAAACATGACAAAGTCCTCGAAGCAAAGACGATAATATTTTTATTTTACAGTTCAGCGCTGAATCGGATGCCCTTCTAAGCAAGGCATCCCATCTTACAGAAGCAGTGGGTATATAGACTAGTTGTAGACCAAGAACCGTGTGAATGCTTAAAGAATGACTTTATTGTTTCTTTTAGGTTATCCAGCCGTGTCTGGAGACTTCCTTCAGGTTATCTCCTGACCTAAAACAGCTATATCTAACAAGACAACTAATAATCAATAAATTCTCGCAGCCCTAAGACAGGTTATCTCTTGACCTAAACCAGCTACATCTTACAAGACAGCTAAGCATATCAATAAATTCTTGTAACTGTAAGAGAGTGTTTATTCTTTCAGGTTATTTATCCACGTCTGGAGATTGTCTGCATATTATTTCTTAATACAAGACAGATTTATATTACAAGATAATTAAACATACACATCACCTGCAGCAAAATTTATCAATTAATTCTCACATCCTAAATTTGTCTTGCAGAAAAAAAATGTATCGATGAGCTGGGTTGTGAGCTCTTTGAGGCAGAAACTGTACATAGACACAGTCTGTGCCTGTGATGATGGAGAGATTTGGCATGGGCCTTCTTCAAGCCTCCAAGACGAGTCAGTGTGCATTACGAGTTCTCCAGCTTGGAAAGGTTTGGGTTTTGGGCAGCGCGCCGGTGTTGGTCACTCAGATAAACATAATCGCTGTGCACCAGGGACTTCCCGCTGTCAGTGTCTGCACAGCTGACAGAGGAGAGAAAAGGGTCAGTTTCCAAGTACACGAAATAAAAATATACAAAAGGCAAGTTTCCTTCTATGCAGTGGCCTGAAGTAAAGAGTCCTTTTTTTTTTTTTTACTTTCTCTCTGAATGCTTTTTAGTTCAAGTAGTGTGGGATAACATATGTAAGGCTGTTAGTGGTAAGCCGTGCTATGTCGCTGCATGAGTTGTTGACTTATACTGCAAAACAAAAAACTCAAAAGTGCTGGCTGAGCAGAACATTCAGCTTAGAGCTGAAAATGAAAGGATTTTCTTTAGCTTGTGTTGCACACAGTTTCTTAGCTTCCTGCACGCAGCATAAACTGTTGATTATTCTTGCTAAGGCCATTACTTCTGCTGAATTCCTCTTTTGCCATGCTAGAGTGGGGAAAGCTCGTGGCTATTTTGGGTGGTCTCAGTCAAAATATAGCCAGATGTGAATGGAGCTGTTTAGATTGCAAGGAAAATGTGTGTGTGTAGTTGGGGGAGGGTACTTTTTATTTTTTTAAGCAATCTAAGCACTGTATAGAGCATTTCAGTTTTTTCTCTGCGTGGGCAATTTCTTTCACTGTGTATTCCATATGTACTGCCTTTTGCTGTAGCAGTTGCCTCAGTTTCCTCTGTGTAAGATTGTTGTAGAGGCATGATTTGAAGTCTTAAGCTGAGAGGGGATAATTACCTTTTTAATTTAAAAGTGGAATGCATCACAGTGTTTGTACACAATTTTTTACCCCTTAAAATGGGGAGGAAAGGAGAAGCGGGATTGGGGAGTGTCTGTGAGGTGCTGGAATTGGATTAGGAGTCCTCTTCTGGACTTGCTCACAAATAGCCTGGTGTGACTTTATAAAGAAAAGTTTTAAGTTGTTACTCGTTGCAGGACTTGCACTAGAACCAAGGTTTTTGCAAAATCGTCTTGCCTATTTCTTCCCTAATTGTTGTTACGTCTTGGGAAGTACATCTGAGTTTGTGCATTTTAGCAGTGTTGATTTTGAATCTTTCTCATTGATGCTGGCTAGCAGGTTGCTGAGAAGGCAGCGCTGTCAAAGTAAGACAAATTAATGCTAGTTATATATAAAGATAGTCTGCCTGCTTATGGGAGGGAAGAACCACGTGAAGAGAAGTAACTGGTAACGTCGGGGGAATTCTGCTGTGGAAGTGATCCTTTCAGAATCCACCACTAACATCTGATTGTTGCTGAGGAAACTAAAGCTTCATGTATTCTTTAAGTAAATCAAATAGCATAAGTTTCCTACTAAAAAGGTAGAGTGAAATAAAGTAGCGTGATAAAGTCATGCTTAAAGCTTGCAGTGATGTAGCTGGGTTGGATTCAGGATAGTCTTTTGTGTACTTTGCTTCTTTTCCCATCTCTTTAAAGCAATGGCAGTGCTGAGGTTTGTGGGTCCTTTCAGGCTATGCAAAATATATGGTTGAAACCCATATTTCCTGCACCGCAGGACAGGAATGAGGCAGTCAGCTCGGAAGTGGACTGTTCCTAAATGTAGGAATATTTAGGTGATATGTGACGCATACGCCAAGAGTGTTTGCTTTCCTTAAAGAGCAGATCGTGTCAATGACAAGGAAATACACTTTTTGTCAATGGCAAGGAATGAGGAGCCTGGGTAGCGGGTCTGTCAGGTGGGGAGAGCACTTTCATTGTTTAGGGAAATGGAGAATTGTGGGGAGATGACGAAATCCCCACCTGTCCATTATGCTGCCAATCACTGCCCCACAATACAGTACATTTCCAGTATTCTTCTGTTGCGGCTAGGCACTGGATTTCTCGGGTCTTAGGCCAGCACTGGAGAATGTGCTTGCATCCTTGCCAACAGGACATCTTTGTGCCTTTTCTTCAACCGATGGATGAATTGAGGCATTAGGATAGTCCTTGATGGCTACCTTGTATGGTTGCTGCTGCAGGCACTGCCGCTAACGCTGCTCCTGTCACTGCTCTAACCTAAATATGGAGTCAGAGGAATGAAAGGCATTGGGAGTGTCAGATCATATTGAAGATCTTGTTTGGAGAAGCAAGCTTAAGGTGTGATCTCGGTTAAGTAGCTGCTTCTCCTTTTGTTGAATTGAAGTGATAAGCCAAAGCAGAACGAGAGCGTATGATGCTTTGGCATGTGCTCACATTTAAGGTATGTATTTTGGGTTAAGACAGGTGCCATAAATCTGACGTTTTCCTTTGAGAAATTTTATAGCTACAAGAGAAAGAATGTGAACTCACTGTCTGTAGTTGTTCTGTTCTTCTGCTTGTCTGTGGTATGTGATGTTGGCAGGTGAATTGTAGAGATCACAAAAAGGCAAAGTAGTTTGAAGGTGAAGGAACAAAAGTTGTGCAAAGCCTGAATAAATATTTCTATTGCTTTTATTTACAGACAGCTGTTCCTGAAGGGTGTCACGGATTATCCTGTCAAAACCTGATGTATATATAATTTTTTTTTTTTCCCTTACATGTCTGTGATCCTGTTTAGCAGGGCTCTTAGCAGTTGAAATGAAAAGTTCTTGGGAAAGGAGCAGCTTATAAAAAGAAGAGACAAAAGGTATTGCATTTTGTGGACTACATAATAATCTTTTTTTCCTGGTATGTAGTCCTAAAGTTGTAGGAAGCAGAAGGAGAGTGAGTGTAAGCGATAAGAGTAACGGGAACATGAATTGTGTACTCTGTAGATAATTCTGACTTAAATATTTGTGTATGTTTAGTCACATTTGTTTTTCTTCATCGGTGAACTACCTTACAAACTTTTTGGTGGTTTTCATTTCCCAGTCTTTCAGCTGAATTTCAGGAAGACGGGGAGTGGTTACATGCTTTCAAACTTTTGAGCAAGGTACATGCTTGTATTGGTGAGGGCAGTGGTCGAGCTCTTAAGCAGTTTTTTCCAAAAGAGGTATTGCTGGTTGAACTTACTGGAAGTCTTAAAAGTGACTTGTGCTTGTGTTAGCAGATCTTAAAGTCTTAATGTTTCTGCAGAGCTAACTAAATCTAGTACAATTGTTCTGCTTCCTTTCAATCTAAACAAATCATTTTGGAGAGGGAGTCTGTGCACCTTGCAGATCATCAAAAGTAAAAGGCAACTGCTACCAAAAGTTATTGCTGCCAGAATGAGTTTTTACTATTAAGTTGTGTGGCTTGTGTTCATAATGATCAAGTGTTTTCTATGTTTGATGGCTGTTTAGTTGCTGAGTGAAGTAACTCTGGTTGGAATCTTGTATGCAGCAAGTTGTGATCTTGCATTCCTTGCTGGTAGTTTGGAAGAAAATAGCATGTATATGAAGCCTGAAATAAAAGGGGCGCTACTGCTTGCAGTCAAATGTAAGACATGTGGGCTTGGGGTGATATTGGGGAGCTTGATAATTCCAGAAGGTGTAGTGTTTTTTCTGTGGAGTAAGTAATTATATTATCTGAAATGCTATGCCGTTAAAACACTACAACAATAAATTTCTAGAGCAGCAAGCAATGCTGTACCAAAAGAACTCTGAACTGAGTTCAGAAGTTGTTCGTAAGGAAGAATATAGACTTAACTGCCTAGCCATCAACAAAATAAATTTAAAATTTGTGCAATAAATGCATCATATTACAATCTCCCAGGTAATTCAGAAATGTTTCATATTTTGCAGAATATGCATTTTGAAATTCCTGGTGAAATAAAGAAACAAATAAGTTCTGAACTGAACGAAATATTTGATTTTTAATGTAATTTTCTAGTGTTTAAAATGACTTTCAGTGCTTATGGAACAACTTTTTACCTTCAAACGGATTTGCAGCTTTTTAATGTTTTCTGTCTAATTTAAAGAAAAAAAACAAAATAAAGATTTTAACAAGGTGACTTGTTTCAGACTGTTCAGCGATGCGTCTTGTGGCTGTCTTTTGGGAGGGAGTGCTCGTATTTTTCAAGCTGTATATGTGCTCGTGCACTTTGAATTCAGGTTTTATTGTGGAAGTTACTATTTTCTATCTGTAAGAGGCCTTGAAAAACTTAGTTAAATTTCAAATCATTTAAGTTATAACAGTAGTTGTGCACTTTTAAGGAAATAAATGCATGGAAATTGGGTAGTTCAAGTTGGCCATGTGAAACCCCCATTATAGAATACTGCTGTAATGTATCCTTCCATGACTTGGGGTTTTTGCTTGTTGGGTTTTTTGCATGCGTGTGGTTTTTTGTGTGTGTGTGTCTGTATTTTGTTTGTTTGTTTCTTTTAAACTGTGACCCTACTAAGGATAATGGGAAGGGTTTCTTTCAAGTCTTGGATGGCTAAGAAAATCTTGAAGACCTCTGCAATACAGGCCTCTAGTATTAAACAAAGGACTTCTTTTTATTTCAGACATTTCTCGTGCTGCCTACAGCTTTCTGGAGTGATTATTTCCACATCTTGTTAGGAAAATATTCTTTCTGCAGTGTGCATTACTTTGTTACTCTACTCTGAGTAAAACTGGCATTAACCATTAAATCCACCTGTCAAGGACCAGGCTAGAGAAAATATGTTTATACTGCTTTTGCTAATTGTAGTTATGTAGGAATTGTAATAAAACCGCAGGTCATTAAGTCTTGTTACTGATTGTTTTTAATTCACCAACTCAGCTGTCTGAGTGATTATTTTTTCCCCTTTGCGGACAGACAGTGAATTACAGGAAAGTTTCTTCCCATTGAAATTATCTAAATAGGTGAATGCTTAGTTATCAGTACGAGTTAACTGATATTTTTCAGATTATGTTGTTGGTAATTATTTAATTGCTTTCAGATTCATTTGCAGTGATGCAGGGTTATGCTTTGGTCCTGCATTGTTCTGTGTTGTACTGCTGTTTCAGAGCCCATTAGGTGTTTGTGTAATGACTGTTTTTCCTATGTATGAGCCTGTTCCCGATTTTAACAATTGCTAATGTTTGAGTGACGTTGTGAAATGACACTTTGTCATCATGTAACTTCTTTTTTCAAACAAATGCAATTCACCATGGTCATTCAGGTTGGAGGAATTTACCTTGCAATGAGAAGAGCTGGGGCTCATGTGGTGTTAAGAAGGGGCAAAGTATGCAAATGTGCAGGAAACTCTGTTTTTTGGTCTTACGGTCATGCAGTAAGCATTACTTAAACAGAATATAAAAACAGTAATGCTTTCACTAATATACTTTAAAAATATCATTGAAATTTCCCAAAATTCTTAACAAACTGTCCTGTACTTGGGGATTGCTTCACTTGTTTCTTCCTAGGCACCCACTGAATCTTGTGATACTTTAGGGATGCATATATCCTTCGTTAGCAGTTGAGTTGTATTTGATGATGTATAAAAGGGGTGTTGGACCTGTGCTGGGAAAGCTTATGAGAGGAGTCACAGGTGTGGAGGGGTAAGTCCTGTGCTGCCACTAATTTTCCTCTGCTAAATTGCTTTATTGGAATTGTGCCTGTGGAGAATACCAGGTCTGAAAATCAGTGTTAGGCAGGACAGAGGACATGTGGTTTAGGCTGGCAGTTGGAGATTGTATAGAATAAGGTAGGTCTGACTTTCTGGGCTCTTGAGAGGCTTTACAAGGAGTTAGGCAGTTTTGAGCAGTGAAAGAAGTGAGGTTCTGGGCTCAAGTCCAGAATAGAAATAAATGTGAAGATGAATGTCAGAAAGGGAAAAACTGGAGTAAAATGTTCAGAAGCAGGAATGGAAATATGAAGATCTAGGTTGGGAAATAAATACCACGTTCACTTGAAAATGCACAGAGAAAATGGTAGCTAAAGCTGCAGATTTTAGAATAATTTTCAAAGGATAGTCTTGGAACTGAGACACTAAACTGCTGCTGAAGTCGTGACTGGGCTTTATATCTGTTCCTCCAGCTTCTGTTCTGCAAGGGGGGAAATGATTACTGATAAAATGCAGCATAATGGAGAAAAGTATTCATGTGTGTTTTCTTCTGGTTTGGTTTTTGTGGGTTGTGCAGTTTGTTCGTTTTAAGAACACTGTTTTTCTAAGGGTTGAGTACAAATGGCAAAAAGGAATGGAATTGTAAGATACGTTCTAGAGTGTCCTTATTAGTAATTAAAAACTGAAGGAAACGTGAGGTTATTTGCCCCAAACTCACTTAATTTCAGTAATAATTTTTCAGAGGATGGATTTTTTTTTTTTTTTTTGCCTTTGAGCCCCCTCCCATTCATCAGCCTTTGTTTTGGGTTTTTTTTTTTCCTATCTGTTAGCCTAATCCTGGCTCAGTGAACTGTCAGTGGACAGTCTCTACTTTGGTTTGAGATTATGTACTGTAACTAATCTAATGCTAAGTACGAAAGTAGAGTCTTTTTAGACTAAAAGCTGCCTAAGAGCAGTGGTATTAGTGGAGGGTAGGGATATTTTTGTTGTTTCAAGATGGTTTGTAGGGACTTTTTAGAAAGTTTATCTGTTTCCAGTGTGCACCTGTCCAGGCCAGAGTCCGACAGTTTCCAAAGCAGAATGCTATGAGAAACTGTATCAAAGGCTTTACTAAAGTCCAGGAAGACCACATCCACAGCCTTTCCCTCGTCCAAGAGTTTAGTTACTCGGTCATAGAAGGTGATCAGATTACTCTGGCAAGACCTGCCTTTCATGAACCCGTGTTGACTGGGCCTGATCACCCGGTTCTCTTGCAAGCGCTTCATGATCGCACTCAAGATCACCCGCTCCGTGACTTTCCCCGGTACCGAGGTCAGACTGACAGGCCTGTAGTTCCCCGGATCCTCCCTGCGCCCCTTCTTATAAATGGGCAAAACATCAGCCAGCCTCCAGTACAGTGGAACCTCCCCAGTCATCCAGAACTGCTGGAAGATGATGGAAAGGGGTTTGGCCAGCACATCCGCCAGTTCCCTCAAAACTCTTGGGTGGACTCCATCCGGCCCCATAGACTTGTGGGCACCTAGCTGGGCAAGCAAGTCTCTAACCACCTCCTCTTGGACCTTGGGAATCTCATACTTCTCATCCAACCCTTGGGGTTGTGCACAGAGGGAACAATTTTCCTTACTGTTAAAGACTGAGGCAAAGTAGGCATTGAGTACTTCAGCCCTGTCTTCGTCCCCTGTTACTGTTGTTCCCTCTGCATCTAGTAGGGACTGGAGATTCTCCCTAGCCCTCCTTTTGCTGTTGATGTATTTGTAGAAAGACTTTTTGTTGTCTTTCACAGTCTTGGCCAGTCGCATTTCTATTTGGGCCTTAGCCCTCCTACTTTTTCCCTGCACAATCTCACTTCCTCCCTATAGTCCACCCAGGATGCCTGCCCCTTCCTCCAGAGGTCATAGACCCTCCTCTTCCTATTGATGTCTCTTAGGACCTCCCTACTCAACCACGCTGGTTTCTTACCCCACCGGCTACTTTTCCGGAACTTGGGGACGGCTTTCTCCTGAGCTGCTAGGAGTTCCTTCTTGAAGAGCGCCCAGCCCTCATGGACACCTTTGCCGTCAAGGAGCACCTCCCACGGGACTTTTCCAACCAGCCTTCTGAACAGCCCAAAGTCTGCTCTCTGAAAGTTGAGGGCAACTGTTCTGCTAACCTCCTTCTTCATTTTACCCCGCACTGAGAACTCTATCATCTCATGATCGCTTTGCCCCAAGCATCCTCCAACCTTCACAGGTTCCTAGGCTCTGTGCCATATGTTCCTAGGCTCTGTGCCATAACCTAACTATTCCTGTGATAATACCTGTTTAAATCTGTGCTTTCCCAATGGCTCTGGTGAGGAAAAACACATTCTCAATTAAAAAGGCTATATATAAACCCTAAATAATTGAAAGCATATTATCTAGTTAATAACACTGTTGATACATCTTCTGAATCCTAGATGTTCCTAGAGGGAGCCTCAAAGCAAAAGTAACGTCTGTGTGTGTTACTTCTGTCATGGCTGCTGCTCAAGAAGATTATTACAGAATTGCTGGGTGCTGCGTGGCCGCTTATCTCCAAGCAATTAACTTCATATAGTTGTGTGCATCCCATTCCCCTATTAGTTTGTCAGGGATCCAAAATCATACCAAACCCCAAAATCAACCCAGTGAAAACACCCAAACGCT
This sequence comes from Clamator glandarius, assembly GCA_033459285.1. Classification (NCBI taxonomy): domain Eukaryota; kingdom Metazoa; phylum Chordata; class Aves; order Cuculiformes; family Cuculidae; genus Clamator; species Clamator glandarius. The sequence goes on from JAUNZM010000223.1 coordinate 1,535,177, forward strand.
TGGGACCAACAAATTTAAGTATAAATTAGTTATAAATCTCCTTGGAGGATGGCTTCCTGGAATTTCTGATTGCTGTAGGCTACCGTGCTGCCAGGACTGCAGATACCTTAGGTATTGATTATTGAGCTTGCAGCAGACTTGGTGAATGGAACTCAACAGATATAACTGGGAAAAAGCAATGGACATACTAATCTAAGATACAAAGCTGTTGTAAAGAGACCTGGTAATCTTTTTAATAACACCTGACGGTTTTTGAGCCTTAGGTATTACTTCTAGGTATGGATACAAGAACCTAGAATCTCATCTACTCTTGTACATTTTAATTATTATACTTAGTGAAATTCAGTGCCAGCACTGTGCACACTTATGATTAAACTGATACGCTGAAGTCTGATAAACACCGATGTTTGAGACTGCTTCACCTAAAGGTTCCCTGTGTTATAGGTGTCTGTGTATAACAATAAGATGTTGATAAGATAAGAACTTGGGATGTTCTGTAGAAGACATGTCTAACTTCATTATAAGAACTAGGAAATCTTAAGATTTCTTGTAAAATAATTCTTGTAAAAATTAAGTTTGTAGTTTCTTGACACGCCATGCTTCAGTCTAGACTGTATTTTCAATTTTTAGCATTAAATTTTTAAATATAAAAGATGTAAATATTTTTGTGGTGTTTTGGGGGGGAAGATTCTAGAGAAAGACAGGAACTGTGTACAAAATATAGTTCAAAATGTGCTGTCTCATGCTTGGTTTTGAGTGGTAAAAAAAACCACTTCAAAAATTCTGGCCATTTCTGTTAAATATTAAGAATGTTCTATGGAAGTAGTAATTTTGGATTGTGTATTTTTCTTCTGTGGGATTCCAATAGCAAGTGTTCAAGTTTTGAAGTGGAGGGAAGTAGATGATGGTAAACAGCATCACAGCCATGGACTGGTCTCTGGTGGGCTTTTGTTTTCCTCACAGCTGGATTTGTTAATACTAGTTTAGAACTAAAGCTGACTTCCTGCTAAGATAAACCTTTATTTCCGGGTAAGTGTTGTCCATCTACTCAGACAGTGGCCTTCAATAACCCTCTCAAAAAAGACAGTGTTCTGCTTCTGAATGTCTTCTCTTTTACCGCTTTCACTGCATAACACTACTTGTAGAACTTCTCTGGATTGAAAGATGATCTCTATAATCCAGGTCGTTGATTAGATGCAGTTACTTCATCACTACAAGAAGGCTGAGATCAGAAACTTCTTTCTGAGCTTAGAAAGTATAGTAACAGCTACATACATCTTACAGATAATTATAAATGCCAAAAAAAAATTCCACCAATACTACGCTAATTTGCAAAAATGTAATCTGTTTACATTTAACCAAGGCAGGAGTGAAACTGCAAGTTGGAGAGTTCAAGCTAAGCTCCTTTCACTGAGCTTGAATATAGCAGGGATAGCAAATTGTTTGTAGTAACATTTAACCTCGAGTGGATTTTATTCTCAGAGTAGGAAAGCAAAAGGAGAGTAGAGAAAGGGCTTATGCTTACAGAGCTGGTGGTCCATTAACTACAGCAGTTCTGCTGCCTGAATGATCAAACTCAGGTTTAATGCAATACCGTTTTTTCACATCATAATGAAGGAACAAAAGGGGTTTGATCCAGCTTAAAAATTCTGAGCATTTTGCCTAACTGACAAGAAACAACTTATTAATGGAGACCTAAGATCTGAAAGAATTCGTACTACTACTAACTCATCACATCACCCAAACATAACCTCCAGGATCCCTAATTGCTCTTGTGTTTCTCTTCACACCACTTGTGCAAAAGTATCACGGATATTAAGACCACTTTCATGCACTTGATGAAAAAAATACATAAGCTGAAAGCTTTTAAAAGCCCTATAAGCTTATGAAAATAAGTGAGGTCATCATGCTCGGGTATTCTTCTCAGCTGCCTTCAGTGGATATCAGTCATCATTACAGCACTCTGAATCATAATGGACTCCAACAGTTTAATAACGATTGCAACACCCTTCCTAATGAGGCTGGTGCTGCCCTCTGATGTGAATATTCATAAAACTGGCAAGTAATGGGTTCCATCTTGATTAGCAGGCTATAGTTCTGTATCAAGCTTGAGAGACATCTTTTGATGCAACAAAAAAAATATCAAATGAAATCCTTGTTTCAAGCAGAGTAAATGAATTTGACTTTAGGTGATCAAGAGGGGAAAAACTTCTAATTAGAGACACAAGCAATCATCTTGTTCAGTATTCTTTCAAAGAAGGGCTACAGGGACACAGAATCCTAATAAACCTTCCTCAATCACCTTTTAGATAAATGTTAAGGATTAAAATTAAATGTAATTAAAGTTTGTTAATCTGATGTGGTTTCCACTGATAGTCCTGCATTTTTTCCTTTGCCCTATTATCATTTGTTTATTCCCAAATCCCTCTCCTCTCTTCTTACCAGCGTCATCTCATCCAGCAGGGAAGGCAGAAAGGCAAACTGCTGCTTGGGCTATCAGACCCATCTGTAATTAAATCGATGGACTGGCACATGCTCACACCACACTGCCTCCACACCACACATGGCAGTCACTGCTGCATCTGCTTTTGAACATCGATATTTTCATAGCTTTCATCACTGCAGAATTCGAAGTACCTCTCAAGTAATTATAAAACACCAACATTGCCATATGCTTTTATTGAAGGGAGAGGTGGGCATCCAGCCTTCACTTTGCAATTGTTGACAGTTTCATCTCATCACTAGAAAAGTAAATGGAATCAATCTCTAAATATTAGGATTAAGTGATCAGAAAGAATTCCATTTCTTCCTAGGTCCCGAATGAGGCCATTACACCCTCTGGTATGTCCTTGAAGCCAGCCGACCCATAGAGCTGGAATTCATAGGATTACCCTTATAAATAAGAAGTTTCCTGCCTAAAAAACCAAAAATTGCAGCCATCCTGCTGTTGACCTAGTCAGGCAGATAAAGACTGATTTGACCTAAGCTTCTACTTACTTCTAAAAGAAAGAAAACCAAACACGTGTCCCTCTCTATTCATGTAAGATGCTCACTGTACTGAGGAGAACCATTAGGCTGCACACAGTTCTGCCGGCCTGAAAGGGTTAAGCTAGAACTGCAGGAGGGAAAAAAGGGGCCCCCCTTCTGGAAGGGAGGGGTGCTCTGGGAACTCTTGGCATGCTTGATGGTTGCTCCCTTATTCCATGATTTAGAGCAAGTAAAGTTGCAGGCTGAGATAATGTGTTCTGTAAACACTGGAAGGACGTTTCGAGCTAAGTTGAGATGAGACAGTAAATTCAGCTGTGTTCACAGGATATGAATGTTGATAGTGATTATGTCCAGATGCTGCTGTGTGTGTGAACCTATTTTTTGAACTACTATCTGAGCATGTATATATTGCCACTCTTGAAGTAAAGTTTCACTATTTGCCACCAGAGCGGTAGCCCGTCTGTTAATCAAGGCGTCCTTGTGAGCTGGTCTCCGTCACTGCACAATAGAAAAAAGAAGAGAAAAATAGCATATCTGTTCACCAATAAGAACTGGACTAGGTTTGGGCTTTAATAATAACGAAAATGCGATCATGAGATGATAGAGTAGCGATCATGAGATGATAGAGTTCTCGGTGCAGGGTGAGATGAAGAAGGTGGAGGTTAGCAGAACAGTCACCCTCAACTTTCAGAGAGCAGGCTTTGGGCTGTTCAGAAGGCTGGTTGGAAAAGTTCCATGGGAGGTGCTCCTTGACGGCAAAGGTGTCCATGAGGGCTGGGCGCTCTTCAAGAAGGAACTCCTAGCAGCTCAGGAGAAAGCCGTCCCCAAGTTCCGGAAAAGTAGCCGGTGGGGTAAGAAACCAGCATGGTTGAGTAGGGAGGTCCTAAGAGACATCAATAGGAAGAGGAGGGTCTACGACCTCTGGAGGAAGGGGCAGGCATCCTGGGTGGACTATAGGGAGGAAGTGAGAATGTGCAGGGAAAAGGTCAGGAGGGCTAAGGCCCAAATAGAAATGCGATTGGTCAAGACTGTGAAAGACAACAAAAAGTCTTTCTACAAATACATCAACAGTAGAACGAGGGCTAGGGAGAATCTCCAGTCCCTAGTAGATGCAGAGGGAACAAGAGTGACAGGGGACGAAGACAAGGCTGAAGTACTCAATGCCTACTTTGCCTCAGTCTTTAACAGTAAGGAAAATTGTTCCCACTGTGCACAACCCCAAGGGTTGGATGAGAAGTATGAGATTCCCAAGGTCCAAGAGGAGGTGGTTAGAGACTTGCTTGCCCAGCTAGATGCCCACAAGTCTATGGGGCCGGATGGAGTCCACCCAAGAGTTCTGAGGGAACTGGCGGATGGGCTGGCCAAACCCCTTTCCATCATCTTCCAGCTGTCATGGATGACTGGGGAGGTTCTGCTGGACTGGAGGCTGGCTGATGTTTTGCCCATTTATAAGAAGGGGTGCAGGGAGGATCCGGGGAACTACAGGCCTGTCAGTCTGACCTCGGTACTGGGGAAAGTCATGGAGTGGGTGATCTTGAGTGCTACCAAGAAGCACTTGCAAGAGAACTGGGTGATCAGGCCCAGTCAACATGGGTTCATGAAAGGCAGGTCTTGCCAGAGTAATCTGATCACCTTCTATGACCGAGTGACTAGACTCTTGGATGAGGGAAAGGCTGTGGATGTGGTCTTCCTGGACTTCAGTAAAGCCTTTGATACAGTTTCTCATAGCATTCTGCTTTGGAAACTGTCGGCCTCTGGCCTGGATGGGTGCACACTCTCCTGGGTGAAAAACTGGTTGAATGACCGGGCCCAGAGGGTGGTGGTAAATGGAGTTAAATCCAGCTGGAGGCCAGTGACAAGTGGGGTTCCCCAGGGCTCAGTGCTGGGTCCAGTCTTGTCCTGTCCCCTCTCACTTGGGAGAAGAGGATAACTCCCTCCTCTCCACAACCTCCTTTAAGGTAGCTTCTCACAAAGTCAATAATCAGTCAAGAAACTACTCTGCTTCAGGAATAAATCAGCAGGCAAAATGGAAGGAAGCCATTCAGCTGCAGAGCCAAGATGAGAACAGCCCCGTCACAGCCTCAGAATCTGTGCACTGGAGCAACCTCAGCTGGCCCAGCCAGCGGGCTGAGGAGTATCCAGCTTCCTGCACCTCTTCCCATGGCTCTCCCTTCCAGGAGGGGCTAACAGGGCCTTCCAAAACCACCCAGCTCCAGGATGCACCGTATGATGTAGATCAGCAATTCTGGACAAGAGGATTTATGTAGTTTTACAAGCACTGCACATCTGTCTGGAAACAGGTCAGAGGGCACATTTTGATTTAAGTGGAATGGAAAGTGCCCACTGAAGCAGCAGAAGGTTTCTTGTTATACTGTGAAGCATGTTTCAGGTCTGAAAACAAAGCTAAGGGTTACCAAAACTTAAACAATGGCTACTGTGCATGCTACAGTTTTCACTCCTTTGGATATTTAGTACCATAAACCTAGCTTCCTGTCTGGGCAACACTTCCTTTAAAGACACCCTGCAGCTGACTGGGAAATGTAGAATGGTTTCCACACCAAGGTCCCAAACAAGAGAGGGAAGGTTAAAAACCTTAAAATAAAGTGGAGAACAAGAAGGGAACTAGAGAGGAAAGAAGCTTTGCTAACTCTTCAAGGTTTTTTTTCAAACTAATCAATTACAAAATAAGAAAGACCAGATACACACTTGATGTCCCGGAACTCAACTCATGGAAACAGCTTGATCACTCTAACCTTGTCTGTCATCACGTGCTGAAGCCGCCCTCTGCCAGGCTCCTACACCACGCAGTGGTCACAGCGCCAGGAAGTAGGAGAATGGAAAAGCCTCCTGGCTGAACAGTGTCTTCATTCTGGATATCAGGAACACCATGCTACCAGAAGGTGCTGAGAACCAGTGAAGAACAGCAGCTCCCACCACAGAGCAGTCTGCTTTAACAGTGCAACTCTAATTTGCCATTTGCCTGATTTTGTTCTTTAACTGCATGAGACAGCTAAAGAAAATATTTAAAAATAAAGTCATGAATACAGTACTGAACACAAAAGTTGTGGAGGCCAGACCAGTAGGAAAGTTGGTAGGGACTGTCCCAGTTGGTCCCTCGGGGTAACTGCTTGGGCTCCTCCCTGCAGCGCACTTGGCAGTTGGCTTCTCAATTTAGTGTTAAGTGTTTGTTTATAATCACACATGTCAGCATGCCAAGTGGTTAACTTACAATGTGTCACACAAAACAAGAACAAGCCTCCCAGTTAATCAAATACCAACAAAATGTCTCATGTCATATTAATGATACTTGGATCAGAGCCAGGAAGAGCAAGTTCAAAAGCCAAGATCCCTTTGCTTTCTTCACTATCTTAATTACTGTGCTACATTGAAGTTGCTAGAAACATGGACATCAAAAGATGACCTCATATATGCCATCACAAAAGAGGTTTTTAATGATGCCTGCAGCTGCAGATCTCTTCCTCGCTGAAATAATGAGGAAGCTAGGAGAGCCTCATAGCACACACTGGACCCAAAACCTGTCCTTAAGTTTCATGCAAGCTTACATGCTACAGGCTCTTCCCAGTTGCACAATCCATCCTTCAACCTATGGTCTGTGGGAATGATGTGAATGTTAACTCACTCTGGTGACATCCGCACTCTCTCCAGAAAGAGGTGCTCACTCTCCTTTTTTTTCTGCTCTGCTGCCTTTTTGCTAGGAAGCAAACACACATAGCCATGCACTGGGCAGCCAGGGCTGAACATAGGAACATCTCTCTCAGTAGCTGTGTGGGCACATGTTAACCAGGAACAAACTGTATTTTAACTACAGCTGGGTTCAGCTAATCAGAGTCTTTTACGTATCTGCAGATCCCACAGAAAACATTTATTTATATAACATAAAGGAGATATTGCTCAAATATTTTGAGAAAAAAAAATAAAGATGCTAGGAACAAAATACTGCAATAACAGTAACAATAATATTCTCAAGCTATAAAAAAACTAAACCAAACATGCAACCAGATTTTGCATTTCGCAGAGCAAGCCCTAACTTTAACATATTGCAATGACATTGTATTAAAAGCTAGAGATTTGTTCTTTGGTTTTTGGAGGGATGATTGAGAGGTACTGGTCACTTTATACAATCACACTTTCCAGTACTGAATAGAAACAAATGGCTGGCTTAATAAAAGAAGATGACTCCACATCATTATCTAGAATTACTCCAATCTTGTATTCAAGAGATCTGGGAACTTTCTAGAGGAAAACAAACTAATAAAAGATAAACCCTAGAACACCCCACCTCCACCACGCATTAATCTCTAGAAAACTTTGGAGAGGCAGCAGGGAAGGAAACAAATTACAATCTTGGACTTTGAACTTCTGCACAGGGCAGAACCATTATTATTATTATCATCATTATCATCATCATCATTATCATACCTTTACAAAACAATTTACATTCAAAAGGGTAAAAACAGTAGAAGTTAGCAATGGTACCAGCTTCTTTTTTAGAGTGTTAAATGGATGAACAGGTATTTTGGTGAATGGCTCACATAGCTACATTGTAAACCATTCATTTCCTACCAACCTCTTGAACACCTCTCACTTATTGCGAAGATCAGGTTTCAGATGCTAGAAAACAAAATTTTTTTTACAGTTCAAGGTTCCAAATTTGCTCTTTCTACTGTAAGAAGATTCTAATACATCCTCTCACAATTCACAGAAATATCATATGGCCAAATTTTTAGCTTTAATTGCAAACTGGATTTCATATTTTGCATGAAGAATATTTACATTAGTTCTTTCTGGATATCATCTGAAAAAGAACATTAATTTTCCATAATACAAAAACAGCAAGCCACCTAAAATTTTGCCTTAGTTAAACACTAACAGACAAGTGTGAGACAGATAGAAAGAGTACAGATCCCCCATTATATGCCAAAGTGTATTAGAATGGACCGAGAATCCTCCACATTAATAACACGTGCATTGGTCTTCACTGTGAATAGAAAATAAGAGACATGGAGAATTCCACACGTAGATAGTAGCACAAGACTGTTCTCTATAAAAATGACTCCAGAGTTCTACACAATGCCAAAGTGGAATTTCCAGAATACTATCCCAGAAGGCAAGAAAATTGACACAAACCTCCTCACTTCTACAGCTCATCCTTATGTTCATAAACAGCTTTGAAAAAACCCCTACTCTTCAGAACAAGATTGGTTTTGTGATCCAAAATAATCAGTCACCAGGATTTGTGCAATCATGCAATCATACTATTAATAGAAGTAGTGGCTCAAATTGTTCACAAACAGCTGAAGCCAAGACAGGCAGCGAGGTTGAGACTACAGCTGTTTATGAAATGTTAACTGGGCATTTCACTCAGTTCTGAGGCAAAATTAACAGCTTCACATACCGACCTTTTGATTAAATTGCCTGATATAATACGCTGATAGTTTAGCAGTTCAAAATATCAACATTGTTAACACCAATTCAATTTCACTCCTGACTCAGATTTACTATATTGCTCATTCTTATTCAGTACTTTAGATGGTGGCTATAAGTGAGATTTGCTTGCATATGCTGTGCATTTTGTCCATTAGGAACAAAAAGAACTGCTTTCTTGTTTACCTTTAGAATAGGACTGATAACTACAAGTCCAAAAGATTTCTTGAAAAACAGCTGGGTGCAACTCTATGTTAATATCTTTGCCCCTCAAAATGAAAAATACATTGTAAAAGAATAAACTCCTACATTCTTAATTTTATGTATCGCTAATTAGCACACAAACGGTGACAAATGTCTGCCATTTCAGACAGGTAATAAGATACATTGTTTTCACTCATGAAACACATTTATGTCACTCGCAGTTCATATCCCTGTTGCTAGACTAAAACACATTCACTAGCAATTGAACATTATGTATTTTCTGACAGAGGCTTCCCACTGGCTCTCCTGCACCCTGAAATGCCTTTACCTTTGGATGATGCATTACTTACTGTGCCAAGGAATATGGTAAAACTATTGTTGCCCCATCATATATTCAAACACCCTCAGAGAATATCAGGTGGCTATTGACCCACTTCATAATGTTATTGTATTAGCAAGATCCACTGATAAAAGGTTTCCCACAATTAAGTTACAAGACCCTTTCTTATGGTATTCACCAGGCACTTGGAGGCTATTGATGCTGCCATTAACAGCATATGCTGTGCACACATACAACACTTAGTGACAGAATGATTTGCAGGGCTTGGAGTAGGCTAGACAAAAAAGATGCTGAGCTGTCAAAGTAACATCTCCTTATATCATATGAAAATAGTGAAGAGGAAAGAATAGGGCAGAGGGAGGAGTGGAATAAAAACAATTTAAATACCTTTCATGCTGTTTCTAGGAGACCATGTAACATACCTGCTGAATGGAAGATGCCCATTGCCAGTAGCAGGTATGCTGTAGAAGTCATACAGAAATGGGGGAGAAGAGAGGATGAAAGAGGGAAAAAGCGGGCATCCAAAACCACTAGTTTAATATTATTACTATTTCTCATTGCTGACTTCCCTCAAGGAACAAAATTCAATAAAACATGAGGAAGCCAATATATCCACTGGAAAACTTAAACAAAGAGGAATCTTAACTTTTACTACAACAATGATGACTATAAGTTAAACAGAAACACAGTACTAGAACTTGGAGAGATGTGAAAGTGTATCACAACTCAACCAGAGGTACTAAGGTAGACTTTGCACAAAAGAGTGAGCTGACACTCCAGGTCTTTTTTGTTTGCAGAAACAAGAACTCTTCTGGCCAACACAGGAGTATGGCTGCGCAGAATCTCTGCCTTACAAAGAGACAGATGATACTGAAATGCTGCTTTTCGGCCTCAGGCCATTTACAGAAGTAGCTCAAGAAATGTTTTTACATATGAAAGGACACGCCAGGTACATAAAGTCCCAGCTCCAAAGAACAGACAGCCTTATTGCTAATTTCTTTCTCTGCTTTATAAGAAACCTGTCCTTCTATTTGAAGTTATCTGACAAATCCAATCACCACTTCGAGGACTCAAAAAAACCCAAAAAGCCTGACAAGTTATACATCAGGCAGTTTTGGATTATTTATACATTAGGGTCACATTGTTTCAATTTTGAATTATTTCCTACCTCCTAAAGCTTAAAAAGTTACAATTTTCTTTTTCACCCTAATTTATAAATAAGAACAGCTACTTCCTTTTCATACACACAGACTACTACAGTTCAAGGAAGGCCAAATTCATTGACACAGAAGAAGTCAAGAGTAGAGCCAGGAATAGATTATAGCTGTTCCAGTTCCCAGTCTTTCACTTCAGCTGCAAGACCACAGAACTGCAGAGATGAATCCAGGCTGAGAACTGGCCATTAAACAAAAAAATAGACCATTTAAAAAGCAATCTGTGAAAGGATTTGACTGTTGGGCCACGCAAGGCAGCACACTGAAGAGAGTGATTTGACTTGGGAAAGCAGAAGAGCGTTTACCAGATAGCATGGTTTTGCACTGCGAGCCTCATAGAACTTCTTGAAGATATTAGTCTGGTAGAATATTTATCTATGCACACACAGGTACGTAGGTAACAGAAGATTCCCAGTGCTACAGGAAACTTTAGTAGTTACTTATACCAGAAATATCAACCATTTTGGGTACAGAGCTTAACACTGAAAGGAAACAGAGTTGTTATTAAATGCACCATTTGCCAAGGTTATTTGGTTTTGGTTATTTGGATATAAGTTGTCTGGAGACAAACTTACTAAATGTTACTTGCAAGAAGAGGATGCAAAACACGTGCAGCTCAAATATGCAGCACTAAAATCTTGGCACGGTGCTTATCGTAGAAAACATTTAGACAACAATAAAACTTTGTCTCTGATGGAGACTATTTCCTCTAAAGAATACTTTAAGCAATCTAATTGAAGTGCCACACATTCATTAAAAATGGATCTGTTTATAGGAACATACCATTTAAAAGTACCTCTATTATGGACTTACATCTCAGATGAGATGCTTAAATAGCTGTGTTCTTCTGGCATCTGCTGGCTTCAAGAAACCACTGTGTTCTTGTAAGAGAATACCCCAACATTAAGACAGTATGAAGTTAAAAGTCTAATTAATTTCAGAAATCTTGAACGCAAGGTAGTACCTCTACTGAAATGCAACTGTACTTTTTTTTTTTCTGAGTTAGATTTGTACAGATAATACATCTAGGTAATATACTTGTATCCAAGGACAATCCGGAATGAGTGATCCACAAAGCTCCTAGATACTTTGAGTCAGAGATTCCCAAACTGTGGATAAGGAGACCTAAAACTTCCCACAGAAGTACACAATATACTTTCATCTTGCAGAAGCTATAAAACAGCAGAAGAGGCTATATGCCTCCATGGTGATAGATTATAAGGCTCACACAAGATACTGTGTTCTAAATTGGTGCAAATCATCTGATTTACAGTAACTATCTGTGTGCGCTCTTTACCCACAGCAAGTGTAAACCAATTTGAATTAGGAACACCACAGTTATTTGGAAAGTAAAGTTCCCACAATTTGTTATACACTGCAGAGCTGCTAAGACCCATTGCTTTTAACAAAGCTTTACTCCACAAGGCCCAATCTGTCTCCAACAAAGAAGGAACATCTCTGTTAGGTCTGAAAACTGCAGAAAAGATAGCAGATGTTTCAGACATGAGACTTGCACTCATTGCCAAATTGGTCTTAATAGGTTGGCTAATAAAATTTTAATGCTTAGTATTTAAGGATCATGGAAGAAAAAAAATGGTTTGTAAACTCCCCAAAGCAGCTACTGGTGTTAACTAATGGCACAGCTTTTCAATCAGACCACACCACCTTGCACTAAGCTTTAGTATAAGCAGTACTAGTTAGCAACATAGGAACTGCAGTTAGCGATGAAGAGGATGCAAAACATGGTGCAGCTCAAGTGTATAGCACTTAAATCTTGGCGTGGTGGTTATTGCAGAAAACATTTAGACAAAACTAAAACTTTGTCTCTGATGGAGACTGTTCCCTCTGAAGAATACTTTAAGCAAACTAGTTAGCAAAGGAACTGCAGTCATACCCCAGTATCTACTAAGGATGCATGCTCAAAATGCATAAAATCAGCAGTCTGACAGAGTAAAGGTACTCTTCCCATAAGAATTAGTGTACTAGATGGGGGATATATGCAGGAACTTCAGAAAGAGACATTAAACACACAGAGACAGTATGTATGAGGTACAGCATCACAGAATGTTTGAGGTTGGGAGAGTCCTTCGGACATTATCTGGTCCAACTCCCCTGCTCAAGCAAGGTCACTTAAAACAGGCTGCATAAAACCACATTCAGACAGCTTTTTCAGTACCTCCAAGGTGTAAGACTCCACAACCCCTTGGAGTCACCATTAAAAAGTGTTTCCTTATGTTCAGTCATGTTTAAGTTTGTGTCCACTGCCTCCTGTTGTCACTGGGCATTACTGAAAAGAGCCTGCTTCTATCTTCTTTACATCCTCCCGTCCGGTATTTGTACATGTTGATAAATTCCTCCTTGATCATTCTCCAGGCTGAACAGTCCCAAATCTCTCAGTCTTTCCTCATAGGAAAGATGCTCCAGTCCCTTAATAGTCTTTGTGGCCTTTTGCTAGTCTCTTTTCAGTACGTCCATTTTTCTCCCATACTATGGAGCCCAGGACTGGCCACACCAGCGCTGAATAAAAGGAAGGATCACTTCCCTCAGTCCAGTGGCAACAGGATGGAGAATCAGGAATAAAGTTGGGTCACTGATTCATCAAATAGAAGAGAACAAGATGTGAGTAGTTCAACAAAGGAGACACTCCTTTTTCACAACTGATTATGTAACAGAAGATTTAATCACCATCACATTTCACTGCCATCACCTCCCTTGTGTAATTTAATGGAAAAGGACAGAAAAGCAAGGCAATGATAATAATTAACAGTGCACTGTACTAAATGATCAGCAACAGAACTCTGAAACAGGAGATAAAATAGCAACAGATAAAGCAAGGTTTTGCTCTACCTGGGTAACTGCATCTATTTCTCTCACTATGATCAGAACACCATTTAACAGCAAATATACAAAGGTGATTCTGGTCCCCTACTCCACTCTTGTGAGACCTCATCTGAAGCATTGTTTCCAGTTCTGGAATCCTCAATATAAGAAGGAGCTATTGGAACGGGCCCAGAGGAGGCTACAAGGATGATCAGAGGGCTGGAGCATCTCCCATACAGAGACACCCTGAGAGAGTTCGGGTTGTTCAGCCTGGAGAAGAGAAGGCTCTGAAGAGACCTTCCAGTGACCTTCCAATACCTGAAGGGGGCCTACAAGAAAGCTGGGGAGGGATTTTTTATAAAGGCTTGTAGCGTCAGGACTATGGACAATGGGTATTTAGTCTAGATTTAGATTTAGTCTGGACATAAGGAGGAATTTCTTCACTATGAGAGTGGTGAGGCACTGGCACAGGTAGCCCAGGGAAGCTGTAGCTGCCCCATCCCTGGAGGTGTTCAAGGGCAGGTGGGATGGGGTTTTGAACAGCCTGTTCTAGGGGGAGGAGGTGTCCCTGCCCATGTCAGAGGGAGCTGGAACTGGGTGATCTTTAAGGTCCCTTCCAACTCAACCCATTCTATGATTCTATGATTCGAGATCACATAGAACCTGCCTGAGAATAGCTCAGTGCTCAAACATGGATCAGCAATGTGGATTCAGTGCTGAATCCTTGCAAAGAGGAAAGTACTTCCTCACACTTCAGAGGGACTCCCTCCTCTCCAGAGGTTGCTGCCCCAAGCTGTTTGGCAACAGTAACTCTGCCACCCAAGCAGCCTTACCCGGGAAGCTTTTAGCATGCTAGCCTGAGCCACGCGCTAATTCCTACTGCTCCCCTGCATTTACCTTTTAACTGAGGAGGAAAAAAAACCAAATCGTATGTTAACAAGATCGACGAGGAAGGAAAGATGAAGGGGGAATAAAAATGTGAATCGGTCAGACGGATAGCGAAGTCAAGAGGTGACACATCACGAGGGGATAAACAGACTTCCCGAGGCAGAAAGTGTGGAAAGCAATGCTTGTAATACTGGAAAGTAGCTTATAGGAAAGGCATTGATAGCTTTAAAAGCTTCATGGCGTTGCCTGGGCTCCTAGCATCGCAGCCCGGGCTCTCAGCATCATTATATATTATAGTATTATATTATTATGAATTATAATACTATACTGTTATAATTATATATTATAATAGTGTATATTATACATTAACGCCTTTCCTATAATCTCCTCCACCCGGGCTGCGGGTACTGCCGAGCCCGCAGCGCCCCCCCGCGGCCGCCGCCCGCACCTGTTCGGGGCTCAGGGTACCAAGGTGAGCGAAGATAAAAAGCCTTTTTCGACAACCAATATCATCATCAGCATCTCGTGCCAGCTGTGCTTTCCACACATTTACGCCTCTGACTTGTTTTAATAGAGAAGAAGTTAACTTCGAGAGGAGATGATCAAAATGTAACCAGGTTACACACAAATACTGACCGACTGCAAGGATTTCCTGGGTTAATCTCCTTTTTAACCCACAAAACTCCTTCCCGTCCCAACTACTGACACAAAGAATTCAGCGCCTGCTGTGCTACCTTGCCTGTTACCCACATGTACACCTATCTGAGGCATTTGCATACACAATGGACTCGCAAAATTGTCCCTTTAATTGTGGAAGGCCATACGGCGACACTGTTCAGAAACACGTCTCTGAAGGGTAACCTTATATTTCACTGCAGTATTTATACAGCAACATGCTTCCAGATCCCCTCCTTTCAGGTGGGGAGTAAATATGCAACATCACTATGATGCAGTCTAGTGAAAGAATGGATTGTACTAGAAGGACATGGACTCTGGAGAGCTTTCCATCCCTTACACGCTCATTATCAAAAGGTAAGCAGAATCTCCAATTCATAGATCCAAGGAAACAAGAGTGCAGCAGTCATGACAACATGGTTTATTTATCGCAAAGCATTTGATTTAACTAAGAAGATGCTATCAGAAAAAGTCAGAAATCAGTAGAAGAACAACAATAAGAAGATAATGCTTAATGGCATTTAATATCGAAGGAACTTCAGAGATCTATTTCTTTCACAGGGTATTTGGAATAACTCCTGCAATGACACGATGTTCATCACAGGAATTCCACTTGGTCTATGTTGGTAGACAGCAGCTTGTAAGGAAGAATCCTGCTTTGCAGTTCCACTAATACACAGAGTCAGCTATAATTTCGGTATAATCATATAAAATTACTCTTTTAGGAGTAATTTTTCCACCTCTTCTCCCAAGCAGTCTCTAGTTTCAGTTGTGTTCTCAATACCTCTCCTATTTTGCTACTCTGAATGTCATTGTAAATTCAAAAATCACAGTATCTACAGTGCCACTGCTTAACCAGAGCAGCTCAACTTTTACCTTTCTTTTTTTTTCTATCCGAGCAAAAGTGGGCATATCTAGAGCACACATTTCTGCCAGACTACCAAACCAGTCACAGAAGTGGGCAGAAGCAAACATTTCCAATCACAAAAACTCAGTTTGCAAAAATACACAGGAATGTTAAAAAAAACCCCAACACCTTCTAATTACATAATTCAAAGTCATAGTCCAAGGCTATTCCTGACAAATTGATGAGACAGGATGATCTCCTGTGTTCGAGATTTTAGAGAACGGGCTCACAGCTAGTGACTAGAATTCTTATTTCACCAACACATTGGCATTACATGCTGACTGGGCAACACTTAAGGGAGGAAAAAATATCAAGATTATATCCTCTGTGTATGTATGTATATATACATATGTGTGTATGTATATATATATGCAGTAATTACAACATCTTCCATGTTTATTTCCTTCTGGGTATATAGGAGATGCAAAAAGAAACCTGCCTTTCACTTACCTCTATATACTGTAATTGCCAGTGTGTATATGAAATGTAAGAAAAAGAAACTGAAGCTCAATGAGAAAACAAGAAGGGACGGACCGCAAATCCCTAAAATTACCTACTCGGTCCATATTCCCTTTAAGAATGGCTGTCAGTATAAATGCTGTATCAGCATCTTGTTCTCTTAAAGGAAAAACATAACACACATTTATGTTTCCCAAAAACATATCACAGTATTTTAGCAGTAAGTTGCTAATGAGAATCTGGACACTCTGGGTTGTTTAAGCCTTCCACAATGATTATGAGCAATTGAGTTTTAAAAGTCACTGAAATGGAGACAAAAGTTCAAAGCATATCATCACGTGCAGCAATATTAGCAGCTTCTATCCAAAATACAGCAACATCTACTTTGTTGGATATGATAAATGGCAATTGTCTAAACTTGTATATCTTACAGTGATACATGCTTTGAGCAAAGGTAAATGTTTTTCTAAAGAAGGACCAGTTGCACATGAACCTGATATCCTGTGAGATAAGATAAGGAAGCAGGGAAGCCGTATTGCTGTGCTGGCAGAAAAGGATCATTTTTTTACAAGATTGGGCTGCACCCACTCCTAAGGTCAAAAGTTTACCAGCGAGGAGGACTTTGAGCCTTCATCTTTGGACCCCCAGGAGGGGTCCTCATGACCACTCAAAGGACCAACCGCACATGTGAACGAGGCATGGAGGTAGGTTAAGGATATCTTGAAAAAGAAAGAACATGTAAAACATTTTTGGGGGATGAAATGAATATGCATAGATCTGTAATATAAAAGATGTGTGGTTTTCTCGCTTGGTGTACATGTTTGGAGGAGCAATCCTTCACGCACTCAGCGCTGCAGATAAAGAGTACCTGCTTAATATTCGACCACACCGTTGACATTGAGTCAGTATCTCAGAATCCTTACCCAGACACACCTAGCCTCTCACTTATGGGGGGAGTGCTAGAACGCAAAGGGGCCTGGAAGCTCCTTCCTTTGAATCACATATATACAATGTCTGCAACGTTTACACAGTGGGGAAAAAATCTATTTCCTGTAAAAATCCTGGACATGTCATTACAAACAAGGTTTTTATTTAAAATCAGCGTTCTTGAGTCTCCTGCTGACTGACAGTGTCTCACTGCCTCCTCCTCAGATGGCTAAAATGGCTTGCAAGCGAGATGGCAGAAAGAAACAAAATCACTAGTACCTCCAACTTTGGTAACTCTCTGCTGAGGAGAATTGCAATAGCAGGATGCTGCAGAGAGAGGTGAGGAAAGAACAGATGACTGCTTAGGAAGTTTTCCCTAGTGAAAGCTCAAAACATCACAAACAAGATAGTAGAGGACACTTTTTATTCCTAAGCCTATAGGCAGGATGATCAAGCAGGATAATTTAAAATAGAAACCATATTATTAAAGGGAATGGAGAACAATGACCACACCTCAGTGGGCGCAGCTTTCTTTGAATGCAAAAGGCTGGCATTGGCAAAGCTTTACCCCTCTCAGAAAACAGGCAGAGGTAGGGTCAAGTCAGACAGACAGGTAGATAAATAAAGACAGACTTCCTTGGCCAGAACGTTTTCCCCAGTTTAATGAAGAGTTTATATTGACTGCTAGTACTGCACCTTCAGGAGCCTCTTCCTGCAGATGAGGAGGCAGCTCTTCACTTGCTGTCTCGGTTTCATCTTCCACCATTGGTGTTTCTAAGCCGGGCCCCTGCAGAACAGAACAGCAAGAGTGTAAATTGGAGTACAAGGAGCCACAGAAATAATTACAGGATTCGATCATATGGCAGAGAGTAAAGACACAAATCTGGTGGAAATAAAAAACTGATTAAATAAAGGAAGCTGCTAGATTTGTCTGCAAATTACTTGCAGGAAGAGGGGGTGGGGGTGGGAAAGAAGAGGCGGGAAAATACAGAGGGAAAAAAGTGAGGTGGGGAAAATCAGAGAGGAGGGGAAAATCAGAGAGCAAATTCGAGATGGGGAAATTGAGAGGCAGGAGAAAGAGGGAAAAATAAACAGGAAGTACAGAGGACAGAGAAAAAATGGGGAAATAAAAAGGGGAGTGAAAAAAAAAAAAGCAGAGGAGACAAAAAGAGAGAGGGGAGGGGGGAAAAGAGAGGTCTGGTAAAGAGCCTGCAGTGTTGCTGATGGAAGGACGTTAGCAGTTACTAGACGTATAGACTTGGAGAGCATTCACTTTTATTTAAGACAGCTTGACCCCACCTTGCACAGGCAATATTTTCATGACTTGTGGAGCTATAAAGTGTAGTTGCTTTTTCAGCTTCAAACTACCAGAGGAAAAAAGGATAGAAACAAACCACAGTCTGGTCCTCCCAGCACCACCTTGTAATTTTTAAAAGTAATGGCAGAATAAACACTAGGCATAGCTACAGAGCTCCTTGAAAAATGAAACACTAACCAGTTTTCCTCCTTTGGAACTGAATGCTAGTACAGTCAAGAGTGAAACTGGACACTTAGCAGCCATTAGGAAACAAGGCTTTCTTTGTTTCCTCATTTTGCACATTATAAAGATCGTCACACTTCTAAAATTCTCTCCTTTGCACAAATAGCTTACTTTTGCATCCATTCCCCATTTCTGCAATAAAACAGACATGGAAACAACAAGTACCGCCACACTGCCATCGAGAGTCTGATAGCCAGGAAAGTGAGACAACTCACGTGAAGTCCATTGTGTTAGTGCCATCATTGCAGTCTTGATTTCTGTCATCCATGACTATGCAAGCTTTACATAAGCTATTCATCTATTTCTACACATCTAAAAACACTTGGTATCAATACCATCCAGCTTTGGTCAATGAACAGCTCAAATGTTAAGTCATGCCTTGTAGTAGCTACCATGAAAAGTATTTCTACTACAAATGAGAAAGTAGTAAGTTGCCTGACCTAGTCCAATTAAAAATTAAATCTCACTTCACCAGAACACTATGAATTAGCTTTCCAGAACGTGTAAACAATTCTAGATAGGAGCAACAAATAGAATACAGAGTATTAATTTGATCACAGGCAATACATTTACATACATTTCTTTCCAAACCATCAAGGCTACATTAGTATATCAAATCAGAATGTTTATTTTCATATAAAAGATGTAGGACATGAGGAGACAATGTTTGCCTAGCAAACATTCTGAAACGCACATGCAAGAACTCCGAAACTAGAAGTGGTCTCGAATCCTTTAACTGTACCTTCCAGTTTGCAATGCCACAATTATATTAAGTTTTAAAATGTAACAGAACTCTCTGCACAAGGCAAAGCTTAAGCCCTTACTAACTATTTGATGACAACCTGACTCCCAGAGAGCAAGGAAAAGCCAGTAAGAAAAACATTATCTTTCCTTCTTCAAAATAGGCAGTAGCCTCACTTTGCTACCAAACATGCTCAGAAGCTTCTCCCAACAACAACCCATGAGAGTGATTCTCCTTTGGCTTACAGTTGTTGCCATCTATGTAAATTTACAAAAAGCATGTAAAACACTATCAACAGTGAGCAATGACATTATGGGGGTTTTCGCTTATGCATGAACTACTCCCTGGTATTCTCTAGCAATACAGTTCTCCACTCTGGTGGTTACCGCTGACAACACATACCCGGAAATAAAAGTTTATCTTAGCAGGAAGTCAGCTTTAGTTCTAAACTAGTATTAACAAATCCAGCTGTGAGGAAAACAAAAGCCCACCAGAGACCAGTCCATGGCTGTGATGCTGTTTACCATCATCTACTTCCCTCCACTTCAAAACTTGAACACTTGCTATTGGAATCCCACAGAAGAAAAATACACAATCCAAAATTACTACTTCCATAGAACATTCTTAATATTTAACAGAAATGGCCAGAATTTTTGAAGTGGTTTTTTTTACCACTCAAAACCAAGCATGAGACAGCACATTTTGAACTATATTTTGTACACAGTTCCTGTCTTTCTCTAGAATCTTCCCCCCCAAAACACCACAAAAATATTTACATCTTTTATATTTAAAAATTTAATGCTAAAAATTGAAAATACAGTCTAGACTGAAGCATGGCATGTCAAGAAACTGCAAACTTAATTTTTACAAGAATTATTTTACAAGAAATCTTAAGATTTCCTAGTTCTTATAATGAAGTTAGACATGTCTTCTACAGAACATCCCAAGTTCTTATCTTATCAACATCTTATTGTTATACACAGACACCTATAACACAGGGAACCTTTAGGTGAAGCAGTCTCAAACATCGGTGTTTATCAGACTTCAGCGTATCAGTTTAATCATAAGTGTGCACAGTGCTGGCACTGAATTTCACTAAGTATAATAATTAAAATGTACAAGAGTAGATGAGATTCTAGGTTCTTGTATCCATACCTAGAAGTAATACCTAAGGCTCAAAAACCGTCAGGTGTTATTAAAAAGATTACCAGGTCTCTTTACAACAGCTTTGTATCTTGGATTAGCATGTCCATTGCTTTTTCCCAGTTATATCTGTTGAGTTCCATTCACCAAGTCTGCTGCAAGCTCAATAATCAATACCTAAGGTATCTGCAGTCCTGGCAGCACGGTAGCCTACAGCAATCAGAAATTCCAGGAAGCCATCCTCCAAGGAGATTTATAACTAATTTATACTTAAATTTGTTGGTCCCAAGCGTTTGGGTGTTTTCACTGGGTTGATTTTGGGGTTTGGTATGATTTTGGATCCCTGACAAACTAATAGGGGAATGGGATGCACACAACTATATGAAGTTAATTGCTTGGAGATAAGCGGCCACGCAGCACCCAGCAATTCTGTAATAATCTTCTTGAGCAGCAGCCATGACAGAAGTAACACACACAGACGTTACTTTTGCTTTGAGGCTCCCTCTAGGAACATCTAGGATTCAGAAGATGTATCAACAGTGTTATTAACTAGATAATATGCTTTCAATTATTTAGGGTTTATATATAGCCTTTTTAATTGAGAATGTGTTTTTCCTCACCAGAGCCATTGGGAAAGCACAGATTTAAACAGGTATTATCACAGGAATAGTTAGGTTATGGCACAGAGCCTAGGAACATATGGCACAGAGCCTAGGAACCTGTGAAGGTTGGAGGATGCTTGGGGCAAAGCGATCATGAGATGATAGAGTTCTCAGTGCGGGGTAAAATGAAGAAGGAGGTTAGCAGAACAGTTGCCCTCAACTTTCAGAGAGCAGACTTTGGGCTGTTCAGAAGGCTGGTTGGAAAAGTCCCGTGGGAGGTGCTCCTTGACGGCAAAGGTGTCCATGAGGGCTGGGCGCTCTTCAAGAAGGAACTCCTAGCAGCTCAGGAGAAAGCCGTCCCCAAGTTCCGGAAAAGTAGCCGGTGGGGTAAGAAACCAGCGTGGTTGAGTAGGGAGGTCCTAAGAGACATCAATAGGAAGAGGAGGGTCTATGACCTCTGGAGGAAGGGGCAGGCATCCTGGGTGGACTATAGGGAGGAAGTGAGATTGTGCAGGGAAAAAGTAGGAGGGCTAAGGCCCAAATAGAAATGCGACTGGCCAAGACTGTGAAAGACAACAAAAAGTCTTTCTACAAATACATCAACAGCAAAAGGAGGGCTAGGGAGAATCTCCAGTCCCTACTAGATGCAGAGGGAACAACAGTAACAGGGGACAAAGACAGGGCTGAAGTACTCAATGCCTACTTTGCCTCAGTCTTTAACAGTAAGGAAAATTGTTCCCTCTGTGCACAACCCCAAGGGTTGGATGAGAAGTATGAGATTCCCAAGGTCCAAGAGGAGGTGGTTAGAGACTTGCTTGCCCAGCTAGGTGCCCACAAGTCTATGGGGCCGGACGGAGTCCACCCAAGAGTTTTGAGGGAACTGGCGGATGTGCTGGCCAAACCCCTTTCCATCATCTTCCAGCAGTTCTGGATGACTGGGGAGGTTCCACTGGACTGGAGGCTGGCTGATGTAGTGCCCATCTATAAGAAGGGGCGCAGGGAGGATCCGGGGAACTACAGGCCTGTCAGCCTGACCTCGGTACCGGGGAAAGTCACGGAGCGGGTGATCTTGAGTGCGATCATGAAGCGCTTGCAAGAGAACCGGGTGATCAGGCCCAGTCAACACAGGTTCATGAAAGGCAGGTCTTGCCAGAGTAATCTGATCACCTTCTATGACCGAGTAACTAAACTCTTGGACGAGGGAAAGGCTGTGGATGTGGTCTTCCTGGACTTTAGTAAAGCCTTTGATACAGTTTCTCATAGCATTCTGCTTTGGAAACTGTCGGCCTCTGGCCTGGACGGGTGCACACTCTCCTGGGTGAAAAACTGGTTGAATGACCGGGCCCAGAGGGTGGTGGTAAATGGAGTTAAATCCAGCTGGAGGCCAGTGACAAGTGGGGTTCCCCAGGGCTCAGTGCTGGGTCCAGTCCTGTTTAATGTCTTTATCAACGACCTGCATGAAGGCATTGAGTCCTCGCTTAGCAAGTTTGCAGATGACACCAAGCTGGGAGGAAGTGTGGATCTGCTGGAGGGTAGGGAGGCTCTGCAAAGGGACCTGAACAGGCTGGACTGCTGGGCTGAGACCAACGGCATGAGGTTTAACAAGGCCAAATGCCGGGTCCTGCACTTGGGGCACAACAACCCTAAGCAGAGCTACAGACTAGGAGAAGCCCGGCTGGAAAGCTGCCAAGAGGAGAAGGACCTGGGGGTGCTGGTTGGCAACCGACTGAACATAAGCCAGTAGTGTGCCCAGGTGGCCAAGAAGGCCAATGGCATCTTGGCTTGTATCAGAAACGGCGTAACCAGCAGGTCCAGGGAGGTTCTTCTCCCTCTGTACTCGGCACTGGTGAGACCGCACCTCGAGTACTGTGTTCAGTTCTGGGCCCCTCACCACAAGAGGGATGTTGTGGCTCTGGAGCGAGTCCAGAGAAGAGCAACAAAGCTGGTGAAGGGGCTGGAGAACAAATCTTATGAGGAGCGGCTGAGAGAGCTGGGGTTCTTTAGCCTGGAGAAGAGGAGGCTGAGGGGAGACCTTATTACTCTCTACAACTACCTGAAGGGAGGTTGTGGAGAGGAGGGAGCTGGCCTTTTCTCCCAAGTGACAGGGGACAGGACGAGAGGGAATGGCCTCAAGCTCTGCCAGGGGAGATTTAGGCTTGAGATTAGGAAAAAGCTCTTCACGGAGAGGGTGGTTAGGCATTGGAACGGTCTGCCACGGGAGGTGGTTGAGTCACCGTCCCTGGAGGTGTTTAAGGTTAGGGTAGACGAGGTGCTTAGGAGCATGATTTACGGATTGGTGGGAATGGTTGGACTCGACGATCCGGTGGGTCTCTTCCAACCTGGTTATTCTGTGATTCTGTGAAAAAAAACCTCCTGGCTCTCCAGAGATCATTTCTGCTCTCACAAGCAAGAACATCATACAATTCATTTCAGCAACTGATGAGTTTCTGCCTATGAACACTATTAAGATTTAGTCGCAATTTTTATACGTCGTATTTTAAAGCAATATCTAAACTGACCAGAAACAAGTCAACTCAAGAAGATGCACTATGAACCCTTCCAAACTGAAGCGATGCATGTGCCAATTCCAAGCTCACTCTGCCCCTCCCAACAGTTCCAACGAACTACAAGGAAACTGAAAATCTTTGTATAAACACAGCAAATTATAAAGATCAAAAGAAAAATCCTACAGGGATTCTCACAGAAACTGAGAAACTGCCCAAGAAACATATCCTATGCTCTGATCGCACTGTGTGACTGCTGACCTTACGCTGCAGTTTTAACTCAAAATTATGGGCTGCTGTGACCCAGTAAATTATATGTTCATTTACAATCTTACAGTCTTCTATGAAACACAGTACGTATTTATGGATGAAGAGAACTTCCAGCACTGAAATAAACAAGGGTGACAAATCACCTACAAGCATTTCAGATTACAACTCACCCTTTTCCATGGGATACAACACTTTTGAGAATAATTCTGAACAGAACTTCAGTGACATGCTTGTATTTTCAGTACATTTAAAGACTGTACATTTTACAAGTGCTGTGATAAATCCATGCATGACAGAACGAAGGTTGCTATCTAATGAAGGTCAGTATTTTCCACATAGTACTGAATTACATTTATGATGCTGAAACCAAGAGCTGCATTTATCACCACATTTGTATTGACAAATTATTTCAGCTTTGTCAATCATAAAACCAACCTATACTATCTCAGTCTCAGCAGAGTATTAGGTACTCAAAAACCCTGCATAGTTCAGGAGTAATCCCAGCTACTGGTAATCATTATCAGCCCATTTTGCACCTAAGTCAACAGCGACATGAGACTCACAGCAAATGCTCCAACAGGTAAGTCAACACTGGAAACAGATAAACTTTCTAAAAAGTCCCTACAAACCATCTTGAAACAACAAAAATATCCCTACCCTCCACTAATACCACTGCTCTTAGGCAGCTTTTAGTCTAAAAAGACTCTACTTTCGTACTTAGCATTAGATTAGTTACAGTACATAATCTCAAACCAAAGTAGAGACTGTCCACTGACAGTTCACTGAGCCAGGATTAGGCTAACAGATAGGAAAAAAAAAAACCCAAAACAAAGGCTGATGAATGGGAGGGGGCTCAAAGGCAAAAAAAAAAAAAAAAAATCCATCCTCTGAAAAATTATTACTGAAATTAAGTGAGTTTGGGGCAAATAACCTCACGTTTCCTTCAGTTTTTAATTACTAATAAGGACACTCTAGAACGTATCTTACAATTCCATTCCTTTTTGCCATTTGTACTCAACCCTTAGAAAAACAGTGTTCTTAAAACGAACAAACTGCACAACCCACAAAAACCAAACCAGAAGAAAACACACATGAATACTTTTCTCCATTATGCTGCATTTTATCAGTAATCATTTCCCCCCTTGCAGAACAGAAGCTGGAGGAACAGATATAAAGCCCAGTCACGACTTCAGCAGCAGTTTAGTGTCTCAGTTCCAAGACTATCCTTTGAAAATTATTCTAAAATCTGCAGCTTTAGCTACCATTTTCTCTGTGCATTTTCAAGTGAACGTGGTATTTATTTCCCAACCTAGATCTTCATATTTCCATTCCTGCTTCTGAACATTTTACTCCAGTTTTTCCCTTTCTGACATTCATCTTCACATTTATTTCTATTCTGGACTTGAGCCCAGAACCTCACTTCTTTCACTGCTCAAAACTGCCTAACTCCTTGTAAAGCCTCTCAAGAGCCCAGAAAGTCAGACCTACCTTATTCTATACAATCTCCAACTGCCAGCCTAAACCACATGTCCTCTGTCCTGCCTAACACTGATTTTCAGACCTGGTATTCTCCACAGGCACAATTCCAATAAAGCAATTTAGCAGAGGAAAATTAGTGGCAGCACAGGACTTACCCCTCCACACCTGTGACTCCTCTCATAAGCTTTCCCAGCACAGGTCCAACACCCCTTTTATACATCATCAAATACAACTCAACTGCTAACGAAGGATATATGCATCCCTAAAGTATCACAAGATTCAGTGGGTGCCTAGGAAGAAACAAGTGAAGCAATCCCCAAGTACAGGACAGTTTGTTAAGAATTTTGGGAAATTTCAATGATATTTTTAAAGTATATTAGTGAAAGCATTACTGTTTTTATATTCTGTTTAAGTAATGCTTACTGCATGACCGTAAGACCAAAAAACAGAGTTTCCTGCACATTTGCATACTTTGCCCCTTCTTAACACCACATGAGCCCCAGCTCTTCTCATTGCAAGGTAAATTCCTCCAACCTGAATGACCATGGTGAATTGCATTTGTTTGAAAAAAGAAGTTACATGATGACAAAGTGTCATTTCACAACGTCACTCAAACATTAGCAATTGTTAAAATCGGGAACAGGCTCATACATAGGAAAAACAGTCATTACACAAACACCTAATGGGCTCTGAAACAGCAGTACAACACAGAACAATGCAGGACCAAAGCATAACCCTGCATCACTGCAAATGAATCTGAAAGCAATTAAATAATTACCAACAACATAATCTGAAAAATATCAGTTAACTCGTACTGATAACTAAGCATTCACCTATTTAGATAATTTCAATGGGAAGAAACTTTCCTGTAATTCACTGTCTGTCCGCAAAGGGGAAAAAATAATCACTCAGACAGCTGAGTTGGTGAATTAAAAACAATCAGTAACAAGACTTAATGACCTGCGGTTTTATTACAATTCCTACATAACTACAATTAGCAAAAGCAGTATAAACATATTTTCTCTAGCCTGGTCCTTGACAGGTGGATTTAATGGTTAATGCCAGTTTTACTCAGAGTAGAGTAACAAAGTAATGCACACTGCAGAAAGAATATTTTCCTAACAAGATGTGGAAATAATCACTCCAGAAAGCTGTAGGCAGCACGAGAAATGTCTGAAATAAAAAGAAGTCCTTTGTTTAATACTAGAGGCCTGTATTGCAGAGGTCTTCAAGATTTTCTTAGCCATCCAAGACTTGAAAGAAACCCTTCCCATTATCCTTAGTAGGGTCACAGTTTAAAAGAAACAAACAAACAAAATACAGACACACACACACAAAAAACCACACGCATGCAAAAAACCCAACAAGCAAAAACCCCAAGTCATGGAAGGATACATTACAGCAGTATTCTATAATGGGGGTTTCACATGGCCAACTTGAACTACCCAATTTCCATGCATTTATTTCCTTAAAAGTGCACAACTACTGTTATAACTTAAATGATTTGAAATTTAACTAAGTTTTTCAAGGCCTCTTACAGATAGAAAATAGTAACTTCCACAATAAAACCTGAATTCAAAGTGCACGAGCACATATACAGCTTGAAAAATACGAGCACTCCCTCCCAAAAGACAGCCACAAGACGCATCGCTGAACAGTCTGAAACAAGTCACCTTGTTAAAATCTTTATTTTGTTTTTTTTCTTTAAATTAGACAGAAAACATTAAAAAGCTGCAAATCCGTTTGAAGGTAAAAAGTTGTTCCATAAGCACTGAAAGTCATTTTAAACACTAGAAAATTACATTAAAAATCAAATATTTCGTTCAGTTCAGAACTTATTTGTTTCTTTATTTCACCAGGAATTTCAAAATGCATATTCTGCAAAATATGAAACATTTCTGAATTACCTGGGAGATTGTAATATGATGCATTTATTGCACAAATTTTAAATTTATTTTGTTGATGGCTAGGCAGTTAAGTCTATATTCTTCCTTACGAACAACTTCTGAACTCAGTTCAGAGTTCTTTTGGTACAGCATTGCTTGCTGCTCTAGAAATTTATTGTTGTAGTGTTTTAACGGCATAGCATTTCAGATAATATAATTACTTACTCCACAGAAAAAACACTACACCTTCTGGAATTATCAAGCTCCCCAATATCACCCCAAGCCCACATGTCTTACATTTGACTGCAAGCAGTAGCGCCCCTTTTATTTCAGGCTTCATATACATGCTATTTTCTTCCAAACTACCAGCAAGGAATGCAAGATCACAACTTGCTGCATACAAGATTCCAACCAGAGTTACTTCACTCAGCAACTAAACAGCCATCAAACATAGAAAACACTTGATCATTATGAACACAAGCCACACAACTTAATAGTAAAAACTCATTCTGGCAGCAATAACTTTTGGTAGCAGTTGCCTTTTACTTTTGATGATCTGCAAGGTGCACAGACTCCCTCTCCAAAATGATTTGTTTAGATTGAAAGGAAGCAGAACAATTGTACTAGATTTAGTTAGCTCTGCAGAAACATTAAGACTTTAAGATCTGCTAACACAAGCACAAGTCACTTTTAAGACTTCCAGTAAGTTCAACCAGCAATACCTCTTTTGGAAAAAACTGCTTAAGAGCTCGACCACTGCCCTCACCAATACAAGCATGTACCTTGCTCAAAAGTTTGAAAGCATGTAACCACTCCCCGTCTTCCTGAAATTCAGCTGAAAGACTGGGAAATGAAAACCACCAAAAAGTTTGTAAGGTAGTTCACCGATGAAGAAAAACAAATGTGACTAAACATACACAAATATTTAAGTCAGAATTATCTACAGAGTACACAATTCATGTTCCCGTTACTCTTATCGCTTACACTCACTCTCCTTCTGCTTCCTACAACTTTAGGACTACATACCAGGAAAAAAAGATTATTATGTAGTCCACAAAATGCAATACCTTTTGTCTCTTCTTTTTATAAGCTGCTCCTTTCCCAAGAACTTTTCATTTCAACTGCTAAGAGCCCTGCTAAACAGGATCACAGACATGTAAGGGAAAAAAAAAAAATTATATATACATCAGGTTTTGACAGGATAATCCGTGACACCCTTCAGGAACAGCTGTCTGTAAATAAAAGCAATAGAAATATTTATTCAGGCTTTGCACAACTTTTGTTCCTTCACCTTCAAACTACTTTGCCTTTTTGTGATCTCTACAATTCACCTGCCAACATCACATACCACAGACAAGCAGAAGAACAGAACAACTACAGACAGTGAGTTCACATTCTTTCTCTTGTAGCTATAAAATTTCTCAAAGGAAAACGTCAGATTTATGGCACCTGTCTTAACCCAAAATACATACCTTAAATGTGAGCACATGCCAAAGCATCATACGCTCTCGTTCTGCTTTGGCTTATCACTTCAATTCAACAAAAGGAGAAGCAGCTACTTAACCGAGATCACACCTTAAGCTTGCTTCTCCAAACAAGATCTTCAATATGATCTGACACTCCCAATGCCTTTCATTCCTCTGACTCCATATTTAGGTTAGAGCAGTGACAGGAGCAGCGTTAGCGGCAGTGCCTGCAGCAGCAACCATACAAGGTAGCCATCAAGGACTATCCTAATGCCTCAATTCATCCATCGGTTGAAGAAAAGGCACAAAGATGTCCTGTTGGCAAGGATGCAAGCACATTCTCCAGTGCTGGCCTAAGACCCGAGAAATCCAGTGCCTAGCCGCAACAGAAGAATACTGGAAATGTACTGTATTGTGGGGCAGTGATTGGCAGCATAATGGACAGGTGGGGATTTCGTCATCTCCCCACAATTCTCCATTTCCCTAAACAATGAAAGTGCTCTCCCCACCTGACAGACCCGCTACCCAGGCTCCTCATTCCTTGCCATTGACAAAAAGTGTATTTCCTTGTCATTGACACGATCTGCTCTTTAAGGAAAGCAAACACTCTTGGCGTATGCGTCACATATCACCTAAATATTCCTACATTTAGGAACAGTCCACTTCCGAGCTGACTGCCTCATTCCTGTCCTGCGGTGCAGGAAATATGGGTTTCAACCATATATTTTGCATAGCCTGAAAGGACCCACAAACCTCAGCACTGCCATTGCTTTAAAGAGATGGGAAAAGAAGCAAAGTACACAAAAGACTATCCTGAATCCAACCCAGCTACATCACTGCAAGCTTTAAGCATGACTTTATCACGCTACTTTATTTCACTCTACCTTTTTAGTAGGAAACTTATGCTATTTGATTTACTTAAAGAATACATGAAGCTTTAGTTTCCTCAGCAACAATCAGATGTTAGTGGTGGATTCTGAAAGGATCACTTCCACAGCAGAATTCCCCCGACGTTACCAGTTACTTCTCTTCACGTGGTTCTTCCCTCCCATAAGCAGGCAGACTATCTTTATATATAACTAGCATTAATTTGTCTTACTTTGACAGCGCTGCCTTCTCAGCAACCTGCTAGCCAGCATCAATGAGAAAGATTCAAAATCAACACTGCTAAAATGCACAAACTCAGATGTACTTCCCAAGACGTAACAACAATTAGGGAAGAAATAGGCAAGACGATTTTGCAAAAACCTTGGTTCTAGTGCAAGTCCTGCAACGAGTAACAACTTAAAACTTTTCTTTATAAAGTCACACCAGGCTATTTGTGAGCAAGTCCAGAAGAGGACTCCTAATCCAATTCCAGCACCTCACAGACACTCCCCAATCCCGCTTCTCCTTTCCTCCCCATTTTAAGGGGTAAAAAATTGTGTACAAACACTGTGATGCATTCCACTTTTAAATTAAAAAGGTAATTATCCCCTCTCAGCTTAAGACTTCAAATCATGCCTCTACAACAATCTTACACAGAGGAAACTGAGGCAACTGCTACAGCAAAAGGCAGTACATATGGAATACACAGTGAAAGAAATTGCCCACGCAGAGAAAAAACTGAAATGCTCTATACAGTGCTTAGATTGCTTAAAAAAATAAAAAGTACCCTCCCCCAACTACACACACACATTTTCCTTGCAATCTAAACAGCTCCATTCACATCTGGCTATATTTTGACTGAGACCACCCAAAATAGCCACGAGCTTTCCCCACTCTAGCATGGCAAAAGAGGAATTCAGCAGAAGTAATGGCCTTAGCAAGAATAATCAACAGTTTATGCTGCGTGCAGGAAGCTAAGAAACTGTGTGCAACACAAGCTAAAGAAAATCCTTTCATTTTCAGCTCTAAGCTGAATGTTCTGCTCAGCCAGCACTTTTGAGTTTTTTGTTTTGCAGTATAAGTCAACAACTCATGCAGCGACATAGCACGGCTTACCACTAACAGCCTTACATATGTTATCCCACACTACTTGAACTAAAAAGCATTCAGAGAGAAAGTAAAAAAAAAAAAAAGGACTCTTTACTTCAGGCCACTGCATAGAAGGAAACTTGCCTTTTGTATATTTTTATTTCGTGTACTTGGAAACTGACCCTTTTCTCTCCTCTGTCAGCTGTGCAGACACTGACAGCGGGAAGTCCCTGGTGCACAGCGATTATGTTTATCTGAGTGACCAACACCGGCGCGCTGCCCAAAACCCAAACCTTTCCAAGCTGGAGAACTCGTAATGCACACTGACTCGTCTTGGAGGCTTGAAGAAGGCCCATGCCAAATCTCTCCATCATCACAGGCACAGACTGTGTCTATGTACAGTTTCTGCCTCAAAGAGCTCACAACCCAGCTCATCGATACATTTTTTTTCTGCAAGACAAATTTAGGATGTGAGAATTAATTGATAAATTTTGCTGCAGGTGATGTGTATGTTTAATTATCTTGTAATATAAATCTGTCTTGTATTAAGAAATAATATGCAGACAATCTCCAGACGTGGATAAATAACCTGAAAGAATAAACACTCTCTTACAGTTACAAGAATTTATTGATATGCTTAGCTGTCTTGTAAGATGTAGCTGGTTTAGGTCAAGAGATAACCTGTCTTAGGGCTGCGAGAATTTATTGATTATTAGTTGTCTTGTTAGATATAGCTGTTTTAGGTCAGGAGATAACCTGAAGGAAGTCTCCAGACACGGCTGGATAACCTAAAAGAAACAATAAAGTCATTCTTTAAGCATTCACACGGTTCTTGGTCTACAACTAGTCTATATACCCACTGCTTCTGTAAGATGGGATGCCTTGCTTAGAAGGGCATCCGATTCAGCGCTGAACTGTAAAATAAAAATATTATCGTCTTTGCTTCGAGGACTTTGTCATGTTTTCCCAGTGAATCAGTGTTTCACACAAGGAGAACGGGGAGCGCCTGGCATTTCAGACCGATTAACGACAGGGAGCGCCTTGAAAGGTCACACACCTGCAAATTAAACAGATAGGTCAGAATACGAGGGACAGCGGGCAGCGCTGACCCCGGGCTTTCACGGGGTGCTTGGATCTTTTTATTTTCCTCCCAGGAGCAGCGCAGCCCCCGGAGAGCCCGAAGCTCCTGGAAGTTGGAGTTTGTTCAGACAGCGAGCGTGCACACCCCCATTTCCCCCCCGCCTTCCCCATCCCGCCAGCGCCATTTTCATGCCGCGTCCCTCTCAGCACCGTCCGTGGGCTGAGTCCCCGTGTCCCTCGGCACTGGGTCTGCCAATACTCCCGCCCCCTGTAAACACCGACCCGGCACGGGAAGGGAAAGGCGGGGAAAAGGCAAGAAAAAGGGCGGGGGTGGGGTGGTGGTGGTGGTAGTGGTCGGCGCCATGGCAACCCGGACCGGAAGAGGAAGCGCGAGGGGGTCAGCGCCGCCATGTTGGGGGAGCGCGGGGAGGCTGCGGTAGGCTGGGTTGGCGCGCTGCCACCTGCCCCAGTGCCGGGATCCAGAGAGGGGCGGAAAATAAAGAGCCCTTTGTCTCACCTGCTGCTTTAAAGCTGAGAAAAGTAGTTGCTGAAGGAAGAAGTTTTTTTTGTTATAAGATGCTGAAATACTCTATATTGGAATATTATCAAAGAATAGTTTGGGTTGGAGGGGGCCTTAAAGATCATCCAGTTCCCACCCCGCTACCACGGGCAGGGAAACCTCCCACCAGACCAGGCTGCTCAAAGCCCCAGTCAAGCTGGCCTTGAACACCTCCAGGGACGGGGCATCCCAAACTTCTGTGGGCAACCTGTGACAGTGCCTCACGTGTAGTCTTCATTTACTGTATTATGCCTTAACTCCCCACATTACAAAATACAAACATATGAGATAAAATCGTATAATCACCAGGTTGGAAAAGACCTCCAGGATCATCGAGTCCAACCATTCCTATCTGCCACTAAACCATGTCCCTGAGCACCTCGTCTACCCATCATTTAAATACCTCCATAGATGGTGACTCAATCACCTCCCTGGGCAGCTTGTTCCACTATAAGATCTCCCCTCAGCCTCCTCTTCTCAAGGTTAAAGAACTTCAGTTCCCTCAGCCGCTCCTTGTAAGACTTGTTCTCCAGCTTCTTCAGCAGCTTCTTTGTTCTTCTCTGGACATGCTCCAGAGCCTCAACATCCTTCTTGTAGGGAGGAGCCCAGAACTGAACACAGTATTCAAGGTGCAGTTTCACCAGTGCAGAGTACAGGGACAGAACAACCTCCCTGGAGCTGCTGGTCACACCGTGTCTGATACAGGCCAAGATCTGAACATATGAATTTTTGAAATTTTTCTCTTGCTCCCTACTTGCCCTGAGGCAATCAGACTTTTTGTCCTTCTTGCATTTAAATTCCCTCTTTTTTTTTTTTTTTTTAAATTTAGCCCTTTTCTTCCAAAACATACAGATCTAATTATGAAGTGTGATTCATTCCCAGCTATCAAGACTAAGTGTAATTAAATAGTTATTACCTCTGTCTTTGAGACAGCTGAAGAGTGCCTGATACAGAGAAATGTTAGGTATCACTAAACCTTAGAATACCACAGTGATGAGTTAAGAAATGGATGAGGAAAGGAAATAGATCATAGAATCATAGAATGCTTTGGGTTGGAAGGGATCTTAAAGATCATATAATTCCAAGCCCTGCCATGGGCAGGGACACCTTCTACTAGATCAGGCTGCTCAAGGCCCCATCCAATCTGGCCTTGAACACCTTCAGGGATGGGGCATCCAAAACTTCCCTGGGCAACCTGTGCCAGTGCCTCGCCACTCTCATCATGAAGAAATTCCTCCTTATGTCTAGTCTTAAATCCGCCCCTCATCAGTTTATAGCCGTTGCCTCTAGTCCTATTACTACAAGCCTATGTAAAAAGTCCCTCCCCAGCTTTCCTGTAGGCTTCCTTCAGGTAGTGGAAGGTCACTATAAGATCTCCTTGGAGCCTTCTCTTCTCCAGGCTGAACAAGCCCTATTTTCTCAGCCTGTCCTCACATGGGAGGTGCTCCAGCCCTCTGATCGTCCTTGTAGCCCTCATCTGGACCCATTCCAAGAGTTCCTTCTTATGCTGTGGATTCCAGAACTGGACACCATACTCCAGATGAGGTCTCACAAGAGTGGAATAGAGGGGCAGAATCCCCTCCCTCGACCTGCTGGCCATGCTGCTTTTGATGCAGCCCAGGATATGTTTGGCCTTCGGGGCTGCGAGCACACATTGCTGGCTCATGTTGAGCTTCTCATTGACCAGCATTCCCGAGTCCTTCTCTGCAGGGCTGCTCTCAATCACATCATCCCCCATCCTGTGTTGAAACTGCAGATTGCCCCGACCCAGGTGTAGGACCTTGCACCTGGCCTTGCTGAACCTCATGAGGTTCACACTGGCCCACTTCTTCAGCTTACTTTCATTCTAATTTTTATAAGTTGCTAACGTATTATATATTTGAATTTATGTACAGAGTTTGTGATTTTAGAACTAAAATATAGGATTAGCTTTTAGCTAGCATGTGCCTACATATTTATGCTTAAGTAAGGACTTTTAGCAAGGCTGCAGTTAGAAAAAATATGAAGGGATGTGACTGTGTCTAATTAAGCCAGATAACAGGGACTAGTGCAATGATAAGAGAAAAAAGGACCAGCAAGGACCAGGTGCAGCCTTGAAGAGGAGCCCAAGGAGTCTAAGAGCACGCACAAGACAGGTGAGTTGAAAGTTCATCTGTGAGTGAGACCTACAGCCTTCATCCAGAGACCCCTGAAGAAGACCACCAGAGGCCAGAGTGCATGTGCCCAGGGGAGGAAATTTATATAAATAAATTCCTAGAACTGATTATAATAGACATACCTACTCCAGGAAGAATAACGAATATGTAATGTGTTTCCTGGAATCTGTATGAATATGTATATTTAACCAGTATAAAGAATCATGTAACCAGCCTCAATAATGGCACACCCATTAGATGGAACTATCCTCCTGGTGCTGGCATCACCTAATAAAGAATACCTACTTAATAATCAAATTGGCATTGATTATTGAGTTTGGCTTTTCACAGCATTATTACTATTAGAAAAAGTGGAATATTTTCACTTAAGCAGGAGAATATTTAACTTCACCCAAGTAACTGTATTTGTTGCATACAGTTCTCTGACAGCGTTTTTCTTAAAAGCATGGTGGGTTTTTTTAAATAGTGTTTTTCCAGACACTGTTACATCATGCGTTTAGTGTGATCTGTGCTTGGCAGATACGCGTTTTTCCATAGAATCATAGAATCACTAGGCTGAAAAAGACCTTTGAGAGCATCAAGCCAAACAGTTCCTGTCCACTACTAAACCATATCCCTAAGCACTTATCTACCTGTCTTTTAAATATCTCCAGGGGTGGAGACTCAAACACCTCCCTGGGCAGCCTGGGCCAGTGCCCAATAACCCTTTCGGTGAAGAATTCTTCCTAATGGCCAATCTGAACCTACCCTGGCACAGTTTAAGGCCGTTCCCTTTCATCCTATCACCTATCATTTGGGAGAAGAGACCCACACCCACCTCTCTGCAACCTCCTTTCAGGCAGTTGTAGACCGTGATAAGGTCTCCCCTCAGCCTCCTTTTCTGTAGGCTAAACAACGCCAGTTTCTTCAGCCAGTCCTCATAAGACTTGTTCTCCAGCCCCTTCACCAGTTTCGTTGCCCTCCTCTGGACACGCTCCAGGACCTCAATGTCTCTCTTGTAATGAGGGGCCCACCTCTGTTTACAGTCTATCTGAAATGCAAGGTCAGACAGAGAGCTGATTCTAAAGCTCCAAATTAGCAAGAGTTTTGACTGTCATGAAGTTCATAATAACATTAAAATTAGTCCTTGGAAAGTAATAAAATATGCATAGGATTTCTGGGGAAATTTATTCTTTTGCATGTAAGTGGGAAACGTTTTGGCAACCAGGTCTTGTCTTGCTGCACGTGATTGGTGGAGATCGCTCCCTTGTATTGCCCAGGCATGATTAAAGGGTGCTTGCTTTCTCTAATTCCAAAATGAGTCGAAAATGAGTGTTTATTTGCCGGCATTTTCGGTATGATTGGGCACATCATATACATGGACAGAAGGGTGTCAACTGCTCATGTGTGACTGGGTGCATTGAGCAAAGCCAGACAAAGCCAAGCAAAAGGAAAGGTGGTTTGGAGTAGTGATGCCTGGAACTGGGAGATCAAACATTAAGGAAATGATGGTAGCAAGAGTTCAGTTGTCTCTGGTTCAGTATTATTCCACAGGTGAATATTAAGTTGATACGTTATGTGCAAATGTAACTACACCTTTACAAGTGGTTGAATCCAAAAGAGAATCCAAAGATTGCTTCTGTCCCATTTTTTTACCCCTTGATGGAGAAATTTTGCAATTTCTTATCTGAAGAATATGCCCCTGACAGCAGTGTGTGTCTTCTAAATCATTCTATACTACAGTAGACCCTATTTAGTCAGAAACCACAGAGGGAAAAATGTGCTAGTTTAGAGGCTGGAAATAGCTTCTCTCTGTGCAAAGTGGATGAAAAGCTGTGAGTTTCTTTTGTTTCATACTGTCTTTTGTAATCCACAGATCCTCCTTGGAGAGCAGAGGTACAGTGGTACTGCAAGATTAGTTTTCATTTTTCACTTAAATAGGAAACTGTTAAGACACCAAGCAGAGCAATTCCCTCGCGTCACATGAGCTGGTAACTCCAGAGTCCCCTTTCCTTTGCTTCTCACAATACATCCCTGCCTTAAATAATTTTCTGGATCACTTCTCAAAGAAAGTATTCTGCAACCCTTTCCTGGCAGAGACTATCATTGCAGAATTTACAGTTTGTTCTGCACAGATATGCATACTTTGCTTCCAGCATGTAAATCTTCTGAGAAGACCAGGAGGGGACTCCAGGGAATTCAGGGAAGGTCTCACTGGCCACACTCATTTCTACAGATAAGTGCATATATAGGCACACCTGCTATGTGTGCATTGAGATATTACCCTATGTATTTTATGTGTAATACTAACTGTAATAACATAGCCAAAATGTAAACCCTCTCCTCAACAAACTCTATAACAAAATTCATATTGAATAATCTTGTCAATAGTATTAGTAGCATTAGATTTGTTATAAATGACTACACGGCCAGGCCAATTCAGCAGCGAAGTATTTTATTATCCGGGGATGGGGAGCTGGGTAATACAGCGCTGGGTGCGCTGGGTGCTTCTGCTCTACCAACACGCACACTAAACCATGCTTGCCACACCTTTGTATACATGTGTTCTCATGCATATTCATTTAGCCTCATGAATATTACAACCGTCTTCAAGAATGTTCCTTCCCCTTAATGCACCCCAGACCGCCCAGGGACTCTCAAGAGCTCCTCCTCCAGGCTCTGCGAACACAGACCCACCCCCGTCCCAACACACCAGTCTGCACAATCCAATACAGCTAAACCCCACAAAAATGTTAAACCGTGAATTTTGTCAAATGCGTAAACCTGAAGATAAACATTCACAACTTCACAATTGCTGCCATTTCCTGTTATGCTGACACGAATCTCCTTAATATCCATTCTCACAGATTGCATTAGATTTTTAATTGCATAGTAGAAATCCGTATTTATATTCCAGTCAGATGGTGAGTAGAAAGACGTTCATGTTGTGGTTGTGTTGAGTTTAATATGTAAATTACAGCCTGAGTCCTTACAAAAGATTACTGCCTAAATTTTAAAGGGTTAGAACGTAACAGACCTTTTCTTTCATCAAAGTAAAATGAGTCCTTCTAGTGAAGTTTAAAACAGTGCAGCTTTCTACGTTTAAAATTCAAAATTGCAGACAAACATAACATGGTCTTACCAGGAGCGGCTGTGGGGTTATTTAGTCTGGAGAAGAGGAGGCTGAGGAGAGACCTTATTGCTCTCTACACCTACCTGAAAGGAGGTTGTAGAGAGGAGGGAGCTGGCCTCATCTCCCAAGTGACAGGGGACAGGACAAGAGGGAATGGCCTCAAGCTCCATCAGGGGAGGTTTGGACTGAATATTAGGAAAAAAATTTTCACAGGAAGGGTCATTGGGCACTGGCAGAGGCTGCCCAGGGAGGTGGCTGAGTCACCTTCCCTAGAGGTGTTTAAGGGACGGGTGGGTGAGGTGCTGAGGAGCATGGTTTAGTGATTGATAGGAATGGTTGGACTTGATGATCCAGTGGTTGCTCAGGAACTTCCTTAGCCCCTAAAATGAGATATACACAACCTCTCAAACAAGTTAGCATTAAGTTGTGTTTGCAATGCCTGTAGAACTTTCAAACAACATTCTATCTGACAAATCAGAATATTCGGGATGATAGAGAAACCTAGGGGGAAAACAAAATAATGGGAAATAGTAAGTTGTTTATTTTGTGCTAGGCACAGAAAGCCCTTATTCCTGAAACTGTCTCAGCAGCTACCAAAAACATTCCCTACCAAAAACTTACATAACGTGGGCTGTGTACACACTAGCAAGATAGTGCAGCTCACACAGTGAAAAATTTGGTGCTGAGAACCCCCCTTTATATATCGGGGGGTGATTGCTTTGAACAATCTTTAATATTTTAGTCTATTTATGACTGTAACCGCCGTGCACTTGGAATACGGCTTTCCAGTTTAGTTTCATCCAAAA
Source organism: Clamator glandarius (assembly GCA_033459285.1). Lineage (NCBI taxonomy): Eukaryota > Metazoa > Chordata > Aves > Cuculiformes > Cuculidae > Clamator > Clamator glandarius. The sequence continues at coordinate 1,573,345 of JAUNZM010000223.1, forward strand.
AGATTATATCCAGTTAACATTCCAAGACTGCTCCGGTGAGATACACCTTGTAAGTGTGTCTTAATGGACAGAAAGGGATAGTTTAGATATTTCCATAGTTTAACTCTATTTTTCGTGAATTAGAAGTGATGCCATTATAATGCAGACGTTCACTTCCCAGCCTTCCTGAAGAACAGACCACTCTAACCTACCCCAAATTTTCAATGAAGGCTGAGGATCTCAGACATGTTAAACAGATGTTGAAACCAGTGAAAAAATATTTTGACCTTCAGGTTTGGTAGCAGTACATTCTTAAACAGCTTTTTACAAGAAAAAGAAATACAGTTTTGTAAAAGTTATCGTTGTTTTTGTAGGGGTGAGAGTGATATTTGAGCATAGTTTTGCTGTGTAGACTAGAAAGCAGAGGTACAGCATAACATCATGGCATCTCTCTGTCATGTGTGCTGACTTCAGGAGGTGAGATTTCAACAGTTTGCGTCTATGCTGATAACCAGACACTGGCTCGGAGATAAGAGACTGATCAATAACTGAGATTCTAAATCTCACCCCTACAATTACAGAGCTTTTCCTTAAATATATTTTAACATACTGAGATAATAAATGATCATTGTAAAGCATTCCGGTGGACTGAAGCATTGAAACAGAGATAACTGATACCAAATTAGACTGCTGTGAGGTTCTGTTTCACCTTTCCCTACTAGCCACCTGAGTGCAAGTGACTTCCATCATAAACTAGAATTGTTCTATCTTGTTACCCTTGTTTACCTCCATGCTCTTTTCAGCCCTGGTTTCTTATGTAACGTACTTGCCCTCTGTGACATTTGAACAGCCTTCCATTGCCTGCTGTTATAAAGGATGATACAGCATAAAATAAATGCAAGTACTACGTAATGTAAGACAGGAAAACAATGAACAGTAATAATTCATTATAACAAATAGTCATGATATGGTAGCTCGTGTGCTAAAGGTGAAAAGGAAATTATTTCCAGACACTGAAGCTGCTGATTAGTAATGACTGCCGCATTTACAACTCCTCCAGACCTCCCTGTTCGAGATCAAAAATGCTCCCTTGCCTTGAGAAAATTTGCCCCTGGCCTTATCCAGCATCCTAAGAACACCCAGAAAAACATTAGCCACAACTTTGCAAAAATGTAAACACTAACCTTTCCTCATGCTTCATCTTGATGAAGGGCTGGCATATTGAGATAACTACCCTGGATTTGTATATTATATTGGTTTACATAGCTGTCAGTAAAGCAGCATTTAATTCTCTCTTTCCTAAATTCACCCTTACAAGATCCCTGGAAGGTGGGGAGGTACTTGCTGCGTTAGTGGCTGGATATTGAAGAACACTCAAACTCAAGCAGAGAACTCATAAAATTCTCTCTCAGAATGAAGTTCTGAAGGCATAAGGGTGACTAAATCAAGGGAAGTTACATATCTACAGCAGTCCTTTGTCCAAATGCCGTAAGACAGAATCTGAATGAGGTTTTGGATGCCACAGAGAACATTTGTGGCACAGCATGACTTAGTCCTCCACATCCTGGACTGGCAGGAGCCTAACTCGTCAACTGACTCCTCTCCAATATTTGTCCCTATTGATTTTAAAACATTAATACACCCTAATGGTTTAAGAAGAAAAGTATAGACAATCTTGTGATTCAGCTGTGTAATTGGAGGCCACAGTTCATAGTTGTGGAAAGGTGCATTCACAGGTCCACAGGTCCCTACCCGTCCTCTTCTGAGAGGAGCCTGTGCACTGAAGCTGAAGAATTTGGAATGCCAAAAGCTTCCATGGGGTAGGGGGATTTCCTCTGTGAGGATCTTAGTGTTTCACAAGACATTTTAGTGTTAGGTTCAAGGTGTACAGGTGTAATTTAAAGTAAAAGAATGGCTTGGTGGTGCATAAAACAAAGATAAGCCATGGTCTTTTATCAGGGAAGATGAGAAATATCAAGAAGGGGAATGAAATCAAGTGTGACCAAGTGACTAGAATATTCTTGAATGGCTGTTTAGGAGGTGGTAACAATGGGAGATTTATTAATAGTTTCTGAAATTAGTTACAGCTGGATTTGATATGTTAATGTTCATGCATATGAACAATATGTGAAGCTTCATGCATATGACTTCTGGGGCTTGCAGACGGAAAGGAAGAGATTTTGATGTTTCTAAATAATCTGTTATGCTCCTCATGTTTAAAGCAGATTGGTGATCATAGACTGTTAAAAATGAATACTTGTGGCAGTACTTTAGCAGAAGTTAAGGCAAGCAACAGCAAGATTTAAGAGCATTTGAAATCTGAAAATAAGGAAATATTTTTCTGCTTATGTCTTTTTACTATCTATGCTGTAGAACTGATCTGTTTAATAAAATACTTCATAATAAGGTTAAGGGTAGTGTGCGTTAAAACGACTGAACACTGATGCTGCATCGTGTGGTCGTAATTGGGAGGATGGAGACTTTACGGCCCAAACCATGTCCCTGGTATATGTGCACGTCATAAGCATGGCTGAGAATAGAATAAAAAATCAGTAAGGGGAACACAGATTTACCTAGCTGTTTTCACCATCTGAGCTGAAAGGCAAAATATAAAGACCACACACTAATTTTTACTACTGATGACTGTAATAATGCATTCTCCTCTCTTACCACAAGTGTTAAAAATAAGCTGGAAAACTACTTGCAACTGACCTTTGCATTCATCGTGGTTTTAATTCCCCCTTCCCTGCCTCTTTCAAATCTCTTTATTAATGATTCTTCTGCACCGGGGTACAACACTTAGCCATTACCTTCTAGAGCTAAACTGTAATCAGTCTGCCCACTTCTCTGAACGCAAAGTAGTTTTGTTCAAAATCCTGAAGGCTAAATATCAACTTGGCTTATGTGTCATTGGTTTTGGTTCTTTGTTTTGTTTTTCTGTAGTTCTTTGTTAAATGAGGCTCACTGTTTCATGACTGTGACAGAGCCTTTCGCAAACAAGAAAATAAAGATGGTATGAGGAGACACTGAACGATGGCCATGGTCTGCTTGTTCTAAGAGCATCATGGAGTAATTATTTTAATTTACACTATGGCAGGCAGTATTTCATGGTGCTTAGGTAACATGACCTAGACACTTACACCATCAGATGATGGAACTGTCCAGAGAAATTTTTACAAAATGTGTTGCGTGACTGAGAAAAACTGACGAGATACGAAAGCACTTTATACGAACTAAACTGTGAAAGCATCTGTGCTTATGTGGTTCCAAAGTTAATACTCAAATGAGATTAATCGAAAAATCTACCTAGGTTCACCAACCTTAATATCAATTAGAAGGTGCATTTCATAAAAAAAGCCAAGTATGCGGCACGGAAAGCAGGTTTTGATAGTTTTAATGAGGAAAAACAGTGAAAATAAGTGGGTTTGAACTTAAAAAAGCTGTCGTATTTTGGATGCCTTTAGTCACAGAGCACAAAGGCAATTTATTTTTGTACACAGGCTTCAAAGTCTTGTAATAAAAAAAACTGTCTCAGCCAAAGTGCCAGGATACATAACTGGGTTTGCATATGGGCTTCCCAGACTTCTGAAATTTTCAGATTCATTTTTACTTTGAACTCATGCCAAAGACTCTGAACTGTACAGACAGCAAAGCTCTGCTACTAGATTCTGCTGACATTTGGAATCACCAGTCATTTGTTCTCAGGATGCCAGAACAAGGCTTTAGATGATATTCAGCCTTATCATGAAAAATAGAATTCATATGGGCGTCTTTGTCTTTTCAAGGTATTTTTGACCTTTTCATTTCAAGCATTTTTTTTTTTCCAACCGACCCAGGCAATAAATTATTTTACAGGAGGGAGGCATTGACGTAGATAATGCTTACAAAGGTATGGTGTTTCCTTTAACCAGTGCTTCAGGCCAAAATCTTCTAATGAATTTATCATCCATTTTATGATCCCCCCTCCCTGGAGTAAAGTTTTTTTCTCAACATTGATAACAACAGGGATGAAAAGTCAACTAGCAGCCTCTAGCCTCAGGATCTGTGGTCCAGTAAGCATATTGGTGGCACTGCATTGAGAACGATTCTTATTCGAGCATAAATTGTACTTTAGAGTATAAAGGCTTAATTAAATATTGGCCTGATTAACCTGCTGAGCTGCTTTTGGAGTAGGTAGATTTTTCCCTTTCTTTGTTCACCCTGTGAAAGACTCCTCTTTTTCCCATCTTGCCATCACTGCATACACATAGACATAAATGCGTTTCTCTTTAAATTAAATTGCTCCGCAGTTGCAGATGGGAAAGGTGAGTAATGTGTCCAAAGAGAAAAAGAATAGGAGAAAGAAAGAAGGAGGCAAAAATCCTCACTTTTCCAGTTGTTAAAACAGATTGTTCAGACGCAGTAAAGGAGAACAATGCTCTTCAGTCCTGCCAGTAGTAGGTCAGACATGAAGTATCCAGTATTGCAGACCATTCATACCAGACCGCACGTGTCTGTCAGGAATCTTTGGAGACCTCCTAAAGAAGACCTTTTCCTAGTTTATCTTCTATCCACATATTGCAGAGGTACATATGTGGAAACTTAATTTTCTTTTTCATTTTTTGGTCTTCTTTACAAATACTGTTCTTGACATTAATTCCAGGAGTTCATCGTGGCTGCTGTCAGATGTAACATCTGGACTCTGAAATCATTCCTATGGTGTAGCTTGACCAGGCACTACTGCCCAACCCACATGCTTTCCTAACATATCCACCTTTCTGGCAGTTAAGAAGTGAAGAGTAATTCACTGACATTTCTCAGGCTCTCTCTGGTGTCCGTTCACTGGTAAGAGTTCTACCCCTCTGTGTTCCCACTGTGCACGGAGAGGGTGGTTAGGCATTGGAACGGTCTGCCCAGGGAGGTGGTTGAGTCGCCGTCCCTGGAGGTGTTTAAGGTGAGACGGATGAGGTACTTAGGAGCATGATTTAGGGATTGGTGGGAATGGTTGGACTCGACGATCCAGTGGGTCTCTTCCAACCTGGTTATTCTGTGATTCTGTGATTCTGTGATCATTGTCTGTGTGGGGACGCATGTGCACAACTAAGCAGCTCAACAGTACTGGGAATTTATAAATTATTAACTGTCGTGTCATTCTCTCTACTTGCTGTTAGTAGTGGGAACCAGAGGGAAATAACATCATGAGACACTGCAGCAGATAGACTTGGGACGTAAACTGTGGCAGAGCTTTGCTGCTTCTTAACTAGCTTTGTAGCTCCTTCTACATTGAGAGTCTGCACCTTGAGATTCCAAAGATTTTGCCTTACACCCCAGTTCTCCTAGGTTGAATTACATCCTAACAAAGAATCCTACTACACTTGCAAAAGTGCATCTTGATTAAACACAGCTGCATGTCTTTATGTAAATTGTGTTGCAAAAGTAGACTAATGTACCTGCTACTGGAAGAGGAGATTCATTTCATGGTCGAAATTCTTTCTAGTGTATCCTGCCGATCCTTCTGAATTGACAGTTGGTCTGGATGATCTTAGAGGTCTTTTCCAACTTTAATAATTCTATGATTACCTCAGGTCACTAGGAAAAAGGCATTAAGCTTGTTGGGGCCATCCCACGGTATGATATCTTGACTGGTATCTTATTTTAGTATAGTGTTATTATAACAGTTCAGTCAAAGTCTTCAGGAGTATATTCTGTTCATATGCTTTTGTTTTAATTAACTTCATCACTTCTGCATCAGGCCTTACAACAAATATGAGTTGCTGTGATAAGGTAAATCTTACTTATCCTTGGAAGTACCAGGAAAACCGCATCTAGTGTTTTATTAAAGTTAGAGTTTTATTTTATATGTTGGATCAAAAATATATATAAAAGCTTGGCAAAAGAAACATGCAGTAAGGCAATATTTTGCCCAATGTTCTTTTGAGTTTCCTAAAAGAAAAATATTACTTCGAGGGGATGGAATGGGAGTGCATTTATGCTATACTAAGGATGTATATTGATTTCATGATATTCAGATGGCAACTTAGCAGAACAACGTGACTATTTCAGTAATACATTTTATATAAGTTATTAAGAAGGATGGAGAGATTATTAATGAAAATGCAGTCATTTGACAAAGCATTCATTCTGTAATTAGAAGACCTCATAACTAGTGTTATTATATACTCAATTCTACATGTTGTTATACTAATAGTATCAGTAGCATTAGTTATTTCAACCAAGGATCATGCGAACAGAATATCTGTTGCATCTCATTCTAGCAGTTAGGCTGTTCGCCTAGGATATATCTGGGCATATTTACTGCTGAGGTGACTAAATCTCCTGTCCTGCAGTCCAGGTAAATGCCACAATCACCACACAAATATCTCAAGTCAGACTATTTTTCTTTCCTCTTCCAAAAGGTAAAAGACTGTGCAGCAAATCTTGAAGTCCAATGAAGAACAGACAGGACAATCTGTCCAAACCCAATATCTGATGCTCATCGGGGAAGAGAACAAAGGATACAAATATCACCGGATAAAACATACATGAATTTTATATTTTCAGTGGATAAAACCCAGCCTGAATAGATTTAGTTGGTTACTAGGGATATCAAACCTATCTACATAGCCACTAAAGACAAAAAATCAATGTCCTGGTGGAGATTCTTACCATTAATTTTATCCACTTTCGTGGCATAAAACTGCTGTATTGAATTTGTACATTTAAGGCCATTCTCGAAACTGAAATTCATCACTCTGTTCCTTGACTAAGAGATCCAGCAGAACAATCACTTCTGCCAAGTTTAAGTACTGAGTACAGTGAATTTCTCTTTTTTTAGAGTGAGTAACATTTAGAATGTTTCCACGAAATTATTAATGTGCAGTACTGACGAGAAACAATTTCGTTCAAAACTGTATAGAAAGATTGTTACTCTTCAGAGAAACATACATCTAGACCATGGCAGACAGCATTACAAATCCTCCTAAGACAAATATGAGGTATTGTGATAATTCATGGGAACTGGCATACATACACTATTAGCAATAATAGCTGTTTTTACCTTTCATTTTCAAGTTGTTTTTGTGGCTTTTCAGTAATGTTTTATATTCTTTGAATCAACAAAGATAATTTCAATTTGTTAAATGCATGATTTATTTAGATAGAAATACACAGTTTGAGCAGCAATTTTAAGTTTTAAGAGAGGAAAAAAAACCCCCACCTGATTGTGATCAGTTGAGCTGACATTCACCTATGCTCTAATTTGGTATAGCACAGGGATAGAAAACATCACCAATACATTACCAAAGACTGTTTACAGTAATTGCACAACGTTAATATTCATTAGAAATATTCTGACACTTCCAATTTTACTGCCTGGCTCTGTTTAGTGCCCTCGACACAAAGGATCGTTACACATCAGCGAAGCAAAGGGCTTATTCCCAGTGTTGACGGGGCAGAAAACAACAATGAGGAAAAAGAAATAGAAGTAAGAAACAGTAGCATTAAGTACTAGCAGCTTCCCTGTCAGACATATGACAGGATGTTTCAAATTTTACAGCCGTGCTTTACTGAACAGAGTAGAGCCACAAATGACCATTCCAAACTAGAGCAATATTCTCCTTGTCCTTTGCTGTTTGTAGGTAAAGTTCTACCAGGAGAAGGAAGAAACAAACAGCATCTTTGAGTGCTATTACCCCTATCGCGGGAGAAATGACTGGATGTGTCATCATTAGAGCTGAGTTCTGCAGTCTGAATCATGTTTTATTGTTTGCAGTGAAAGAGATAGCAAGACTAGTTTTTAACTAGCACCAGACTTCCCTCCTCGCACTCACCTGAAGGAGTAATCCTTAGATATTTCCAGTTTTACAGCCTGGCTCTGTTAATGTCCTTGATGCATAGGTCACTATACGTCAGTGAAGGAAAGGGCTTATCCCCGGGTTTGAGACTTGCCCTTGTTACACTTCATGTACTTGTTGATGGCTCAGCAATCAATTTATCTGAATTTCTCTGCAGAGTCTCTCTTCCCTCAACAATGTCAACATTCCTCCCAGTTTTTTGTCACCTGCAAACTTACACACTAAATCTTCGAGTTCTACATGCAGGTATGTTATAAAGATATTTAAGAGTACTGCTCCTAAGGAGGATCAATGCAAAACGTTGCCAGTGACTGGTAGCAATCCTGATGTGGCCCTTACCACTCAGGTAATGTATTTATCCATTTGTATGATGCACATTTTGTGTAGGAGGATACTGCAAGAGACTGTATTGAAGGCGTTGCTGAAATCCAGAAAGATTACATCAGTTGGCTTCCCTTGAACAACTAGGTGGGTGACAGGACCTTCCCCTTACTAAATCGTGCTGGTTGTGATCAATGACTGTGTTGTCTTTCAGCAGCTCAAAGAATAACCTTCTCCGTGGTCTTACCAGGCACTGAAGTGAAACTGACAGTCCTGTAGTTACTGGGATCATTTCTGCTGTCCTTCTTGAAGACTGGGACAATATTTGCAAGATTCCAGTGAAGTGGTACCCCTCCAGGTTCCCATGAGGATTAAAAAAAAAAACATTAAGAAAGGTCTCATTGTGATTTATTAAAGCGCCTCTGAAAACTGGAGAACTAGACATATATCTACCTTACGGAATATTCTGGACAGAATGCCTTCATCCTTCAGCTACAGGAGACTTCAAATTTGAAAGCTCTTGTCCTGCTTGGGTACTTCAAACACCTGAACGTCTGCTGGAAATGTAGCATAACAGGCTATAGGCAACCCAGGAGACTCCTTGACTGCATCAAAGATAACTTCTTAACCCAAAGAATAAACAGCTTTACTTCAGGAGATCCAAATACAGGATGTGATGAACACCAAGGCAAGTGAGCTCATCAGTATGTCAATGGATGTAATCTACCTTTATATTTATAAAGCCTTTGACAAAATCCACGACAACATACTTCTCTATAAACTGAAGGGTACAGATTTGAGGACTGGACTGTTTGGTATATAAGGAAAATCTTGGATGATCACATTCAGAGAGTAATGGTCAACATCTCGATGTCTAGATGAAGATCTGTGGCAAATTGTGTACAGCAGGTGTCTCTACTGATAGCAGTGCTGTTTAATATTTTCATCGATGACATAGACAATGAGAAGATATTCAGAAGCAGCAGTATTCCATGCTAGTATTTTCCCTGCGAGAGGTCTTCAATTTTGAACTTTTTTCTTCAACTTTGCTTAACGCTCTAAAATTTTGAACTGACGCCTTAAGAACCACTGTTACGTTGCAGTTCTCAGACTTATACAAAATGTTCTATAAGTTATTCTTTTCAGTGATATTGCATTAAGACAATACATTAATAAGCAGAAGCGTTACAAGCTAGAATTTGCCCTGCAGGAATTATTGCATTTTCCTAAAGCGACTTAATGGGCACAGATACGTCAACTTCAACAGCATATAACAAACTTTCTTTTAGTTGTGCTTTTAGCTTTCAGTAAGAGAGTTGACAGTGAAGACTCTAGCCTTTGATGGTAGCAGCAAGTTCCGTTCGTTACTTGTCATTAAATCTCTAAAATTTGGAAGTGACACTTTCATAGCCATGGGGATCTTACAGTTCACAAGCCAATACTGAATGTTCTTCAAGTCGTATTTTGCAGTGAAAGGTGTAAAACAGAAGACATTCAGAAGCAGCAGCGTTCCAGGCTAGCGTCTTCCCTGTGAGAGCACTTCAAATTTCATCAGGCGCCGTAATAGGCGCACTTAAGACAGAATAGAGTAGCCTGTACTAAAATGTTCTGTTTACACGTGCTTTGCAGTTTGCGGTGACAGCGCTGCCAGAGAAGACTCTAACAACAGCCAGCAAATGATCGTAGCAACAAGTTCCCCGCGGTACTTGTGCTTAAAGTCCTAAAATTTTGAAGTGACGCTTTCCTAGCCATGGTGATGTTACAGTTCACAAGCCTATACTGAATGTTCTAGAAGTCGTGTGTTGCAATGAAAGAGGTAAAAGAGAAGACATTCAGGAGCAGCAGCGTTGCATGGTACCTTCGTCCCTGCTGGAGTTGCTCAATTTTCCTCTAGCACCTTAAATGCACAGTTAAGTTAGATTTCAGGATCCTATACTAAACCCTTCTGTTACACGTGCTTTGCAGCTTGCAGTGACAGCGGTGGCAGAGAAGAGTTGAAGGAGAACCGGCTTTTGATAGTAGCTGCAGGTTCCCTGCGGTACTTGTTTTTAAAGCTCTTAGAATTTTGAAGTGACGCTGTAAGAGCCCTGGTGATATCACAAGTCTCAAACCTAGAGTGACAGTTCTATAATTCGTATCCTGTAGAGAAAGCATTAAAATAGAAGACATTCCGAAACAGCAGCATTCCGTGCTAGCAGATTCCCTCCGGGAATCTTTAAGTTTTCCGACAGCGCCTTAATTCTCAAAGCTCAGTTATATTTCACTATCCTATAGTAAACAGTTCTGTCAGTCGTGCTGTGCAACTTGCAGTGACAACGGTGCCGGTGAAGACTCTAGCAAGAAGCAGCATTTGATCGTAGCAGCTGGTTCTCTTCGGTTCTTGTGCTTACATGTCTAAAATTCGGTAGTGACGCCTTGATAGCCATGGTGATCTTGCAGGTCACAAGCCTATACTGACAGTTCTAGAAGTCGTATTTTGCAGAGAAAGCGGTAAAAGAGAACACATTAAAAAGCAGCCAGCACTCCATGCTAGCATCTTCCCTGCAGGAGTTTTTGGATTTTCCTAAAGCACGTTAAAAGGCACAGTCATGTCAGAATACACCAGCCTATACTAAAACGTTCTGTTACACGTGCTTTGAACCTTGCAATGACAGTGAAGAAGACAGAGAAGACTGTAACACGTGCGAGGCTTTGATTGTGCTAGCAGGTTCCCTTTGTTACTTGTGCTTAAATCTCTAAAATTCGGTAGTGATGCCTTAATGGCCATGGTGATCTTACAGGTCACAAACCTATACTGACGGTTCTAGAAGTCGTGTTTTCCAGTGAAAGCGGTATACGAGAAGACATTCAGAAACTGCAGTACTCCATACGAGCTTCTTCCTTGCGGGATTTATTCAGTTTTCCTAAACAGCCATAATAATCAGAGTTAAGTCAGATTTCACTATCCTATACTAAACCCTTCTGTTACACATACTTTGCAGCTTGCAGTGACAGGCATAATAGGCGCAGTTAAGACAGAATACAGTAAACTATTCTGTAACGTTCTGTTGACAGGTTCTTTGCACCTTGGGGTGACAGCGCTGCCAGAGAAGACTCTAACAACAGCCAGAAAATGATGGTAGCAACAAGTTCCCTGCGGTACTTGTGCTTAAAGCCCTAAAATTTTGAAGTGACGCTTTCCTAGCCATGGTGATGTTACAGTTCACAAGCCTATACTGAATGTTCTAGAAGTCGTGTGTTGCAATGAAAGAGGTAAAAGAGAAGACATTCAGGAGCAGCAGCGTTGCATGCTACCTTTGTCCCTCCTGGAGTTGCTCAGTTTTCCTCAAGCACCTTAATAGGCACAGTTAAGTTAGATTTCAGGATCCTATACTAAACCCTTCTGTTACACGTGCTTTGCAGCTTGCAGTGACAGCGGTGGCAGAGAAGAGTTGAAGGAGAACCGGCTTTTGATAGTAGCTGCATGTTCCCTGCGGTACTTGTTTTTAGAGCTCTTAGAATTTTGAAGTGGCGCTATAAGAGCCCTGGTGATATCACAAGTCTCAAACCAAGAGTGACAGTTCTACAATTCGTATCCTGTAGAGAAAGCATTAAAATAGAAGTCATTCTGTTATAAATTGAGGCGAATAATTTGATTCGGCCTTTATGCATCAATTAATTGTTTATTGATTACAGCAAGCAATGACAAGCAAACAGCGCTGGGTGCAGCCGGGGAGCCCGCGCTCCGCCAATGGCTCACACAGACTTCCCCCCCCCTTCAGTCTTTTATATGTTTCCATCTCTGTGTTCGTGGGGTACTCTGCATCTGCGTCGCCACTTAGACAGTTCTTCTTATCTGTGTGTCCAGGCTCGCTGCAACACTTCGGCAACTCCCTCCAAATTCTTCCATATACCCGACTCCCTGGTTTTCTGTAGTTCAATTAGTTTTAGCAAAAGGCAATTTTGACACTACTACCCTTATCTACAAATATATTCTGTCCTTTAATCTTTATCCATATATGGTTATACAACCCAATTTGCACCTAGGCAAACACAAAACTTTCTCTGTTTTCTGTCTTGTGGTTTCTTGTTATCTACACAAGCTCTCCTTCCCATTTGATTTACTACTTGATGGATAAAGGGTCGTATCTATCACAGTACACAAACTTTCCTCCTTATTTAATTTTCTACTTGATGAACAAAGGGTCCTATCTATTACAGTTCCCCCTTTTCTTTTTCTTTATTTTGTTCATCAAATCTTTTTAATTCTTGGTAGCTTAGAGCGAAGCTTTCTCTGATTTCAGGGTCTTCTGATATTGGTTCATACTTGGCCCTTATTAACATAAGGTGAGCTGCTTCCAATCTCCCTCTGACTATTTCTAGGACTTTGTTAAAAATGCAGGGACCGAAGGTCAGCCCTAAAATTAGTAAAATTACAGGCCCTGCAATTGTTGATAACAGGGTAGTTAGCCATGGGGAGCTGTTGAACCAGGTTACCCCCCCTTGTTGTAAAAACAGTAAGTCCAGTCCCCTCCTGTTCTGCAGGACTACCTCTGACAGTGACCGTACTGATTTTTCTAGTGCTGATATGGACTGCTCTATTTGTGCTAATTCCTCATCTACTGCTATTTTTAAAGAATTGAACTCTTTAGTTTGCTTCACTAGTGAGGCCACCCCCGTTCCGATGCCTGCCCCTCCCAGAGTCATTAAGACGGCCACGGTAAGGGCTGTAAAGGGTTTTCGCTTTTGCAAATGATGAACAGGAGTAGTTTGGACCTCATATACATACTTGTTGGGATGGTACATAATTTTGGGGATCATGGCTACTTGTATACAATAGTCAGAGGTCTTGTTGAGTATTTCTAATGAAATGCATGGTGTGAGCCCTGTTTTAGAACATATCTATATAGTATTTTTAGCAGGGATTAGCCATTTAGCCTGGGTATCTTTTCGTCTGGCTTTGGTAATAGTTTCACACAAATGCTCCTTATGCTTTGGGATATTTCTAATGCATCGTCCTTTCCCAGTTACCGACGCTAAAGTTATCCCCTGGGCCTGTGTATCTTTTTAATTGCACTGTGGAGGATTGCTGCCATTAAGTCCCCCAGCCCTTTCTGACATCTCGACGGCTTCACAGAATGGAGGCCTGATGTCAAAGCAGAGCTAACAATGCTCTGTAAACAAGGGGATGGCCACATTAAGAACCTGATATGCCCCCTCTATTAATTTCCAAAGAGTGTTAAGCCGAAGGTTATGAGGTGGGGGTGCTATGGTCTGACTATCACCCTCAATTCCTGGACCGGTTAGACCCACATCCATCTCCGAGTAGAACCACCCCTCCTCAGCTACCACAGGACTCGGGCTCAGAGCCTGTACATCACAAGGAACAGGTTCCCTCCCCATGGTAAACATGTTTCTTCTATCCTTACCAGGCTCTTAACACCCGAAACTCCAAGTTTTTCCTACAACCCAATCCTGGTCTGCTGGGTTTGTTATATTTAGGTATATGAAGTTGCAGTTTCCCGAATCGATGATTCCCCGCTTGTATCTTGCTTCGGGGGCCTACACCCATAAGGTCTCCGGGATACTCTAAGGAATTTATCTTTTGCTGGTGTCCAATCCAAAGCTACAGCTTCGCAGCCCCAGCATCCACAGAAACATTTCCCAGGATAATTGCAACACCCTTCTCTAGGGTTTGATGCCAGACACACACAAAAACCCTTTAGATTCAAACAAGGTTTTACAGGGGCCAAGGCACATAACTGCAGGTTAAAGCTTGGAGGTCCAGATGTTATCTGGGTCTGAACTTCCATGCCATCTACTCGAGTCAGTGACCACTTAAAAGGCTGATGTGAGGTTTGAGAGGCCCTCCCCACATTTAAAATATAACATATCGTAAGGCTTCTGATTTGCCAAAAAGGGTGAAGTCCTAGCCTTGTTGTGTTAAATAAATGAGGTTTTCTTTTCCTTTTCTGATTTCGTTGCCCTCCCAGTGCTCCAGAGGTAGTTACACTAATTTCTTTAAGGGGTTTAGTACTCAGTTGGCAGTTGCCAGAGTGTTTCAGCAGTATCCCAGTCCTGGAAGGCTTCCTTTTTATGTTTCTTACCCCTCTGCCTCGCCCGCCGACTCGGGTGCTTCGAGCCGCGGGGTGCACCATCTTCTCGGCAGCAGTGGTATTTGTCTGGAAGCTCATTTTTCTGCTCCTGCCTCTTCTTGTACTGCTCCCAATTTTTATTTTTTTACTAATGGTGAGTCTCACGAAACTCCCCTTACTATCCTCCGGCAGCACTATTTTATAATTTGGGCAACAAAGGGAGTGGGTTCGTTGGGGTGGAAATAAAAATTCTCTGGGTGTATTTCTTTGGTATAGGTTTTCCACCACTCCCCAGTCTCAAATCGTACCCACTCTCCTGCCAATTCCCCTAGCCTTAACGCAATCTCTGTTAGATCCCTTTCAATCTTATAACATCCCTTACAAATCCCAGTGGGTGGCCTCCCCCAATAGCAATGGACTCACCACCATTCTTGGCAAATTTTACAGACAAAACACACAAAGGGGTAACACCCACAGCCCTGCTTCCCACAAACAACTGTGTAGTCGCTGACAAGGGAATACGTGTATCCCTCCTGCTCTCCTTTCTGATTTGTTTGTGTTACTAAGTTCACCAGTTCTTCTTCAGTGTGACCCTCAAGTCCCCAGGATGACTTGTTACTTTCCAATGGTCATCTGCGGTGAGTGGTCCTTTGACTCGGCTCGCGTGGGTCTACCCCTTCTCAGTGGTTCGTATTGCAGTTTCTGTAGTAAGCAAAACAACATACGGGCCTTCCCGACAAGGTGTTAGGGAGGTTTCCTTCCATGATTTAATGAGCACTTTGTCCCCAGGTTCAATCCCACGTATTGCCAAGTCCAGAGGCGGTCCCTGTGTCAAAAGTCTCCCCTCTCCCAACCCTTTTCTCCCATTCATGATTTGTACAATATAAGTATCAATTCGAGAGTCATCTAGACAGGGATGATCAGCAGGGGCCTCAATATCATAAGGCATCCCAAACAACATTTCAAAGGGGGAAATTCCCACATCTGTCCAGGGCTGCGTACAGATGTTTAATAAAGCCAGTGGTAAGCATTTTACCCAAGACATTTTGGTTTCCAGCATCAACTTGGTTACTTCGGGATTCTTACAGGCACACCTTATAGAATCTATCCCGAATGCTATCCAACACCAGTGGCACGGTTCTTTTTCTAAACCTGCCCCACAGAGGGTGCATTCTTCCCTCCTTGTAACCACCGCTCTATGCCTTAGGGTCAGTAATGCCGCTCTTTTGGCCTCCTGATCAGCTAAGTTATTTCCCCGTACTGTGGTCCCCATTCCTTTTTGGTGTCCCCGTACGTGTACTACTGCTATTCTTTTGGGATATCTAAGAGCCTGTAAAATTTTTCGTATTAGTTCCTCATGAATTAACCCTTTTCCCTGGGAATTTATCAGCCTCCTCTCTTCCCAAATTTTGCCAAAGGTGTGTACTATGCCATAAGCATACTTTGAATCCGTATAAACTGTCCCCATCTTTCCTTTTAATAACTCCAGGGCTCTAAGTACAGCATATAATTCACATGCCTGGCCTGACCAGCTGGGGCTCAGGTGACCAAACTCGATTACCTCTAAGGTTTTCCCATTTATTACAGCATATCCAGATTTCCGTCTACCCTCTACAACTCGGGAGGACCTATCTACAAATAGTCGTTCTCCCAATTCCAGCTCCTCTTCTTCTAGATCCAGTCGGACCTTTGCTTGTTCCTCTATTTGTTGGAAGCAATCATGGGTTAAATCAGTGATTGGTTCTCCATACAGAAACTGAGCAGGATTTTGCAGACCTGTGGTTTCTATTGTTAACTTAGGAGATGATATTAAAATGCCCTCATACTTTAAAAGTCTGGCATCTGTGATCCACTTCTCTGCCTTTTTTTGTAACACTCCCCTTACATTGTGTGGGGACAGGACTCGTAGGTCACTCCTGAATGTGGTTTTACCCACCTCTTCCACCAAAAGGGCTGCTGCCACTATTACTTGTAGGCAGGTGGGCCAACCCCGGCTAACAGGGTCCAAGAGCTTTGATAAATAAGCCACGGGTTTTTTACTTCCAGCCCAATCCTGGGCTAAAACCCCATATGCAGTCCCTTCATCTACATTAGCAAATAGGTAGAATGGTCTTTTCAAGTATGGGAAACTGAGGACAGATGCATTGACAAGTTTGGTTTTAAGGACTTCTAGCTGTTTTTCATCTTCCTGAGACTATTTAATTAGTCCTTTTTTGGTCAACTTGTCATATAGAAATTTGACTTTTCCACTGAAATTTTCGATCCACTGCCTACAATACCCGAAAAGGCCCAATAATTGCCTCACCTGCCGTTTGGTCCGGGGAGCCTGAAGTGAAAGTATGCCTTGGACCCTCTCGGGATCTAGTTTCTTAGTACCCTTGGTCAGTCTGTGCCCCAGATACTTGACTTCCTCTTCTACAAACTGCAGCTTAGATTTAGACACCTTCAGCCCTTTCAGGCTGAGGAAATTCAGCAGTTTTATACTTTCCTGTCTCACCACTTCTTCCTCTTTCCCTGCGACCAGCAAGTCATCCACATATTCAACTAAAACCGCTCCTTCACCCAGTGTATAACCCTCTAAATTTTGTTTTAAAGCCTGTCCAAATAAATTAGGGGATTCTGTAAACCCCTGAGGAAGCACAGTCCACTTTTGTTGCTGTTTCCTGTGGGTGTCTGGATCCTCCCATTCAAAGGCAAAATAGCCTCTGCAAATTTCTTTAAGGGGACAAGCCCCAAAAGCATTTTTTAAATCTATTACACTATACCACTGATTTTCAGGTCCCAGTTGACTCAAGAGGGTGTAAGGGTTGGCAACCACGGGAAATCTCTCAATAGTCCTTTTGTTGATTTCTCTTAAGTCATGTACCAGTCTATAACTACCATCTGTTTGTTGGTTTTTTTGGTTTTTTTTTATGGGTAGAATGGGAGTATTAAAAGGGGACATGCATGGTTAAAGCAATCCCTGTTTTAAAAGCCTATCAATCTCGGGCTTTAATCCTTGTCTTCCTTCATTGGACAGGGGGTACTGCTTGACTCTTACAGGAATTTCAGGGTTCCTAATAGTCACCTCAAAGGGTTCAATTTCCAATCATCCCACCGTAGTGGGGGTGTACCAAACTTCAGGATTTGTTTTTGCTTCATCCACAGCACGTAAGGGACATAATTTAACACTCAATTTATTTTCAATTATTTCTACCCCAATTCCCAATTCTACCATCAAATCTTGTCTGAGGAGGTTATAATCCGCCTCTGGGACCAGTAGCAATGATCCCACTCTGACTTTGGAGTGAGTTTCTAGAAAAACATCTTTTATCACAGGTACTCCAAAAGGTTCCCCTTTTGCCCCGACTACCTGCACCGTTTCCGATGATATTCTGCACACTTGGGGCAGGGTTTGGACGGTAGATCTTTCCGCCCCTGAGTCCACAAGGAACTCATATTCTTGTTGCTGGGGACCTATTTTCAGCTTTACCAGGGGCTCCGTTCGCTCTTGTGTCCCCAGCAGGTAGAGCCCCTGACCCCTCCTAATCTTCATGAAACTGCTTTTCATCCACTATCTTTTGCTCGCACTCCTGCTTCATATGCCCTTTTTTTACTACATACGATCCCCTTCTGTTCTCCTGTTCGTCCACTTTGCAGTATCCATCTTTTTACTCGAAGATGTTCCCCTTAGTGGAGGGGCAGCCCTCTGTCCATCCCAGACTGCTGCTACCATCATTCTTACTTGTTTCTTATGGCTCTCCTCTTCCCTTCAAACATATACCTTTTGTGCTTCTCGTAATAACTCATCCAACCCTCTACCTTGCCAGTCTTTCAGTTTTGGTTGTTTTTTTTTTTTTTAGCTTCTTTCGAATATCCACCCATATCTTTATTCCTGCAGTCCTAATCATCCTCCTCTCTTCCGAGGTAAACAATATACTCAAAACAGACTGCATCTCATCCCAGGTATAGATATTTGGGCCCAGGAACTGATCTACTCTTTCTGCAATCCCAAGGGGGTCCCCCAAGAGGTTTCCCATTTCCTTTTTGAACTCTCTTACGTCCCTTGATTCAAGGGTACGGCCACATACCCTGTCCCTAAAATGTAAGCTGGTTGTCCCTGTTGTCCTGCGTTTGGGTTTGGAACCATACCCATCCCCACCTCCCTGAGGGGGAACATTCCCAATTCTTCTCGCCTTTTCCTAGACTGACTCCTAGTAACACGTCGGGTGGTTTCTGAGAAGTCTGAATCTGACTCATCTCCTCCTAGGGGCAGAAGGGTTGGGGTTATGGGGAGGAGGTGGTGATAACGGAATTGGGGGGGGTAGAGGTTGCGAGGGGGAGGAGGAGGGGGAGAAGGGTGGGGGAAGGGGTATATACGGTGGAGGGGAAAGGTCGGACAATTCGGCCTCCCACTTTGATTTTTTTTTTTTTTTCTTTTTCCCTCTGGTATTAAGGAAGAAAAGTTTCACCCTCGTCTCTCCCGTTATCCAGAGGGAGACATATTCACTCTCCTCTAAGTTGGAGGGCTCTTTAGAATTAACATATATGTTTAAGGCTTGGCATATCCAGTCCTCAAATGATCCAAACACTGGCCAATACAGATGGTCTCCTCTAATCTGCTTCCTCTCCCATACTTCCATACAATAATGTACAATTTTTTACCTTGTCCTTTCCCTTCCTTGAGGGGAAATCATCCCAGTACTTAATCATTAAGCCTAATTGACTGTCTAGAGGTACCTGGGGAAGTTTTACACGGGTTCCCCCACGCATGGGACCATCGGGTTTGCCTTTCCCCTGTCCCATCTTCCGGAGTGCCTTCACACACACTCAGCAATGCTTCCCCCAATTCGTGGCCCAGCCCGTCGCCGGGTATGGGAACCGCATTACTAAGGGGTCTGCACTCACTTCGTCTCCCAATGAGACATCTCACTCATCACACTCCGGGATCCCAACCCCAACCGGACGGTCCCCAGTCCTTCCCTGGACGGGGCCACCTCGATGGTCCCAGAGGACTATCGAGATATACTTACACAGCCCTGTGTCTTCGCCTGGGACTTCGTGCACAAAGATTAAGGGGTTGCCGGCTATTCTTTGCTTGCCACTGAATTTGGGTTCGTTGGTCAGGGCTCCGGAGGAATAGCACCTGAACAGGTCCACTGTCTAAACAGTGGTGCGCCTCCCCAAAAAGGCCTTTCCGCCGGATTGCCCTGATCTGAGTCACAGCACCAGATTGTTACAAATTGAGGCAAATAATTTGATTCGGCCTTTATGGATCAATTAATTGTTTATTGATTACAGCAAGCAATGACAAGCAAACAGCGCTGGGTGCAGCCGGGGAGCCCGCGCTCCGCCAATGGCTCACATAGACTTCCCCCCCCCTTCAGTCTTTTATATGTTTCCATCTCTGTGTTCGTGGGGTACTCTGCATCTGCGTCGCCACTTAGACAGTTCTTCTTATCTGATTTACTACTTGATGGATAAAGGGTCGTATCTATGACAGTACACAAGCTTTACTCCTTATTTAATTTTCTACTTGATGAACAAAGGGTCCTATCTATCACAAATCCAAAACAGCAGCATTCCGTGCTAGTGGATTCAATCCGGGGGTCTTTTAGTTTTCCGGCAGCACCGTAATTCTCAAAGTTCAGTTTTATTTCACTATCCTATAGTAAACAGTTCTGTCAGTTGTGCTGTGCAACTTGCAGTGACAACGGTGCCGGTGAAGACTCTAGCAAGAAGCAGCATATGATTGTAGCAGCAGGTTCTCTTCGGTACTTGTGCTTACGTGTCTAAAATTCGGTAGTGACGCCTTGATAGCCATGGTGATCTTACAAGTCACAAGCCTATACTGACAGTTCTAGAAGTCGTGTTTTGCAGTGAAAGCGGTAAAAGAGAACACATTAAAAAGCAGCAGCACTCCATGCTAGCATCTTACCTGCAGGAGTTTTTGGATTTTCCTGAAGCGCGTTAAAAGGCACAGTCATGTCAGAATACACCAGCGTATTCTAAAACGTTGTTCTGTTACACGTGCTTTGCAGCTTGCAACGACAGTGATGAAGACAGAGAAGACTCTAACACGTGCGAGGCTTTGATTGTGGTAGCAGGTTCCCTTTGTTACTTGTGCTTAAATCTCTAAATTTGGTAGTGACGCCTTAATAGCCATGGTGAGCTTACAGGTAACATGCCTATTCTGAGAGTTCTAGAAGTCTTGTTTGGCAGTGAAAGCAGTATAAGAGAAGACATTCAGAAACTGCAGTGCTCCATACGAGCTTCTTCCTTGCGGGATTTATTCAGTTTTCCTAAACTGCCAAAATAAGCGGAATTAAGTCAGATTTCACTATCCTATACTAAAGCTCTCTGTTACACATACTTTGCAGCTTGCAGTGTCAGCTATAATAGGCACATTAAAGACAGAATACAGTAGCCTAGTGTAAAACGTTCTGTTGACACGTGCTTTTTAAAGCGTGTTTTCAAAGCTCTTAGAATTTTGAAGTGAGACTGTAAGAGCCCTGGTGATATCACAGTTCTCTGACCATGAGTGACAGTCCTATAATTCGTATCCTGTAGAGAAAGCATTAAAACAGAAGTCATTCCAAAACAGCAGCATTCCGTCCTAGCGAATTCTCTCCGGGGTTCATTTAGTTTTCCGACAACGCCTTAATACTCACTGTTCAGTTTTATTTCACTGTCCTATAGTAAACAGTTCTGTCAGTCGTGCTGTGCAACTTGCAGTGACAACGGTGCCGGTGAAGACTCTAGCAAGAAGCAGCATTTGATCGTAGCAGATGGTTCTCTTCGGTTCTTGTGCTTACGTGTCTAAAATTCGGTAGTGCCGCCTTAATAGCCATGGTGATCTTACAGGTCACAAGCCTATACTGACAGTTCTAGAAGTCGTATTTTGCAGTGAAAGCAGTAAAAGAGAACACATTAAAAAGCAGCCAGCACTCCATGCTAGCATCTTCCCTGCAGGAGTTTTTGGATTATCCTGAAGCGCGTTAAATGGCACAGTCACGTGGAATACACCAGCATATTCTAAAACGTTCTGTTACACGTGCTTTGAACCTTGCAATGACAGTGAAGAAGACAGAGAAGACTGTAACACGTGCGAGGCTTTGATTGTGGTAGCAGGTTCCCTTTGTTACTTGTGCTTAAATCTCTAAAATTCGGTAGTGACGCCTTAATAGCCATGGTGATCTAACAGGTCACAAACCTATTCTGAGAGTTCTAGAAGTCGTGTTTGGCAGTGAAAGCGGTATAAGAGAAGACATTCAGAAACTGCAGTACTCCATACGAGCTTCTTCCTTGCGGGATTTATTCAGTTTTCCTAAACAGCCATAATAATCAGAGTTAAGTCAGATTTCACTATTCGACAATAAACCCTTCTGTTACACGTACTTTGCAGCTTGCAGTGACAGCCATAATAGGCGCAGTAAAGACAGAATACACCTGCCTATACTAAACCTTTCTGTTACACGTGCTTTGCAGTTTGCAATGACAGTGAACAAGACAGAGAAGACTCTAATACGAACCGGCCTTTGATTGTGGTAGCAGGTTGCCTTTCTTACATGTCTTAAATCTCTAAAATTTGGTAGTGACTCCTTAATAGCCATGGTGCTCCTCCAGATGACATGCCTCTACTGTCCGTTCTGGAACTCGTGATTGGCACTGAAACAGGTATAAGAGAAGATATTCAGAAACTGTAGTACTCCATATGAGCTTCTTCCTTGTGGGATTTATTCAGTTTTCATAAACAGACATAATAAGCAGAGTTAAGTCAGATTTCACTATCCTATACTAAAACCTTCTGTAACACGTACTTTGCAGCTTGCAGTGTCAGCTATAATAGGAACAGTTAAGACAGAATACACCAGCCTATTCTAAAACTTTCTGTTGCAGGTGCTTTGCAGCTTTCAATGACAGTGAACAAGACAGACAAGACTCTAACACGAACCGGCCTTCGCTTATGGTAGCAGGTTCCCTTTGTTACTTGTACTTAAATCTGTAAAATTCGGTAGTGACACCTTAATAGCCATGGTGCTCTTACAGATCACATGCCTCTACTGTCTGTTCTGGAAGTCGTGTTTGGCAGTGAAAGAGGTATAAGAGAAGACATTCAGAAACTGCAGTACTCCATACGAGCTTCTTCCTTGCGGGATTTATTCAGTTTTCATAAACAAACATAATAAGCAGAGTTAAGCCAGATGCCACTATTCGACAATAAACCCTTCTGTAACACGTACTTTGCAGCTTGCAGTGACAGCCATAATAGGCGCAGTAAAGACAGAATACACCATCCTATACTAAAACTTTCTGTTACAGATGCTTTGCAGTTTGCAATGACAGTGAACAAGACAGAGAAGACTCTAATACGAACCGGCCTTTGATTGTGGTAGCAGGTTGCCTTTGTTACATGTCTTAAATCGCCAAAATTTGGTAGTGACGCCTTAATAGCCATGTTGCTCTTACAGATCACATGTCTCTACTGTCTGTTCTGGAAGTCGTGTTTGGCACTGAAACAGGTATAAGAGAAGATATTCAGAAACTGTAGGACTCCATATGAGCTTCTTCCTTGTGGGATTTATTCAGTTTTCATAAACAGACATAATAAGCAGAGTTAAGTCAGATTTCACTATCCTGTACTAAACCCTTGTGTTACACGTACATTGCAGCTTGCAGTGTCAGCTATAATAGGCGCAGTTAAGACAGAATACATCAGCCTATTCTAAACCGTTCTGTTATAGGTGCTTTGCAGCTTGCAATGACAGTGAACAAGACAGACAAGACTCTAACACCTACGAGCCTTTCATTGTGCGAGCAGGTTCCCTTTGTTACTTGTGCTTAAATCTCTAAAATTCGGTAGTGACGCCTTAATGGCCATGGTGATCTTACAGATCACAAACCTATACTGAGAGTTCTAGAAGTCATGTTTGGCAGTGAAAGAAGTATAAGAGAAGACGTTCAGAAACTGCAGTACTCCATACCAGCTTCTTCCTTGCGGGATTTATTCAGTTTTCCTAAACGGCCAAAATAAGCGGAATTAAGTCAGATTTCACTATCCTATACTAAAGCTTTCTGTTACACGTACTTTGCAGCTTGCAGTGTCAGCTATAATAGGCGCAGTAGAGACAGAATACAGTAGCCTAGTGTAAAACGTTCTGTTGACACGTGCTTTTTAAAGCGTGTTTTTAAAGCTCTTAGAATTTTGAAGTGAGACTGTAAGAGCCCTGGTGATATCACAGTTCTCAGACCATGAGTGACAGTCCTATAATTCGTATCCTGTAGAGAAAGCATTAAAATAGAAGTCGTTCCAAAACAGCAGCATTCCGTCCTAGCGAATTCTCTCCGGGGTTCATTTAGTTTTCCGACAACGCCTTAATACTCATTGTTCAGTTTTATTTCACTGTCCTATAGTAAACAGTTCTGTCAGTCGTGCTGTGCAACTTGCAGTGACAACGGTGCCGGTGAAGACTCTAGCAAGAGGCAGCATTTGATCGTAGCAGCTGGTTCTCTTCGGTTCTTGTGCTTACATGTCTAAAATTCGGTAGTGCCGCCTTAATAGCCATGGTGATCTTACAGGTCACAAGCCTATACTGACAGTTCTAGAAGTCGTATTTTGCAGAGAAAGCGGTAAAAGAGAACGCATTAAAAAGCAGCCAGCACTCCATGCTAGCATCTTCCCTGCAGGAGTTTTTGGATTATCCTGAAGCGCGTTAAATGGCACAGTCACGTGGAATACACCAGCATATTCTAAAACGTTCTGTTACACGTGCTTTGAACCTTGCAATGACAGTGAAGAAGACAGAGAAGACTGTAACACGTGCGAGGCTTTGATTGTGGTAGCAGGTTCCCTTTGTTACTTGTGCTTAAATCTCTAAAATTCGGTAGTGACGCCTTAATAGCCATGGTGATCTTACAGGTCACAAGCCTATACTGAGAGTTCTAGAAGTCGTTTTTGGCAGTGCAAGCGGTATAAGAGAAGACATTCAGAAACTGCAGTGCTCCATACGAGCTTCTTCCTTGCGGGATTTATTCAGTTTTCCTAAACTGCCAAAATAAGCGGAATTCAATCAGATTTCACTATTTGACAATAAACCCTTCTGTTACACGTACTTTGCAGCTTGCAGTGACAGGCATAATAGGTGCAGTTAAGACAGAATACACCTGCCTATACTAAAACTTTCTGTTACAGGTGCTTTGCAGCTTGCAATGACAGTGAACAAGACAGAGAAGACTCTAATACGAACCGGCCTTTGATTGTGGTAGCAGGTTGCCTTTGTTACATGTCTTAAATCTCTAAAATTGGGTAGTGATGCCTTGATAGCCATGGTGCTCTTACAGATCAGATGTCTCTACTGTCCGTTCTGGAAGTCGTGTTTGGCACTGAAACAGGTATAAGAGAAGATATTCAGAAACTGTAGTACTCCATACGAGCTTCTTCCTTGCGAGATTTATTCAGTTTTCATAAACAGACATAATAGGCAGAGTTAAGTCAGATTTCACTATCTTATACTAAACCCTTCTGTTACATGTACTTTGCAGCTTGCAGTGACAGGCATAATAGGCGCAGTTAAGACAGAATACACCAGCCTATACTAAAACTTTGTTACAGGTGCTTTGCAGCTTGCAATGACAGTGAACAAGACAGAGAAGACTCTAACACCTGCAAGCCTTTCATTGTGCTAGCAGGTTCCCTTTGTTACTTGTGCTTAAATCTCTAAAATTCGGTAGTGACGTCTTAATGGCCATGGTGATCTTACAGATCACAAACCTATACTGAGAGTTCTAGAAGTCATGTTTGGCAGTGAAAGAAGTATAAGAGAAGACATTCAGAAACTGCAGTACTCCATACCAGCTTCTTCCTTGCGGGATTTATTCAGTTTTCCTAAACGGCCAAAATAAGCGGAATTAAGTCAGATTTCACTATCCTATACTAAAGCTTTCTGTTACACGTACTTTGCAGCTTGCAGTGTCAGCTATAATAGGCGCAGTAAAGACAGAATACAGTAGCCTAGTGTAAAACGTTCTGTTGACACGTGCTTTTTAAAGCGTGTTTTTAAAGCTCTTAGAATTTTGAAGTGAGACTGTAAGAGCCCTGGTGATATCACAGTTCTCTGACCATGAGTGACAGTCCTATAATTCGTATCCTGTAGAGAAAGCATTAAAACAGAAGTCATTCCAAAACAGCAGCATTCCGTCCTAGCGAATTCTCTCCGGGGTTCATTTAGTTTTCCGACAACGCCTTAATACTCACTGTTCAGTTTTATTTCACTGTCCTATAGTAAACAGTTCTGTCAGTCGTGCTGTGCAACTTGCAGTGACAACGGTGCCGGTGAAGACTCTAGCAAGAAGCAGCATTTGATCGTAGCAGCTGGTTCTCTTCGGTTCTTGTGCTTACGTGTCTAAAATTCGGTAGTGACGCCTTGATAGCCATGGTGATCTTACAGGTCACAAGCCTATACTGACAGTTCTAGAAGTCGTATTTTGCAGTGAAAGCGGTAAAAGAGAACACATTAAAAATCAGCCAGCACTCCATGCTAGCATCTTCCCTGCAGGAGTTTTTGGATTATCCTGAAGCGCGTTAAATGGCACAGTCACGTGGAATACACCAGCATATTCTAAAACGTTCTGTTACACGTGCTTTGAACCTTGCAATGACAGTGAAGAAGACAGAGAAGACTGTAACTCGAAATAGACTTTGATTGTGGTAGCAGGTTCGCTTTGTTACTTGTGCTTAAATCTCTAAAATTCGGTAGTGACGCCTTAATAGCCATGGTGATCTTACAGGTCACAAACCTATTCTGAGAGTTCTAGAAGTCGTGTTTGGCAGTGAAAGCGGTATAAGAGAAGACATTCAGAAACTGCAGTACTCCATACGAGCTTCTTCCTTGCGGGATTTATTCAGTTTTCCTAAACAGCCATAATAATCAGAGTTAAGTCAGATTTCACTATTCGACAATAAACCCTTCTGTTACACGTACTTTGCAGCTTGCAGTGACAGCCATAATAGGCGCAGTAAAGACAGAATACACCTGCCTATACTAAACCTTTCTGTTACACGTGCTTTGCAGTTTGCAATGACAGTGAACAAGACAGAGAAGACTCTAACACGAACCGGCCTTTGATTGTGGTAGCAGGTTGCCTTTGTTACATGTCTTAAATCTCTAAAATTTGGTAGTGACGCCTTAGTAGCCATGGTGCTCTTACAGATCACATGCTTCTACTGTCTGTTCTGGAAGTCATGTTTGGCACTGAAACAGGTATAAGAGAAGATATTCAGAAACTGTAGTACTCCATATGAGCTTCTTCCTTGTGGGATTTATTCAGTTTTCCTAAACAGACATAATAAGCAGAGTTAAGTCAGATTTCACTATCCTATACTAAAACCTTCTGTAACACGTACTTTGCAGCTTGCAGTGTCAGCTATAATAGGAACAGTTAAGACAGAATACACCAGCCTATTCTAAAACTTTCTGTTGCAGGTGCTTTGCAGCTTTCAATGACAGTGAACAAGACAGACAAGACTCTAACACGAACCGGCCTTCGCTTATGGTAGCAGGTTCCCTTTGTTACTTGTACTTAAATCTGTAAAATTCGGTAGTGACACCTTAATAGCCATGGTGCTCTTACAGATCACATGCCTCTACTGTCTGTTCTGGAAGTCGTGTTTGGCAGTGAAAGAGGTATAAGAGAAGACATTCAGAAACTGCAGTACTCCATACGAGCTTCTTCCTTGCGGGATTTATTCAGTTTTCATAAACAAACATAATAAGCAGAGTTAAGCCAGATGCCACTATTCGACAATAAACCCTTCTGTAACACGTACTTTGCAGCTTGCAGTGACAGCCATAATAGGCGCAGTAAAGACAGAATACACCATCCTATACTAAAACTTTCTGTTACAGATGCTTTGCAGTTTGCAATGACAGTGAACAAGACAGAGAAGACTCTAATACGAACCGGCCTTTGATTGTGGTAGCAGGTTGCCTTTGTTACATGTCTTAAATCGCCAAAATTTGGTAGTGACGCCTTAATAGCCATGTTGCTCTTACAGATCACATGTCTCTACTGTCTGTTCTGGAAGTCGTGTTTGGCACTGAAACAGGTATAAGAGAAGATATTCAGAAACTGTAGGACTCCATATGAGCTTCTTCCTTGTGGGATTTATTCAGTTTTCATAAACAGACATAATAAGCAGAGTTAAGTCAGATTTCACTATCCTGTACTAAACCCTTGTGTTACACGTACATTGCAGCTTGCAGTGTCAGCTATAATAGGCGCAGTTAAGACAGAATACATCAGCCTATTCTAAACCGTTCTGTTATAGGTGCTTTGCAGCTTGCAATGACAGTGAACAAGACAGACAAGACTCTAACACCTACGAGCCTTTCATTGTGCGAGCAGGTTCCCTTTGTTACTTGTGCTTAAATCTCTAAAATTCGGTAGTGACGCCTTAATGGCCATGGTGATCTTACAGATCACAAACCTATACTGAGAGTTCTAGAAGTCATGTTTGGCAGTGAAAGAAGTATAAGAGAAGACGTTCAGAAACTGCAGTACTCCATACCAGCTTCTTCCTTGCGGGATTTATTCAGTTTTCCTAAACGGCCAAAATAAGCGGAATTAAGTCAGATTTCACTATCCTATACTAAAGCTTTCTGTTACACGTACTTTGCAGCTTGCAGTGTCAGCTATAATAGGCGCAGTAGAGACAGAATACAGTAGCCTAGTGTAAAACGTTCTGTTGACACGTGCTTTTTAAAGCGTGTTTTTAAAGCTCTTAGAATTTTGAAGTGAGACTGTAAGAGCCCTGGTGATATCACAGTTCTCAGACCATGAGTGACAGTCCTATAATTCGTATCCTGTAGAGAAAGCATTAAAATAGAAGTCGTTCCAAAACAGCAGCATTCCGTCCTAGCGAATTCTCTCCGGGGTTCATTTAGTTTTCCGACAACGCCTTAATACTCATTGTTCAGTTTTATTTCACTGTCCTATAGTAAACAGTTCTGTCAGTCGTGCTGTGCAACTTGCAGTGACAACGGTGCCGGTGAAGACTCTAGCAAGAGGCAGCATTTGATCGTAGCAGCTGGTTCTCTTCGGTTCTTGTGCTTACATGTCTAAAATTCGGTAGTGCCGCCTTAATAGCCATGGTGATCTTACAGGTCACAAGCCTATACTGACAGTTCTAGAAGTCGTATTTTGCAGAGAAAGCGGTAAAAGAGAACACATTAAAAAGCAGCCAGCACTCCATGCTAGCATCTTCCCTGCAGGAGTTTTTGGATTATCCTGAAGCGCGTTAAATGGCACAGTCACGTGGAATACACCAGCATATTCTAAAACGTTCTGTTACACGTGCTTTGAACCTTGCAATGACAGTGAAGAAGACAGAGAAGACTGTAACACGTGCGAGGCTTTGATTGTGGTAGCAGGTTCCCTTTGTTACTTGTGCTTAAATCTCTAAAATTCGGTAGTGACGCCTTAATAGCCATGGTGATCTTACAGGTCACAAGCCTATACTGAGAGTTCTAGAAGTCGTTTTTGGCAGTGCAAGCGGTATAAGAGAAGACATTCAGAAACTGCAGTGCTCCATACGAGCTTCTTCCTTGCGGGATTTATTCAGTTTTCCTAAACTGCCAAAATAAGCGGAATTCAATCAGATTTCACTATTTGACAATAAACCCTTCTGTTACACGTACTTTGCAGCTTGCAGTGACAGGCATAATAGGTGCAGTTAAGACAGAATACACCTGCCTATACTAAAACTTTCTGTTACAGGTGCTTTGCAGCTTGCAATGACAGTGAACAAGACAGAGAAGACTCTAATACGAACCGGCCTTTGATTGTGGTAGCAGGTTGCCTTTGTTACATGTCTTAAATCTCTAAAATTGGGTAGTGATGCCTTGATAGCCATGGTGCTCTTACAGATCAGATGTCTCTACTGTCCGTTCTGGAAGTCGTGTTTGGCACTGAAACAGGTATAAGAGAAGATATTCAGAAACTGTAGTACTCCATACGAGCTTCTTCCTTGCGAGATTTATTCAGTTTTCATAAACAGACATAATAGGCAGAGTTAAGTCAGATTTCACTATCTTATACTAAACCCTTCTGTTACATGTACTTTGCAGCTTGCAGTGACAGGCATAATAGGCGCAGTTAAGACAGAATACACCAGCCTATACTAAAACTTTGTTACAGGTGCTTTGCAGCTTGCAATGACAGTGAACAAGACAGAGAAGACTCTAACACCTGCAAGCCTTTCATTGTGCTAGCAGGTTCCCTTTGTTACTTGTGCTTAAATCTCTAAAATTCGGTAGTGACGTCTTAATGGCCATGGTGATCTTACAGATCACAAACCTATACTGAGAGTTCTAGAAGTCATGTTTGGCAGTGAAAGAAGTATAAGAGAAGACATTCAGAAACTGCAGTACTCCATACCAGCTTCTTCCTTGCGGGATTTATTCAGTTTTCCTAAACGGCCAAAATAAGCGGAATTAAGTCAGATTTCACTATCCTATACTAAAGCTTTCTGTTACACGTACTTTGCAGCTTGCAGTGTCAGCTATAATAGGCGCAGTAAAGACAGAATACAGTAGCCTAGTGTAAAACGTTCTGTTGACACGTGCTTTTTAAAGCGTGTTTTTAAAGCTCTTAGAATTTTGAAGTGAGACTGTAAGAGCCCTGGTGATATCACAGTTCTCTGACCATGAGTGACAGTCCTATAATTCGTATCCTGTAGAGAAAGCATTAAAACAGAAGTCATTCCAAAACAGCAGCATTCCGTCCTAGCGAATTCTCTCCGGGGTTCATTTAGTTTTCCGACAACGCCTTAATACTCACTGTTCAGTTTTATTTCACTGTCCTATAGTAAACAGTTCTGTCAGTCGTGCTGTGCAACTTGCAGTGACAACGGTGCCGGTGAAGACTCTAGCAAGAAGCAGCATTTGATCGTAGCAGCTGGTTCTCTTCGGTTCTTGTGCTTACGTGTCTAAAATTCGGTAGTGACGCCTTGATAGCCATGGTGATCTTACAGGTCACAAGCCTATACTGACAGTTCTAGAAGTCGTATTTTGCAGTGAAAGCGGTAAAAGAGAACACATTAAAAATCAGCCAGCACTCCATGCTAGCATCTTCCCTGCAGGAGTTTTTGGATTATCCTGAAGCGCGTTAAATGGCACAGTCACGTGGAATACACCAGCATATTCTAAAACGTTCTGTTACACGTGCTTTGAACCTTGCAATGACAGTGAAGAAGACAGAGAAGACTGTAACTCGAAATAGACTTTGATTGTGGTAGCAGGTTCGCTTTGTTACTTGTGCTTAAATCTCTAAAATTCGGTAGTGACGCCTTAATAGCCATGGTGATCTTACAGGTCACAAACCTATTCTGAGAGTTCTAGAAGTCGTGTTTGGCAGTGAAAGCGGTATAAGAGAAGACATTCAGAAACTGCAGTACTCCATACGAGCTTCTTCCTTGCGGGATTTATTCAGTTTTCCTAAACAGCCATAATAATCAGAGTTAAGTCAGATTTCACTATTCGACAATAAACCCTTCTGTTACACGTACTTTGCAGCTTGCAGTGACAGCCATAATAGGCGCAGTAAAGACAGAATACACCTGCCTATACTAAACCTTTCTGTTACACGTGCTTTGCAGTTTGCAATGACAGTGAACAAGACAGAGAAGACTCTAACACGAACCGGCCTTTGATTGTGGTAGCAGGTTGCCTTTGTTACATGTCTTAAATCTCTAAAATTTGGTAGTGACGCCTTAGTAGCCATGGTGCTCTTACAGATCACATGCTTCTACTGTCTGTTCTGGAAGTCATGTTTGGCACTGAAACAGGTATAAGAGAAGATATTCAGAAACTGTAGTACTCCATATGAGCTTCTTCCTTGTGGGATTTATTCAGTTTTCCTAAACAGACATAATAAGCAGAGTTAAGTCAGATTTCACTATCCTATACTAAAACCTTCTGTAACACGTACTTTGCAGCTTGCAGTGTCAGCTATAATAGGAACAGTTAAGACAGAATACACCAGCCTATTCTAAAACTTTCTGTTGCAGGTGCTTTGCAGCTTGCAATGACAGTGAACAAGACAGACAAGACTCTAACACGAACCGACCTTCGCTTATAGTAGCAGGTTCCCTTTGTTACTTGTACTTAAATCTGTAAAATTCGGTAGTGACACCTTAATAGCCATGGTGCTCTTACAGATCACATGCCTCTACTGTCTGTTCTGGAAGTCGTGTTTGGCAGTGAAAGAGGTATAAGAGAAGACATTCAGAAACTGCAGTACTCCATACGAGCTTCTTCCTTGCGGGATTTATTCAGTTTTCATAAACAAACATAATAAGCAGAGTTAAGCCAGATGCCACTATTCGACAATAAACCCTTCTGTAACACGTACTTTGCAGCTTGCAGTGACAGCCATAATAGGCGCAGTAAAGACAGAATACACCTGCCTATATTAAAACTTTCTGTTACAGGTGCTTTGCAGCTTGCAATGACAGTGAACAAGACAGAGAAGACTCTAATACGAACCGGCCTTTGATTGTGGTAGCAGGTTGCCTTTGTTACATGTCTTAAATCGCCAAAATTTGGTAGTGACGCCTTAATAGCCATGGTGCTCTTACAGATCACATGTCTCTACTGTCTGTTCTGGAAGTCGTGTTTGGCACTGAAACAGGTATAAGAGAAGATATTCAGAAACTGTAGGACTCCATATGAGCTTCTTCCTTGTGGGATTTATTCAGTTTTCATAAACAGACATAATAGGCAGAGTTAAGTCAGATTTCACTATCCTGTACTAAACCCTTGTGTTACACGTACATTGCAGCTTGCAGTGTCAGCTATAATAGGCGCAGTTAAGACAGAATACATCAGCCTATTCTAAACCGTTCTGTTATAGGTGCTTTGCAGCTTGCAATGACAGTGAACAAGACAGACAAGACTCTAACACCTACGAGCCTTTCATTGTGCGAGCAGGTTCCCTTTGTTACTTGTGCTTAAATCTCTAAAATTCGGTAGTGACGCCTTAATGGCCATGGTGATCTTACAGATCACAAACCTATACTGAGAGTTCTAGAAGTCATGTTTGGCAGTGAAAGAAGTATAAGAGAAGACGTTCAGAAACTGCAGTACTCCATACCAGCTTCTTCCTTGCGGGATTTATTCAGTTTTCCTAAACGGCCAAAATAAGCGGAATTAAGTCAGATTTCACTATCCTATACTAAAGCTTTCTGTTACACGTACTTTGCAGCTTGCAGTGTCAGCTATAATAGGCGCAGTAAAGACAGAATACAGTAGCCTAGTGTAAAACGTTCTGTTGACACGTGCTTTTTAAAGCGTGTTTTTAAAGCTCTTAGAATTTTGAAGTGAGACTGTAAGAGACCTGGTGATATCGCAGTTCTCAGACCATGAGTGACAGTCCTATAATTCGTATCCTGTAGAGAAAGCATTAAAATAGAAGTCGTTCCAAAACAGCAGCATTCCGTCCTAGCGAATTCTCTCCGGGGTTCATTTAGTTTTCCGACAACGCCTTAATACTCACTGTTCAGTTTTATTTCACTGTCCTATAGTAAACAGTTCTGTCAGTCGTGCTGTGCAACTTGCAGTGACAACGGTGCCGGTGAAGACTCTAGCAAGAAGCAGCATTTGATCGTAGCAGCTGGTTCTCTTCGGTTCTTGTGCTTACGTGTCTAAAATTCGGTAGTGACGCCTTGATAGCCATGGTGATCTTACAGGTCACAAGCCTATACTGACAGTTCTAGAAGTCG